>JAWRVZ010000494.1:200000-202500 GCA_037043235.1 Rhodeus uyekii | reverse complement strand
GTAAATGAAGGGCGAGCGCGGCGCCCGCGGCTCATGCACTAATGAATTCAGGGTTTGCTGTTTCATTCCGTCGATTTCACAAACGAATATGTGCACATTTTAATAACTTCGACCTTTGCGTTTTGAAGATTGGGGCTGAATTTATTTAATGAGTGACCGCGGAGTCTTAGAGCGAGTCACGGTCAAACTAACCAGCACGTCTGAGAAGCAAGAGCAGCTCAAATAAAGCCGGGGTCTGGGATTCACTGCAGCTCGTGGATGGGGAGGGAATCCACAATAAACAAGTCGTTCTGAGTTTATCTCACAGTTCTGACGTTTTTCCTGGAATTCTGAGTTCACGAGATAAAAGAAATAAAAAAGGTAATTGCCATTTTTGTGTTTTCTTCACAGCATTGAGTTTATATCTTGCAACATCTCACACTTCTGAGTTTATATTTTGCCTTTCTCAGTAACATCATAAAACACAGAGGAGAAATGATGTGTTTATCTGCATTCCACGGCGATTTCAGACGTGTGTGATCCGATGGGAATCTCGAGGACAAGCGATGGAAAGCGAGGGATTTCCTGTCGTTGAGCGGCAGGTGCGGTGTGATCTGGCTCTATTTCCCAGAGTGCTCCACTGCAGGCCTGCGAACGGATCTGAATTAAAGTGGATTTAATAGAGGCGGGCAACAGAGGAGACGGCTTTATAACGCTTATTATCAATCCTGCTTTATAATGAGCTGAATTACTACCCTGATGGTGAAAGATTAGAGAGATTTAGAATCAGCTGCACAGACACACAGGCAAAGAGAGAGAGTGAGTGATAGACAGAGAGTGAGGGGGGAGAGAGAGAGAGAGAGAGACAGATCTGAGGGGGCGTCACATACATGGCTGAAAGGCAGAGAAAGTCTAATGTGACATTCATGCCATCCTAGAAATGAGACTTTCAGACATTGATACAGTGTAGAAAGAAAATGGAAAAGAGGAGCGATTGTATAACAGAGCAATTCAAAAACATCTGCTTGTTTTTTAACAGAAAGATGCAGTAGTGATTCTCCGGTCAGTATCAACACATAATCATTTCTAAAGGAAAATATGGTTCCATTTCTGTACATAAATGAACAGTTGTATATTTATTAACTAATATATTGTTGTAGCAAAGATCATAGCTTGGGGACCCAGCGAATATTTATACACTTTTAATGTGAAAATAAAACAAGTACAGTAATACCGCTTTACAAGTGACTTAGTATACGAGCAAATCGGTGTACGAGCATTGTATCGGAGTACGAGAAATTTTTTCCCTCACCTACGCGCATTTTTGTGTGGAAAAGTCCTAACGCTCAGCATCCTTGTGCCCATTTTTACTGGAAATAACCAAAACACAGCCTCTCATAACACAGTCACGCGGTTCTAACCCCTTTATCAGCCCTCAACTTATTCATTTGCTCAGCGTCGCTTGGTTTGGCTGCATCATTCATCACAGTGATACTTTTAAGTGATAAGTGATTTACAGAGGTTTTACCTCGTGTTGTTAACATTAATTATTAATTGTGATCACTATTGTTCAAGTAGTGAAATATACACATACTGTACCTCTAAGCAGTAACTGCCTGTGTGTGTGTGTGTGTGTGTATGTGTGTGTGAAAGGGGCCGTGGTCACTGATCACTGACACACCTGATTCTCACCTCATCTGCCTATTTAGTTCACTTATCTCCACTCTTGTGTTGTCGAGTCGTCGGTTCGCGGCTCCCGTGCGTTCGTTCGCGGCTCGCGTGCGTTCTTTCACGGCTCCGGTGTGTTCGTTCACGGCTCCGGTGTGTTCGTTCACGGCTCCGGTGTGTTCGTTCACGGCTCCCGTGTGTTCGTTCACGGCTCCGGTGTGTTCGTTTGCGGCTCCCCGTCTCCCATGTTCCACGACCTTCACTCTGGATTATCACTTCGTTTGTTTTCTGCACTATTATAATAAATTCACTCATTTGCACTTGAATCCGGGTTTTGTGTTTTCCCTTGCTTTCCCCGCTCCCCCCTCCTCCCTCCTCTCGTCTCCTTCATGCACGGTGCTCAAAGCTGAAGTGCATTACAGTAAATTGTCAGGTATCTTTAGAGTTCAATTGTCAATTATTAATTAGTATTTATATGAGATGGCTTAATGGTTATCATTTTAACTGTAATTAACAGTTAAATTCGTGTGGAACGTGTGGAAATTTTTAGTGCATTCTTATGGGGAAAATTGTTTTGGTGTACGAGCATTTTGGGTTACGAGCTCGTTCTTGGAATGAATTAAACTCGTAAAGCGAGGTATTACTGTACTAACCCATTCAAGTAACCCACTATAAACACAATATAAATCCTTTACTGGCGTCGCTGTTCCTTTTATGCTGCTGCTCCTTCGTGACATACGAGGCCACAGTAGTCACTCATTATCAATCACTGCACAGGCCCTGCTCAACTCTTACAGCTCTCGGCCCCGCGCTGCTCCACTCTCACAGCTCTCGGCCCCGTCCTGCTCCACTC
>JAWRVZ010000494.1:170000-192500 GCA_037043235.1 Rhodeus uyekii | reverse complement strand
AGAAGTTACGCCATGTGAAAGCTACTTTTGTTTTTTGTTTCTTTCATGTTTTGCCAGAAAACATCTTGATGATCCACAAGACTTTTGGGAAAATATTCTGTGGACTGACGAGACCAAATTTGAACTGTTTGGAAGGTCCCGTTACATCTGGTGTAAAAGTAGCACCGTATTTCAGAAGAAGAGCATCAGAGCCACAGTAAATATGGTGGTGGTAGTGTGATGGTCTGGGGCTGTTTTGCTGCTTCAGCATCTGGAAGGCTTGCTGTGATAAATAGATCAAAATAAAAGTCCTGAGCTGAATCCTATTGAGATGCTGATGATCTTGAAGAGGCAGTTCATGCTGGAAATCCTCCATTGTGTCTCAATATCATCAATTCTGCGAAGATGAGCGGGACTAAATCCTCCACAGCTGTAAAACTCACTGCAGGTTATTGCAAACACTTGATTGCAGTTTCTGCTGCTCAAACAGTTATTGGGATTGGGAGAAACAGTTTTTCACACAGGATCATGTAGGTTTGGATTTTATTTTCCCTTAATAATATCAACCTTCATTTAAAGACTGCATTTGTGTTGTCTCTGACTAATATTTAAATTAGTTTGATGTTTATTACCCATAATTTGCAGCAGGATGATTTTGTTCTCTTGAACACGAGACAGAAACACAGCTTTATTCACTAATGTTTTACGCCATATTACAATTTTGCCCATGAGTTACTGTGGCGAGCAGGGCGGGGTCGAGGGACCGTGAGAGCGTCACGAGAGCAGGGCGGGTCGAGGGACCGTCGGAGCGTCACGAGAGCAGGGCGGGTCGAGGGACCGTGGGAGCGTCACGAGAGCAGGGCGGGTCGAGGGACCGTGGGAGCGTCACGAGAGCAGGGCGGGTCGAGGGACCGTGGGAGCGTCACGAGAGCAGGGCGGGTCGAGGGACCGTGGGAGCGTCACGAGAGCAGGGCGGGGTCGAGGGACCGTGGGAGCGTCACGAGAGCAGGGCGGGGTCGAGGGACCGTGGGAGCGTCACGAGAGCAGGGCGGGTCGAGGGACCGTGGGAGCGTCACGAGAGCAGGGCGGGTCGAGGGACAGTGGGAGCGTCACGAGAGCAGGGCGGGTCGAGGGACCGTGGGAGCGTCACGAGAGCAGGGCGGGGTCGAGGGACCGTGGGAGCGTCACGAGAGCAGGGCGGGTCGAGGGACAGTGGGAGCGTCACGAGAGCAGGGCGGGGTCGAGGGACCGTGGGAGCGTCACGAGAGCAGGGCGGGGTCGAGGGACCGTGGGAGCGTCACGAGAGCAGGGCGGGTCGAGGGACAGTGGGAGCGTCACGAGAGCAGGGCGGGTCGAGGGACCGTGGGAGCGTCACGAGAGCAGGGCGGGGTCGAGGGACCGTGGGAGCGTCACGAGAGCAGGGCGGGTCGAGGGACAGTGGGAGCGTCACGAGAGCAGGGCGGGTCGAGGGACCGTGGGAGCGTCACGAGAGCAGGGCGGGGTCGAGGGACCGTGGGAGCGTCACGAGAGCAGGGCGGGTCGAGGGACAGTGGGAGCGTCACGAGAGCAGGGCGGGGTCGAGGGACCGTGGGAGCGTCACGAGAGCAGGGCGGGGTCGAGGGACCGTGGGAGCGTCACGAGAGCAGGGCGGGTCGAGGGACCGTGGGAGCGTCACGAGAGCAGGGCGGGTCGAGGGACCGTGGGAGCGTCACGAGAGCAGGGCGGGGTCGAGGGACCGTGGGAGCGTCACGAGAGCCGGTGGAGTGATTGGGAATGGTCTCTAGTCTCACGGAGGAGTGGAGGCATAAGAAGAGGAGCGACGACAGTGGAAGACGAGAGAGGGACTTATGTTATGTTTGTGTGGGCGGCAGTTGTCCGTGAGGGACTGCCGCCATTATGTTTATTTTATTAAAGTTTGTTCAACGTCGCCTTTTCCCACCTCCTTCCTCCCTGAACATTGAACATTTTTACAGTTACATTCACAGTTTTGGTGTGTGTGTGTGTGTGTGTGTGTGTGTGTGTGTAAACGTGTATCATTCAGTAATTCAGCCTCTCTGTTAAAGATCTGTTTCAGCAGCTCTTCTGGTGGCAGTAAAGCGGACCAGATGGCTGAAGTCTGTTGTAGTTGAAGCACCTGCATGAATCAGAGAGTGTAAATGTTGTTTGGGCTGTAAAGCGTCTGAACGGCTGGACGAGTGTCTGCTCATGCGGGACTGATGTCCTCCAGGTTAGTTAACGCTGGTCAACCGTGTTTCTCAGGAGTACCATACGAGTTTTTCTCAAAATGTCAAATAAAAGTTTGATTAGAATAAGTTCTGACACGTTCAATGTTTAATCCTGTGGCTAGACCTTTATTATTATTGACTCGTGCGTTTCCATTGTACAGTACATTCTGGACTTTAATCACATTGATTGATTTATTTTAATTGAACGACTAGTTGTGCTTATTTTTCTGAGACAATGGACAGATGACAGCAATTAAACCTGGAACATTCCTTTGGTTCCTTTTATGCCTTTGAGGGAAGAAATGCACAACACAGCAGATATATGAAGTGAGCGCTAGAAACCAGAGAGACAGGAAGAGTGTGGGAGGACGGAAAGGTGGAGATGAACAGTTAGAGGACAAGATGTCACGATGCGGCAATGAATGTAGGCGGATAATAAACCTGAAGAAACCTCAAAGAGAGAGAGAGAGAGTGATGTAATTGTGTTCAGATCTCTCAGATGATGCTGAGGCTCCTGGGATTCACATCTACTCCTGCATTTGCATTTCAAAATCAAGGTGTAAATATAAGCGCAGAGAGTTTGTTGTCCTCCAGGACACACGTCTGCATTCAGATGCATCACTGAGCCGTTTCCCTCGACAGCAGCTTTATTCCTGCTCATAACATCCTGCGCTTTGGCCAAATTCTACGGCAGGATCCCATGCGTCCGTCACAAACCAGACAGATGCAACTGAATTAAAAACAGACTAAACTATTATTATTAAAAAAGAGTCAGGAGGTGAAAACTCACCAAGAGACGACAGATTACCGTGTGTGTGTGTGTGTGTGTGTGTGTGTGTGTGTGTTTGTGTATGCCTTCTTTGGAACACGATGGAAATGAAAAGTGGTCCATTGTTTGGTTCCCAATATTCTTCAAAATGTGTTCTACAAAAGAAAGAAGAAAGCAGGATTAGCGATATCAGGAGAGTGAATGATGACAGAACGATCGTGATCAGACTGATGTTTAGAAGCCGGCGCTCATTGAAGCGTCTCTGAATGCGGGACGCTCTCAGCGATGGCAGCAGGTTTGTTTCAGAGTTTCACCGCGATACCTTCATGCGGGTCAGATGCGCTTCATCAACGCGAGACATTAAAACAGCAGAATGAGAAATCAATCCTTTCACCGAGCGCCGTGATAGAGAGAGCGAGAGCAGAAGTCGGTTCTGCACGCTCCTATTTTGGGTTCTGAGATGATAGTTGTTCCTCTGGAAGACGCCGCAGGCCTCGCACGCATGCAACACATTCAAACGAGAGAGAGAGACTGACAGGAGGTTATTTCTGTTCTGAGACAGCTCTCAAACCTGCTAATGTGATCATTCTGATGAATGTTTGAGCAATTTCACATATAAAGGCTTTTTGAGGCTGCTTTTATCTGAGAAATTGTGACCTTGTAGTTGTTGGTTGAGAGGATGTCGTCTGATGTTTGTCCAGAGCGATCCGTCGTGTTTGCTCTGTACTGACGTTAGACACGCCGCATAATTCATGTCCTCTGGGCAGACCGTAAACACACACACACACACACACACACACACACTCCTCCTGCTGAGTCAAGTCCTCTCGAGGATTTTTTGTTTTGCCGTCATGGGTGGGTGAATTAGAGATTAGCTCGATTTAGTTCTTAGGATCGTCCCCAGGAGAGCGCTGTCTCTCTCTGTCTCCGTTAAAGTGAGACAGGAGGATTGTGTCTCACTCCAGATATCCGTGTGCTAATGCAGGGATGGGCAGTGTTTCAGACGCATGATTTAAAGAGCACGTCCGTCTCGGAGCGAGAGCTGCATTGTGAAACTGAAGATGTCATGTTCCATTCTACTTGTTGATTAAGATTTGCCTTCCGTTATAAAAGGGGGGAAAACATTGGTCCCGATGGTTAGTTGATGGTCTTTGAGCAGGAAGTGATGATGTCACACGCATCAGCTCTTAAAGTGACAGCAGCCTCATGTTCCTGCTGCCATTAATGCTCATCAAACAACAAAAGACTGTTTGACATTTATAGTTTTGATAAATATCCGTGTGCATGTAATCCGTTCCGTTGAAGACCCTGCAATGGTTTATTTGGTTTTTATTACTTAATGATGTTTTATCAACAAAGTTCGGGAGGAGCACGTTCAAATGATTAACACAATCAACACGTCATCAGCAATTACTCCTCATCCTATCAGCGGGAGAGGAAGTACGTATATATAGACATGTTCGACTCACCCACAGCTCTTCGACATTTTTCGGCATCTCGACAGTTTACGGCATTGTGGCTCCGCCTTCTGGTCGCCATACACCCGAAATCGAGCTCCACTCGTTAGATGGATTCTCCACGAAAATCTCCGGACCCAGTAGCGATCCCCATCCGCTCAACACTATGCTAACTATATTATATCACCCTCAGCAATACATCACGGGTGCCAGACCAAACAAACGGGTCCTAAGCAACAACAAGCAACGCACAGTAAGACTTGAGGCCTGCTCTCGCCACCAAGCAAACATCCGTATCCAGCAGCTCTACATCGGCTTTAATCGCTCCTGCCATTGAGAAAGGACGATAAAGCTGGTCGAGCTACAAGCTCGACTCCCAGGCAATGCCGCTTTCTTCCTGCTAGCCAGGCCGCCGCCGCTGCCGCGAGCCTCAGCAGACCGCGCTGCAGCTTCAGCTCACACTCTCTCTGTCCGTCAGCTCACACAAACAAGAGCAGCTGTAATCCTTCCCGGCGCTTTATTTCTGCATCGCTAAATCACGAGCAGTTGTGCCTCTCAATACTACTGTTCCGGGGAACCCACGCCTGAGATGTGATTGTTCTAAAGTAGCGCGCTGCTTCCTCGCAACTCAAGCAGTAGCGCGCACCGAAGCCAGACCGCGCACAGTACAGTCCGATCGCACGCGCCGCTTCATATCGCGCTCATTACAGTCGATTGCGCGCTCAGCCGCCCACACAAGAATCAAGTACTTATTGCCAACGCTGCCTTGTTGTTTCAACTTAATCGGCTATTAAGTGGACTCGCCGGAAAGAAACCATACGCACTTCCTATTTTCAAAGTAATTCTTTGCCTTCACTGTTTCAATCCTTTAAGTCCATGATAAGCTTTATAAGTCGATAGACGTCCGTAACCAAAATAATTCAAGAGATTGAAACACTGAACAGCAACAAGCTTCGAGCGCTTTCTCTGGCTCAGCGCCAGCCAATGTGTTCAAATCTAGCAGGCGATCATGTGATTCCCCGCCTTGCGCCACATTGTCCAAGAGCAGGGGCAGCCAACCCGCACGCGGCTCTTTGACTGCTTTCGCGGCTCTCATCCGGCCCGCTGAGACCTTTTTGTCTACATAAACATAAATTTACATGTATCCTGCCAAGATCAGCCGCCGCTCACGTGGACATGATGTTTTCCGAATTCAAATAGAGGCGCGCAGAAGCGCGTTCCCTTTCGAGAGTAGGAACGAGTTGTTTAATGAAATGCATTCGGGAACTCCTCCCCTTCACGTCATTTCTGAAACTTCACGGATAACAGCAGTGGACAACTGGCCAATCGTAGCGCGATGCAGATCTGGCTGCCAGACGGTATAAATATCTTAAATAGCATTGCCTTCATACTTCTCTAAACGAAATATGATAAAATTACAGAGGTTACGATAGTAACCGGAGACGTTTCCAACCGATCACTACATTACCAAGCCGCTGCTTACTTTTATACTTCCTGTCACCGTCAATGAGATGATATACCGTTTTTCCCGCATATATAATCCACAGACGCATTGTCTCTGCATGCTTGCATAGCTCGTGGGTCGCCATATGTTAAAAGTATTAAAGAATTTATTTATAAACATATTAAATGTGTGATATATGTGCGAGACCTTGCTAATGTCAAAAACCCCATCAACAAATGCGAATTTAACAGTCTTTCATGCGGCTCCGCAGCCACGAGCTTATTTCGAGGCTCATTATGCTGAGCAGGTTGGCCACCCCTGCCCAAGATTGAGATGTACCAGTTTCACGATAAACTCTTCCTCCCAAGTTCCTTCATTGTATCCCACTGTCGAAAGGAGCTCTTGCACTCAACAAACACTGCAACCGAGCCTCCAACAACACCACGCGGTCGCCAGCTCTTCCGCTCCGTTGTCGCACCCTATGACGCCGAGGCTTGCCTTCACCTCCACCATCAAGACATCCACCTTCTTGCCCAACTTCCTACGACACCTCAGCACTCGTATCAATAGTAAAGGAGGACGATCAAAGCAAATTAACTAGAATAGGTCTCGCTTCAGTCAGCCGTACCATCTCCAAATCAACTCTACCTTCAAATGCCTCAAACGTACGTTCCTTAAATCTTCATATCTCTCCCTTGCAAACCAGATTTCCAAGCGTTAAGACGCAGCAGCACACTGCAGTTTTCCAGCACTGCACCTCACATGCCAGCATCTAGCGACAAACGCCGCCCTTTAAGCGCGAGCTTGCCTCCGCCAGCGGTGCAGGGTTAGCAACGGCAGCACGTACCTAACTTCTCCCCTATGTTAGGCCTGCAGCCCGGCCTTCCGATCCTAGCGTGAGGCTGCCTCCGCAAGTGGCTTCGCCCCTGGCCTTTCCCACCTAATTCTCTCCACCATGCTAATTCTCCTTCATCCCGTTCTCTGCCATGCCATTCCACAAACACTGCTGCTTAGAACCACCTCTGTCGCCAACAACAGTCGAACGCAAATCCCAACTGAACTTAAGGCTGCTGCCATCAGAGGTGGACCTATTCCCAACCAGTACATCAATATTCAGAGTTGATATTTATCGACGCTAAATGTTCATTCTTCAAGCTTTCGCTTCAAACCACTCCCTCGGAGGATTACATGTGGAGTGGAAAAGTTCATGACTTTCCACTCCACACGTGGTCTGCTCCACATGGTCTCTACCGTAGTGATGCACCTCCTCACTCCCGCATGAGCTCAGTTCAAATAGAAATGATTCCACCGCTGCCCCCATTGCCGCAGCAATGATGTTCCCCCACACTCCCGCAGGAGTCAGCCAAGGGGGAATTTTCCCACTGCCGCAGCAGTGAAGCCATGTTCACACTGGCTTGGTTACCTCAGATGCTCATAACCCACCATCACATCCACTCAGCCTACTTTCATTCAGAAACTCGCAGGCTAAACTCCCATCCGTCCCACTCTCTATAGACGATTCCACCCCATTACAAGTTCCGGTTCCAAACTTCTTAAAGCTACGCTACCCCAAACCGGATTCCCAACAGACCATTCATCCAGCCATTCATTTCGCACAGGTGCAGCAACCACGGCGGTGCAAGGCCTTTTCCCAACAGTAATACAAGCATTGCGCCGCCGGTCTCCAGAAGCTTTCAAGAGCCACATCAGACCAAACAGATCGCACATTCAAACAAGGTCTTCCGTTAAGCATCAGCTCCTCCCCACTTACAACTTCATGGCCATTGCTTCCATTGCCGCAGCACTGACACTCCCGCAGGAGCAAGCTATCTCTAACTACCACTGCCGCAGCAGTGACGCTCCCGCAGGAGCAAGCTATCTCTAACTTCCACTGCCGCAGCAGTGACGCTCCCGCAGGAGCAAGCTATCTCTAACTTCCACTGCCGCAGCAGTGACGCTCCCCCAGGAGCCAGCTTCTAATTGCATCTGATATAAATTCAACTGTCAATTTATAATTGAAAGGTTTTACTCATGCTTTTACAAACCATACTGATTTTGTTATTTCTTGAGTGTATTTAGACGTCTGTAACCAAAGTAATTTCAAGACTCCCTTTAAGTCTATGATAAGCTTTATAAGTCCATGATATTTGGATGAACCCCTGCTCAGGGTTTATTCAAAGCCAATAAGTTTGTGAACTTTCATAAACTTTGACATTCCGATCTCCAACAGGTAAGTTTGTTTTGAAATTAAATATGCAACATGCATCTGATATAAATTCAACTGTCAATTTATAATTGAAAGGTTTTACTTATGCTTTTACAAACTCTCTCCAACTTCCACCGCCGCAGCAGTGACGCTCCCCCAGGAGCCAGCTTCTAATTGCATCTGATAGAAATTCAACTGTCAATTTATAATTGAAAGGTTTTACTTATGCTTTTACAAACCATACTGATTTTGTTATTTCTTGAGTGTATTTAGACGTCTGTAACCAAAGTAATTTCAAGACTCCCTTTAAGTCTATGATATGCTTTATAAGTCTATGATATTTGGATGAACCCCTGCTCAGGGCTTATTCAAAGCCAATAAGGTTGTGATCTTTCATAAACTTTGATATTCCGATCTCCAACAGGTAAGTTTGTTTCGACAGGTAAGTTCGTTTTAAAATTAAATATGCAACATGCATCTGTCATAAATTCAACTGTCAATTTATAATTGAAAGGTTTTACTCATGCTTTTTACAAACCATATCGATTTTGTTATTTCTTGAGTGTATTAGACGTCTGTAACCAAAAGACTACAACACTGAACAAAACCCCCAATGCCGCAGCAGTGACGCTCCCGCAGGAGCAAGCTATCTCTATCTTCCAGCTCTCTCTAACTTCCACTGCCGCAGCAGTGACGCTCCCACAGGAGCAAGCTATCTCTATCTTCCAGCTCTCTCTAACTGCCACTGCCGCAGCAGTGAAGCTCCCGCAGGAGCAAGCTATCTCTATCTTCCAGCTCTCTCTAACTTCCACTGCCGCAGCAGTGAAGCTCCCGCAGGAGCAAGCTATCTCTATCTTCCAGCTCTCTCTAACTTCCACTGCCGCAGCAGTGACGCTCCCGCAGGAGCAAGCTATCTCTATCTTCCAGTTCTCTCTAACTTCCACTGCCGCAGCAGTGACGCTCCCGCAGGAGCAAGCTATCTCTATCTTCCAGCTCTCTCTAACTTCCACTGCCGCAGCAGTGACGCTCCCGCAGGAGCAAGCTATCTCTATCTTCCAGCTCTCTCTAACTTCCACTGCCGCAGCAGTGACGCTCCCGCAGGAGCAAGCTATCTCTATCTTCCAGCTCTCTCTAACTGCCACTGCCGCAGCAGTGACGCTCCCGCAGGAGCAAGCTTCTAAATTCCACTGCCGCAGCAGTGACGCTCCCGCAGGAGCAAGCTTCTAAATTCATTCATCTGCCCTCCCGAACTCACATTTTTCCCCCCCTCAGCCATAACTTCGCAATTCTTTGGGGGGTCACCAAAATCTTTAGCGGCTGTCCGACTAGATTGCAATTTTTGGGGGAGTGCTCCAGGTTCGGGCTGAATACCGAGCTCGGAGCCCTCTCCTCGGACAGCACGCCAAATATGCTTACCATTTATTGCTCCTGAATCATTCGTAAGTGTGAACTCGTGAAATGATGTTTTATCAACAAAGTTCGGGAGGAGCACGTTCAAATGATTAACACAATCAACACGTCATCAGCAATTACTCCTCATCCTATCAGCGGGAGAGGAAGTACGTATATATAGACATGTTCGACTCACCCACAGCTCTTCGACATTTTTCGGCATCCCTCCACCACCCCAACTCCTCACACTTAATTGTTCCTATCAAAAGTCAGGATACGGGGGGAGTGCTCCAGGTTCGGGCTGAATACCGAGCTCGGAGCCCTCTCCTCGGACAGCACGCCAAATATGCTTACCATTTATTGCTCCTGAATCATTCGTAAGTGTGAACTCGTGAAATTCAATTTCTCTATTATTTATTACTTCTGATTAGTTGACCTCTTTGTTTCATTTCTATTTTTGTTCTATTGTATTTATTCGTCCTATTGCTTGTCATTTGATCTTATTTTGTTACTGACTGTTTACCTTCCCAGTCATGATTTATCCTCGTATTAGTTTTTGCTGTGCTGATTTATTTAGGCCCTGTCCCAAATGAGACGCATCATGTGCACTTAAATTCACATTCACATTCATGCATTTATCAGATGCTTTTTTCCAAAGCGACTTGCATCGCATTCAAGAAACACATTGACATTCTAATCGGTTCTTGCTTTCCCTGGGAATGCGCACATGTCCATTATAAAGTCCCAGTCCCAAATGATAGTGTGTGTGAGTTTGTGCGTGTGTGTCCGTCTCTGAACACACACTGGCAGTTGTTTTCCTCTTCTCTCTCTAAACTGCTGCAGAAACTCGATCTAGAGAGGAATGAAATGTGAAGTTGAGATGGAGATGAATGTGAAGGATTTCTCTGTGTTCATGTCCAGTAACCCTATCCTCGCCGCCTGCCGTCCGGCTCCACTGGAAACCCGAGCCGAGTTCACGGCAGCGCTGCAGTATTGGAAATCGAAGGTGAGATCTGTCCGGCCGCTCTAATTGTTTGGGGAGTTGAAGATGGCAGAGGACCAGGGTAATGGGAAAGATGATACGCTCGGACACAGAAGCAGCAAACGCCGATAGCGCTCTCTTCTCCTCCTGCAGATCTGCTGCAGTGCTAATGGGGAACGGGCAGAACCTGGAATCAGTCTAGTTTAACCAAGACACCCGAGAGACTTATGCGCTTCTGTCTGCTGGTTAAACTGGACTCCAGCGAGGGGAAGAGGGAGCGATGGATGCAGAGACTCTCTGCTGCCCCCTTTAGGTCATCAGCTTCACATGTGAAACCAGACTGACCTGAAACCGGACTGAACTCACCCTGCGGGAATATCCGTCTGCAGTTTAACGGATATCACTCATCTCTTGATCATCCTTTCTGCCAATTGTCTATAAATGGGTTTGAATAAGACAATGATTTCCCTGTAGAGACAGACGTGCTTTCAGACGTTTGCATCATTTGTAAACTGTCACAGATAACAGCAAACACAGACCAAAGAAATAAATGGAAGTGGAAGAAATGTGTGACATCTCGACAATCAGTGAGATACTGTGTGTGTGTGTGTGAGAGAGAGAGAAAGTGAGAGACATGAACCCTTTGCTTCCTGTCATCAATCTGGCTGTGAATTGTGAAGCATCTACAGACAGGGAGGATTGAGGAAGGCCAGCGTTCAGAGAGTTACTGTAATCCAACAGAGAAGAAATTAGTGATTCATTTGAATAACAATTTCAAGGTCTTTGCTAAAAAGAAAGTGTTTCACTTTTGCCACAGATGAGTTGAAGATGAGTTGAACATGTTACTCTGTACTTCTGCATTTGCATGAATATCAAACTGGAGAAGGAGATCAAAATAGACTTCATGGATCTTTACGTGATTGTGAAGGTTGTTGCTTAAGGAACTTAACTGTGTTTTAATGAAAGAAGAGAAGAAAGAAAGACCAAGAAGAAGTTATAGTTGGAGGTCATCACCATAATAATGATAATTTATGTTATGTTTCTGGAATATTGAGCCTAAAAGGAGAAAACAAGAAAGGGCCAAGGATAAAGGATAAACACAGAGGGAACTTTCTGGAAATACCACGTTTATTAAAGAACAGATGGAGGGGATCAGACATCTGAAAGAGAAAACACAGATTAAAACAAGATCCAGTGTAGTTATGTGTTTGACTCGAGACCGGCTGCACAAACTTGAGTGAGTCCGTAAGGCTCATAAAGTTTTCAACCGTAGGTTTAGACATGTTGAAATCCCCTGAGACCAACAGCCTGCCACAGCGAGACACTGCAGGACCAGCCAGTACAACCTTTACACCAGTACACCAGTATAAAGTACACCAGAACAACAGTACACCAGTATAAAGTACACCAGTAAAAAGTACACCAGTATACAGTACACCTGTACACCATTCACCAGTATACAGTACACTGTTTACCAGTACACCGTACACCAGTATACAGTACACCAGTACACCATTCACCAGTATACAGTACACTGTTCACCAGTATACAGTACACCAGTATAAAGTACACCAGTACACCAGTAAAAAGTACACCAGTATACAGTACACTGTTTACCAGTACACCGTACACCAGTATACAGTACACCAGTACACCATTCACCAGTATACAGTACACTGTTCACCAGTACACCGTTCACCAGTATACAGTACACTGTTCACCAGTACACCGTACACCAGTATACAGTACACTGTTCACCAGTACACCGTTCACCAGTATACAGTACACTGTTCATCAGTACACCGTACACCAGTACACCATTCACCAGTATACAGTACACTGTTCACCAGTACACCATTCACCAGTATACAGTACACTGTTCACCAGTACACCATTCACCAGTATACAGTACACTGTTCACCAGTACACCATTCACCAGTATACAGTACACTGTTCACCAGTACACCATTCACCAGTATACAGTACACCATTCACCAGTACACCGTTCACCAGTATACAGTACACTGTTCATCAGTACACAGTACACCAGTACACCATTCACCAGTATACAGTACACTGTTCACCAGTACACCATTCACCAGTATACAGTACACTGTTCACCAGTACACCATTCACCAGTATACAGTACACTGTTCACCAGTACACCATTCACCAGTATACAGTACACTGTTCACCAGTACACCATTCACCAGTATACAGTACACTGTTCACCAGTACACCATTCACCAGTATACAGTACACTGTTCACCAGTACACCATTCACCAGTATACAGTTCACTGTTCACCAGTACACCATTCACCAGTATACAGTACACTGTTCACCAGTACACCATTCACCAGTATACAGTACACCGTTCACCAGTATACAGTACACTGTTCACCAGTACACCGTTCACCAGTATACAGTACACTGTTCACCAGTACACCATTCACCAGTATACAGTACACTGTTCACCAGTACACCATTCACCAGTATACAGTACACTGTTCACCAGTACACCATTCACCAGTATACAGTACACTGTTCACCAGTACACCATTCACCAGTATACAGTATACAGTACACCAGTACACCATTCACCAGTATACAGTACACTGTTCACCAGTACACCATTCACCAGTATACAGTACACTGTTCACCAGTACACCATTCACCAGTATACAGTACACAGTACACCAGTACACCATTCACCAGTATACAGTACACTGTTCACCAGTACACCATTCACCAGTATACAGTACACTGTTCACCAGTACACCATTCACCAGTATACAGTACACTGTACACTGTTCACCAGTACACCGTTCACCAGTATACAGTACACCAGTACACCATTCACCATTCACCATTCACCAGTACACCGTTCACCAGTATACAGTACACCATTCACCAGTATACAGTACACTGTTCACCAGTACACCATTCACCAGTACACCATTCACCAGTATACAGTACACTGTTCACCAGTACACCATTCACCAGTACACCGTTCACCAGTATACAGTACACTGTTCATCAGTACACAGTACACCAGTACACCATTCACCAGTATACAGTACACTGTTCACCAGTACACCATTCACCAGTATACAGTACACTGTTCATCAGTACACAGTACACCAGTACACCATTCACCAGTATACAGTACACTGTTCACCAGTACACCATTCACCAGTACACCGTTCACCAGTATACAGTACACTGTTCATCAGTACACCATTCACCAGTACACCGTTCACCAGTATACAGTACACTGTTCACCAGTACACCATTCACCAGTACACCGTTCACCAGTATACAGTACACTGTTCACCAGTACACCATTCACCAGTACACCGTTCACCAGTATACAGTACACTGTTCACCAGTACACCATTCACCAGTACACCATTCACCAGTATACAGTACACTGTTCACCAGTACACCGTTCACAAGTATACAGTACACTGTTCACCAGTACACCGTTCACCAGTATACAGTATACAGTACACCAGTACACCATTCACCATTCACCAGTACACAGTACACCAGTACACCGTTCACCAGTATACAGTACACCATTCACCAGTATACAGTACACTGTTCACCAGTACACCATTCACCAGTATACAGTACACTGTTCACCAGTACACCATTCACCAGTATACAGTACACTGTTCACCAGTACACCATTCACCAGTATACAGTACACTGTTCACCAGTACACCATTCACCAGTATACAGTACACTGTTCACCAGTACACCATTCACAAGTATACAGTACACTGTTCACCAGTACACCGTTCACCAGTATACAGTATACAGTACACCATTCACCAGTATACAGTACACTGTTCACCAGTACACCATTCACCAGTATACAGTACACTGTTCACCAGTACACCATTCACCAGTATACAGTACACTGTTCACCAGTACACCATTCACAAGTATACAGTACACTGTTCACCAGTACACCGTTCACCAGTATACAGTATACAGTACACCGTTCACCAGTATACAGTATACAGTACACCATTCACCAGTATACAGTACACTGTTCACCAGTACACCATTCACCAGTATACAGTACACTGTTCACCAGTACAACATTCACAAGTATACAGTACACTGTTCACCAGTACACCGTTCACCAGTATACAGTATACAGTACACCAGTACACCATTCACCAGTACACAGTACACCAGTACACCGTTCACCAGTATACAGTACACCATTCACCAGTATACAGTACACTGTTCACCAGTACACCATTCACCAGTACACCGTTCACCAGTATACAGTACACTGTTCATCAGTACACCATTCACCAGTACACCGTTCACCAGTATACAGTACACTGTTCACCAGTACACCATTCACCAGTACACCATTCACCAGTACACCGTTCACCAGTATACAGTACACTGTTCACCAGTACACCATTCACCAGTACACCGTTCACCAGTATACAGTACACTGTTCACCAGTACACCATTCACCAGTACACCATTCACCAGTATACAGTACACTGTTCACCAGTACACCATTCACCAGTACACCGTTCACAAGTATACAGTACACTGTTCACCAGTACACCGTTCACCAGTATACAGTATACAGTACACCAGTACACCATTCACCATTCACCAGTACACAGTACACCAGTACACCGTTCACCAGTACACCGTTCACCATTCACCAGTATACAGTACACCATTCACCAGTATACAGTACACTGTTCACCAGTACACCATTCACCAGTATACAGTACACTGTTCATCAGTACACAGTACACCAGTACACCATTCACCAGTATACAGTACACTGTTCACCAGTACACCATTCACCAGTATACAGTACACTGTTCACCAGTACACCATTCACCAGTATACAGTACACTGTTCACCAGTACACCGTTCACCATTCACCAGTATACAGTACACCATTCACCAGTATACAGTACACTGTTCACCAGTACACCGTTCACAAGTATACAGTACACTGTTCACCAGTACACCGTTCACCATTCACCAGTATACAGTACACCATTCACCAGTATACAGTACACTGTTCACCAGTACACCGTTTACCAGTATACAGTACACTGTTCACCAGTACACCGTTCACAAGTATACAGTACACTGTTCACCAGTACACCGTTCACCAGTATATAGTATACAGTACACCATTCACCAGTACACAGTACACCAGTACACCGTTCACCAGTATACAGTACACTGTTCACCAGTACACAGTACACCAGTACACCGTTCACCAGTACACCGTTCACCATTCACCAGTATACAGTACACCATTCACCAGTATACAGTACACTGTTCACCAGTACACCATTCACCAGTATACAGTACACTGTTCACCAGTACACAGTACACCAGTACACAGTACACTGTTCACCAGTACACCATTCACCAGTATACAGTACACCGTTCACCAGTATACAGTACACTGTTCACCAGTACACCGTTCACCAGTATACAGTACACTGTTCACCAGTACACCATTCACCAGTATACAGTACACTGTTCACCAGTACACCAGTATACAGTACACCAGTATACAGTACACCAGTACACCAGTATACAGTACACCAGTATACAGTACACCAGTACACCAGTACACCAGTATACAGTACACCAGTACACAGAGTAGGGCCATTTAGATCCACTCAGGATCGTTGGCTCAGAACTGGAAACTGCAGACTGTTGAGTTTGTGAAGATCATGAAGATCACCATGTCCACTTGGACTAGGAATAATGTAGAAAAAGAGTCAGGAGGGAAAAACTCACCAAGAGATGACAGATTACCGTGTGTGAGTGAATGTGTGTGAGTGCGTGCGTGCGAGTGTGTGTGTGTGTGTGTGTGTGTATGAGAAAAAAACATGTTATAAGAATGTTAGTCTGCAAGATCAAGCATTGAGACAGCTCCTGGAAACCCACACCTGTTCACTGATGAAATATCTTACTCTTTCTTTTTGAACGTTTAGAGAACATTTAAAAATACAGTAGAACCCCGACTTACTAAATTAATCCGTTCCGAGGTTGGTTTCGTATGTCGAACTTTTCGTATGTCGTTCAGGCTTTTACATGTTAATTGCCTAATCTGTTCCAAGCCCTACAAAAACACAATATTCAGCATGGGACAAGCTTCATACTTCTCAACAATCTCCCTTTTCGACTCAATGAAAAGCACCCTCTTCTTCCCTTTGACTTCAGCAACAATCTTCATATCCATGGTTACTGATTAGAAAAAAGTTTATGCTAAAAGCAGAGGCTGGTTGGAGCGATGCTGACCAATAGGAGAGCAGGATTGTAAAAAGTGTTCCCCTTCTTACATGGACTATTCCAGCCATCCCTGTCATTCAGTGCGAAATGGACTATTCCAAACTTTCAGGAAGTTCAGGAAGTGACTGACAGAGATCGGCTGAAGATTGTATATAGTTTATTGAGTGAAATACAGGGAATTAGTGCCAATCGTTGAGGTTTTATCGATCTACGCACTTTTAATAAATACCAGTTTTGGATTATTCCCTGAGTGAGACATCATTGTTCTGACCGGACAAACTGTAGCCTTCATCCAACCCGAACCAAAATCAGCGCGAATATCAAAACAAAACTCGGAAATCGTCGCCTCGCCGAGATTTCGTTTTTCGCATCTCGACCATTTTATCGTAACTCGGGCGGAAAAAAACCCGAAATCTTTTATCGTATGTCGAACTTTTCGTACGTAGAGCGTTTCGTAAGTCGGGGTTCTACTGTACTGTTTTCACAACTTAAGAGGAACGTTAGCAGAAGGTGTTTCATACCTCGTTGTTTTACTGCATTGTCATAATTATAAACACGTTTGCAGCTCAGATCACTTTACTGCACGGATCAGAAGCCGGATCCCAACAATATCCTGCAAACAGCAGCACAACTGTGGCCTTTAGAGCATCTGAAACCAGCGCTTCATAAGCAGTGCTGCGCTCCCTGCATTTCCTCTTTTGTTTTTAATGAAAGCTGGGAGTCTTTTCCTCAGATTAAGACAGTAGTTGTTGATCTGTGTTGTTCTCACAGCACCTCTGCAGTTTTAATGGGGTCATGTGTGAGATTTCCCAGTGTTTTCTCTGGCCGTCCGGATCCGCCAGCGATGTTCGTACCCGTGGAAGGGCGTCCGGCGCTGAATGTAGGCCGCGCTCTCCCTGTGGATCACCAGACGTGACACTGATGAATCGGCCCGCTTCTGTCGGTCACAGAGTTAATGAGCTGCTTTTGTAAGCTATTCAGATTTGTGTGTCGTTGAAAGATGTGTGTCGGCCGCTCATACGGTTTGATCCGACCGTCTGTCTTTCTCTGCGCTTCCTTTCATCCTCCGCTCCTCCTCTGAATTCTGCCAGATATCTCTGTGCTTTAAGGTGAGATCGCTGGAAAAACAGTCAAAGACCGCTGACCTGATCACACAACGAATGGAACAGCATAAAATAATCTTTTAAAAGGAACAGAGTCTTTCATTAATCTGAGGAAATTCACTTTAGCATTAAAAGAGTGTCTCTTTACTCTGAGTCCATCCTCCTTGTCGGCAGAGGCTGTTTCCCAATTATGCGTCATCCATTTAATAATTGTAATAAATATAATAATCTCTTTTTATTATTGCATACCGTTTAATGTACAACAACACTGTGTCTGCCACTATTTATAAGCACTGTTTACACTTATAGTACTGCTATTTGAGCAGAGTAAATAATCTATTGCTATTTAAACTAAATACTTGCTTCCTGAAAGTTTTCATTCGAAATAAAACTATAAAAGCAAATCAGTGATCCTAAAATAATTACCCTACTGATCAAAAGTCAGATATTCCTCTTTGTTATGTGGACCATTAATCTTTTTCTTCAAAGAAAAGCGTTTTGCATTCAAGGCTGTTTCACATTAGTCGTTTGTTCACATGCAAGTTTATTTCAATGGATTATACGGATTCAGTTTTCGGGAATTACAAACGATTCTGCTTTTCTGTGATGTAAAGAAGTGAACTTGAGATTTCACTCATCAGATCATGCCATTCTTTGCTTGTGGCTGGCAGTAATTGAGCGCGTGCCGTCAATGAGAGTTGACCCCGCATGGATTTACGCTTCATCTCGGCGGTGACTTTAGCCGGCGTGAATCTGCTGCGTTTGCATCTGCCTCTCCTCAGTCTAATCGATACCTATAGCCGAACCTGCGCTGCTCGTTTGAATTAGCTCTGCTCAATACGTCCTCGTTGGTGCTCATTTGCATTAGAGCCTGAGAGCATCTCATTAGCTTCCCACGTGCTTCTCCTCCGCCGCAGGCCGCTAATGCTCGGCTAAGTGCACAGCGTCGGGAGCGCAAGATCGAGGCTCGCCTTTCCCCCGTCACGCGCTCACTATCAGGGGAAACGACAGCCATCTGAACTGATCAGCAATCAGCATTAATGTTGATGTAGTGTTGTTTATGAGCATTAATCATTTAGGACAGGCCCCATGCTAGCAGCACCCGATTAATCTGCGTAGAGCTAGGACGGAAATTGATGATGATGAATTACAGCGTTTATCAAGTCCGTCTCCATTAGCAGAGGCGTTGAGGAGTCATCAGCGATCAGACATGCTTCCTGTGAGGAGCTTCCAGTGAAATCAGCTTGAGTTTGAAGATGAGGATGAGCAACACTGTACATGTGCTTCTGTTACACACGGCGAATGCTAGCTGTTAGCTGAACACATACAGTATGCATGACACACATGTTGCTAAGCGTTCGTGCCAAAAGTGAAGAATGCTTAGGGCTTTAGTTTCCAAGACTGAAGTCAAGAGAAGCATTCCACTGCTAAACAGAGAACAACACAGATGGAGAGAGAGAGAGAGAGGGGAATATAAACGGAAGGAGGAGGAGGAGGAGCGTGATGTGAGCGTGTGTGAAGGAGCCGGTCATCCGTCATGACGGACTCTGAGGGAATGAGAGCGAGTGATGAAGCGCCGCTCTCGCTGTGACGGACGACTCTTAACCTGTGAACGAGGGCCAGACATCTGTCACACACACACCATTCCTGATACGCTGGATAAATGTTTGATAAGCCATTTACAAACACCTCTAAAATATTCATAGAGGTCGAGTAACGGCTGTGGAAGGACGTACAGGAGGAGGTTCAGTGGGAATGGAAATCTGACTTACACTCATGCAAAAACAAATATGATGTGAAATGAGATTGTGCTTTATTTGTGTGAGATAAATCGTGTAATTAGAGCTTTATTTGTCCATTTATTTTAGTACCTTTGCATTTGTTATTTTGTAGTTAATGTGCGTGTTAGCGAGGAAAACAACGGATGCTCTGGTTAAAACGGATTAGTGCACTAGTTGCTGATTTTGAGAGTATCTCCACACCTCTATGGAGAAACATAAAGAAATGCTCATTTTAAAGATGTCAGAATGAATTCAGATGGAGTTCAACACATGACATTTCAATTTTGTGAGCGTTCTGGAGAAAGTGGAGAGTTTGATTTGACGCGACAGTGGCACAGAAGATCCGGTGTGACCTCCAGTGCTGAGAAACATTTATACTGCACTGCGCTTGCACTGAAACACACGTGACTTACTGTCATTAGCGTTCCCTTGTCCCTGACCTTCAGAAGATCGTGAGTGTGTGAGTGCGTGTGATTGAGAGTGTGTATGTGTGTGTGTAAACACAAGCTTCTGTGATAAATACTTTCACATAAAGGATGATTCAGTTGAATTTAGGATTATTCAATGATTCTGGATTGTGAATCAATGATTCTGTCAGATTATTCAGTGATTCAGTGATTCTTGATTCCGTGTGATTGTCCGATCTTCAGTGACTCTGTGAATATATATCAATTGTCTCGGGGTACTTGACTGTTGCCGTGTTCCCTGAAAAGCAGGAATGAGATACTGTGCAATGGGAAAATCTCTTTGATAGGTGTGCAGTATGTGTGGCAACGAGGATGTCACTGGATTGTGTGCTCGTGAGAGGACATGAAATACCCCTTCAGATATCACTTTGTCTGAAGAGACTCCTGGACAGCAATGTGGCGCAGCATCTCCTTCCTGCTTTTTCAGGGAACATGGTTACAGTCAAGTACCCCGAGGCGTTCCCTTTCAAAAGCTACTCTCAATGCTGCGCGTGCGCTATGGGAAGGACAATACCAATGCTGCTCTCTCTCAAGGTTGTGTAGTGTGTGTTCTCACAAGCATGAGAAACGCCTCACACATGAGTATGGGATTTTTCCTCAAGGACATGTGACCCGGAGTAGCACTATACAATCTGAAGAATGTGTGTGGAGAGTGCATATTTAATACGTCACATATGTATTGCATATTCCCGTGCCAAAGCCTTGGAGAAAGAAACCACCCTTCTGTAATGAGTCCTGACTTCTTTAGCTCTCTTTAGCTTCTTTAGCTCTCACCCAATGACATCATTTACCCCCCGGTTACAACCTCAATAGCAAATTAAGAGTGGCTCTGACTCTGGCTAGTGCAGTGGACGCAAGATGGACTATTAACTTCACCTCCTTTCAAAGACACACCATCTTAGGGCATGGATTCTTCTTGTCGTGGCACTCAGATTAGTCTCCACTTCTGAGTCTTTCCCAGAGGAGTGTAGTGAAGAACATGCCGCTGGAACACGGAGGGTGGTTCTCCTATTGTCTTTAGCACCCGAGGAGAAATAGCTGACAGTAGTTTCTGCACTGCCAAATCTTCTGAAAGGGGCACTAATACCTCTTGTTGGGGGTGTGTGAAGTACCCTGGAGATGTGCTGGGAGATGTCAGTAGAGCTTTCACCATTTCCCTGGAAGCTGTTGGGTTGAAACTGGGGAAGTTGCAGCGGGGTGTTGGGAAGGAGCTGGTTGATGTATTTTTACAGGCATACCCCCATGCTCCTGGGGACAGAAACCTGAGGACTTTTTCTTTTTTGAAATAATAATTCTAAGGTCCTCTGATCCTCGCAACAAGCCATCCTGAATGATAAACCCTCTCCTTGAGTTCGAAGGGGAAGAAACTTTACCAAAGCTTCACCATGCCTCTTTGCCTCCTGGAACCTGGATCCGATTACAGAGTCTGCAAACATCCCGGAAAGCTGAGAGTGACATCAAGCAGAGATGCTCTGTCTCTGTGTTTGATCCCTGTAAGATTCAGCACAGACGGCTCTCCGTGGTGTCCAGAGCACTCCTGGAGCAGCTGATGCACGGGCCGTTTGCTCAGTCTCTCGGAGAGACAGATCTTTGGCCTGATAAAACACAGAGAATGATTATTTGTCAATTTGTCACATACTCAAGTCCTTTAACATGTCAGCTAGGAATGCCTAACCCTAACCAGAACCAGCCGCATCTGCTGATGTTGCTCTGCACGGCTTGGGGGGAGCGGAGGTTTTTAAAGGCAAAGCACTCGCAGGAGAAAGAGTCTCTTTGATCTGAGGCAACATCATGGTTCCCTGTGCCTTCGGACCCACGATAGTCAAGCATGTCAATGTGGAAGGCACAAAGACACAAGATATCTATGGTTTCCCCCATGAATGAGTTAAGTCATCGTGGAGATTCTCAAAGAGAGGGGGAGAACATTGCTCAGGTCCCTCTTCCTGGACAGAAATCTCTTGTCCCTTGTTTCTGTGGCCACTTCCGCTGTAATCTGGCAACTGCACAAGTCCCCACCTTAAGTATCTCCTCTTGCGCTTTATCTTCGAGGGAGGAATGCACAGGAGTGGCGCGCTGGAAATCAGAGATGCCGAGTTCTGTGCGTGATGCCTGTTGGAAGCGGGCTTGAGGACATCATGATCTGGAGAGAGAATGAGAGAAAGGGAAGGACGTCTCTCGATGAGACTCATGATCTGGATGTGGGAGCGTTCGCTTGACAATAACAAGGGCAGCAAGCTCTTCCCCCAAACACTCAAACTCAAGTGTGTCATGATCTGCGATGGACAGGGATCATGGAAGCATGCATATCTCCTGATTTTTTTCGACATATTTTGTCTTTTGGCACTGGCACTGGCAGAGTGGACAGACAGAGAGTGCGGCACACACACA
>JAWRVZ010000494.1:162500-167500 GCA_037043235.1 Rhodeus uyekii | reverse complement strand
GATCCTCACATTCTCCTGAAATATTGACTTTAAGTCCATTAGAGACTTCAATGTTTCCTCATGTCTAAAAAACACAGATGACATTTGGTTGTTTTTAAAATGTGTGTGTGAGTGTGTGTGTGTGTGTGTGTGTGTGTGTGGGTGTGTGTGTAAGGGAATTCTCTGTGTTGAACATGGATGTTTGTGCTTCATGATGAGTCTCACACGGTGAATCAATCACAGATTCTCTGTCACTCATAAATATTCATGAGTGTCGTTCTTCTCTTTCATCATCAGGACCGTCTCTCTGTTTCTGCCTGGGTCTTTTTCTTCCTCTCGGTGTCGTCTGTCAAGTGTCGCTCTCATGAGGAGCATCAGACAGACTAACTAAATCAGATGCGCCGCTGGGACACAACGTGTGTTCGGCAGAAATCATGCACTGCTGATTCAACAGAACAATTCTGAAATAAGTGTTAAAGAGAAGATGTTTTCTTCATCTTCATCTCTCTTTACTGTGAGATGTTGCTGTTTGATCATGAAAAGCTGCAGTTCTTCTTCTCCATCAGAGTCAGTGTTTCTGAACTCCTGAAACGCCTCCGTTGATTCTTGAGTTTCTTCCGGGAACAAACATGCGCAGAATAAAGGGGCGGGGCTTGAGTGAGTGAGTCGTGTGTTGAAACTGGTGGTTATGGGAAGGGGCGGGACATTTCCCAAACACACTGGAAGCTCTCGACCAATCACAACACACGATCCAGCCAACCAATCAGAGCACAGTGTGCTTTCAGAAGGAGGAGCTTCATAGAGACAGGAACTAAACCGAGCGTTTCTGACAGACTGAAACAATGAGAATATGGGGGGTTTGTTCATGTTTTAAACACAAACTCTTAATTTTGATGCATTTATAATATCTTCAGTCATTTCTCTTCTCCAGTAAAAGTTCCCTGATATAAGAGTGTTTAGATATTTGTGCTGGAAAATAAGACAGAAACACTGAGGAAGAACAGCATGTTCAGCAGTGTATGAATTGGGCTTGATGTAATTGCAATGATTAACTGTCCACTGGAGATTAATGTATTATATAACGGCATTGTTTCTCAAACCAAACATTCAAAGTACTTGAAATATAGTGCATGACGTTCATGCTGCTTCTGCACCTTGAAAGCTTTGTTTATGCTCTTTTTTATTGCATGCACTAGTATTTTTTTATGTTCTCCCGGAGAGAGAAAGTGTGCATGATATTTAGGTGAACCGTCTCTTTACGAGTGAATCATCTTGATTCATGAACTGTAACGGTCACTGGCGAGTTTCCCTCTAAACTCCACATGATAGAAGTGGAAACTGGCAGAGAATGAGACGTGTCTCTTGTACAGATGGAACGATTATGGAACAATTATGTATTACAGATGATTTACTTAAGCTGGGACACTTTGAAGATGCTTCTAAACCTAAATATATACAATATTTATTTTTTACACAGGTCTGGTCCTCGGAGTGAATCTGGGGTTTCCTCTGTCTGTATCTCTGCACTTGTGTTTGTTCATGGGGATCTTACAGGGACATTTCTGTCTTCTTGATAGAGTCGTCTGAATCATTCACTGAGCTGATTCATTTCGAAACTGACTCATTCATTCATGTGATGTCTGTCGTGTGTTTTACTCTTGGACACAGAGTTTCTGTGAGATCTGGCCTGAAGGGTTGCTGCTGTGTCTGCAGACCGCCTTGTGTTTCTCGAGGCAGAGTTTTGAATGTGTGTGTGTAAGTCTTCATGAGCTCCTGCTAAGGCGACGTCTTCACTGAAGTGAAGCTCACACGGCCTGATCTGAAGCGCTTCACATGCACAATGCGTTTGATGATGTTTCACATTAAGGCTGTATTATTACTTTACTTTCTCGTGATCCATCAACCCTGAATCTGTGTAGAGCTGAAGCACATAAACACGTGCATAAAGGCACACTCAACAGAAGTAACGTCACATTAGTCTTTGGTGTGCGGGTGTTTTGCTCAGTGAGGGGTAAAATTGAAAAGCTGTTCTCGTTGTTAAACAAAACAGCACACGGCCGTCATGTCCAGCAGAGCCGCGCGATACTCTGCATTATTCTACAGTGCGTCTTAAACACACTGCATGTGCTGATGAAACACGTGAGGATTCTCCAGGATCTGTGCATTCAGAAGCTGCAGGAAACCCTGGTGTTTTTGTGCTCTCAGCGTAAACGAATGCTGGAAAAGAGGCTTGTGAAGACTGTCAGTCAGAGTAGATGATGACAGAATGCATGAATGATCTCTTTAAACTCTTGCCACTTAAAATACTATAAAAAGTAACTGAATGTAAAACACTGATGTTCAGGAAACAGGTTTGAGCGTCATTGACACAGAGATAAAAGTGTTATTTTGAATGACGTCTGATATTTTAATGAGCTCATTTCGTTAAAGTCAAAAACACAAACATGCACGGAAGGAGTGAAAGATGAAACGTGGGAATGGAGAAACTGAGAGAAGGGAAAACGAAGCAGGAGCATTAGTGACACGAGGAGGCGGAGCAGAGCGCAGTGTTACCGCAGCAACAAGCAATTAAACCCTCCTTCAGAGAGCGAGCGGTGTGTGTGAAGAGCTCGACCTTCAGCGACCTCCAACACAGCAGACCGGAAGAGAATAACCTTAACCGATTCAACTTCTGTTCCGAAACAGACTTCAAATGAAATTAATATGGGCTGAGAACAGCACACGCACACGCACACGCACACGCACACACACAAGCACAGCACAGGAACAGCACACGCACATGCACACACACAATCACAGCACAGGAACAGCACACACACAATCACAAGCACAAACTCAGACTCAAGCACAGGCACACGCACAGGCACAGGCACAGGCACACGCACACGCACACGCACACGCACAGGCACACGCACACGCACACGCACAGGCACAGGCACAGGCACAGGCACACGCACACGCACACGCACAGGCACAGGCACAGGCACACGCACACGCACAGGCACACGCACAGGCACAGGCACAGGCACAGGCACAGGCACATCACAGGAACAGCACACACACAATCACAAACTCAGACTCAAACTCAGGCACAGGCACAGGCACAGGCACAGGCACAGGCACACGCACAGGCACACGCACAGGCACAGGCACACGCACACGCACACGCACACGCACAGGCACACGCACAGGCACACGCACACGCACAGGCACAGGCACACGCACACGCACACGCACACGCACAGGCACAAGCACAGCACAGGAACAGCACACGCACACAATCACAAGCACAAACTCAGACTCAAACTCAGGCACAGGCACAGGCACAGGCACACGCACACGCACACGCACAGGCACAGGCACAGGCACAGGCACAGGCACATCACAGGAACAGCACACACACAATCACAAACTCAGACTCAAACTCAGGCACAGGCACAGGCACACGCACACGCACAGGCACACGCACAGGCACAGGCACACGCACACGCACACGCACACGCACAGGCACAGGCACAGGCACAGGCACAGGCACAGGCACACGCACAGGCACACGCACAGGCACAGGCACACGCACACGCACACGCACAGGCACACGCACAGGCACACGCACACGCACAGGCACAGGCACAGGCACACGCACAGGCACACGCACAGGCACAGGCACACGCACACGCACACGCACACGCACACGCACAGGCACACGCACAGGCACACGCACACGCACAGGCACAGGCACACGCACACGCACACGCACAGGCACACGCACAGGCACAAGCACAGCACAGGAACAGCACACGCACACAATCACAAGCACAAACTCAGACTCAAACTCAGGCACAGGCACACGCACAGGCACACGCACACGCACAGGCACAGGCACAGGCACAGGCACAGCACAGCACACGCACAGGCACACGCACAGGCACACGCACACGCACAGGCACACGCACAGCACAGGAACAGCACACGC
Organism: Rhodeus uyekii; assembly: GCA_037043235.1. Lineage (NCBI taxonomy): Eukaryota > Metazoa > Chordata > Actinopteri > Cypriniformes > Acheilognathidae > Rhodeus > Rhodeus uyekii. The sequence goes on along the minus strand of JAWRVZ010000494.1, from coordinate 163,548 downwards.
ACAGGCACACGCACACGCACAGGCACACGCACAGCACAGGAACAGCACACGCACAGGCACAGGCACAGGCACACGCACAGCACAGGAACAGCACACGCACAGGCACACGCACACGCACACGCACAGGCACACGCACAGGCACACGCACAGGCACACGCACAGGCACACGCACACGCACAGGCACACGCACAGGCACACGCACAGGCACAAGCACAGCACAGGAACAGCACACGCACACAATCACAAGCACAAACTCAGACTCAAACTCAGGCACAGGCACAGGCACACGCACACGCACAGGCACACGCACACGCACACGCACACGCACACGCACACGCACAGGCACAGGCACAGGCACAGCACAGCACAGCACAGGAACAGCACACGCACAGGCACACGCACACGCACACGCACAGCACAGGAACAGCACACGCACAGGCACACGCACACGCACAGGCACACGCACAGCACAGGAACAGCACACGCACAGGCACAGGCACACGCACACGCACAGGCACAGGCACAGGCACAGGCACACGCACAGGCACAGGCACAGGCACACGCACAGCACAGGAACAGCACACGCACACGCACACGCACAGGCACACGCACAGCACAGGAACAGCACACGCACAGGCACAGGCACACGCACACGAACAGGCACAGGCACACGCACAGCACAGGAACAGCACACGCACAGGCACAGGCACAGGCACACGCACACGCACACGCACAGGCACAGGCACAGGCACAGCACAGCACACGCACAGGCACACGCACAGGCACACGCACAGGCACAGGCACAGGCACAGCACAGCACAGGCACACGCACAGCACAGGAACAGCACACGCACAGGCACACGCACACGCACAGGCACACGCACAGCACAGGAACAGCACACGCACAGGCACAGGCACAGGCACAGGCACACGCACACGCACAGGCACAGGCACACGCACACGCACAGGCACAGGCACACGCACACGCACAGGCACAGGCACAGGCACAGGCACACGCACACGCACAGCACAGGAACAGCACAGGCAC
>JAWRVZ010000494.1:130000-152500 GCA_037043235.1 Rhodeus uyekii | reverse complement strand
CTTTGTTGGTTTATGCTGGTTTAGCTGCTCAAAACTCCTTAAAACCATCCAGGAGGAAACCAGCGCTCCTGCTTGTGTTTCAAAGGATTTAATGGTGGATTGAAGCCGCCAGCAGAGATCAGTGATCGCAGTCATTAATGAGTCATCGTTTGACTCTTAACGAGAATGTAGACGTGCAGCAAGATTTGAGTCAGGAAACATCATCTGCTCAGTATAAAAACATTGAACGTCACTGGACAGACCCACTACTATAAAACAACAAGTGTGAGTGTGTGTGTGAGAGAGAGAAAGAGAGAGAGAGAGAGAGAGAGAGAGAGAAAGAGAGAGAGAGAGAGAGAGAGCGAGCGTGTGTGTGTGTGTGTGTGTGTGTTTGTGTGTGTTTGAGTGTGTTAGAGGTGGCAGGTTTATTGATCTGACTCAGACACAAACTGACCTCACATTTACTCAAAGCTGCACCTCCAGATAACCAACAGAGTAACTGTGACATTCACACACACACACACACACACACACACACACACACTCACTCTCACTCCCGCACACACTCACACACACACTCACACACACACACAGCCACTCACTCACTCCACACACCCACACACACACACACTCACTCACTCACACTCACTCCACACACACAGACACACTCACACACACACACACACACACACACACACACACACACACACACACACAATACAGTTGTGTATAATAACAGTAATTGAGCATCAGTAGTAAGTGATTGGATGAACAGTTGCAGCACAACAGCGCCACCCAGTGGTGATCAGAGACTGACTCAGAGACTGCTCTCCAGTGCAAGAGAGAAAACAAACACAAGATGAGACGCTTTTACTGCCCGGATCAAACAATCCCTTATCATGTGACTGCACTTGTGTTCCCAATATTTACAGTGGATAAAAACACACACACGCCTGTTAAAACACACACACACCCCTGTTCAAACCGCTGGTTGTGTGATGTAGAAACTCACATCTGAACTTGTGCAATGTTCACGTAAACTGAGCAGATATGAAGGGGGTGTAGACCCCCCCCCCCTTCAGTTTTCATGGATCTTCTCTGAAATGTGATGGTGGTTTTCAGTGGCTTTGCATTGAAGGTGCAGATATGATTGATGTTGTGTGTTTGTGTGACTGAGATGAGTGGCGGTCGAGTGTTTCAGATCAGCGTCAGGTTAGAGCGGATGAACTCTTGACGTGTTCTGCTCTTCTGCTCTTCACGGAGGGTCACGTATAGGAACCGTGTGAGGGTTCGATTCTCGCTGCAGTTTCTTGGAAGAGGTCGTGACATTTTCTCTTCAGCGTTTCTATTATAGACACACAGCAAGCTGAGAATCAACATCACGTCAATATTCAGCGCCGGTGAGAGCGACACAGAGAGATACATGTGCAGATCCGCACTTCCTGCTGTCCTCACACACTCAAGAAGCTCAGGTGTGTGTGTGTGAGTGTGTATGAGTGTATGTGTCTGTGTGTGTCTTTGTGTGAGAGTGAGTGTGTGTGTGTGAGTATGAGAGAGTGTGTGTTTGTGTGTGTGTCTTTTTGTGTGAATGAGTGTGTGTGAGTATGAGAGAGTGTGTGTGTGTGTGTGTGTGTGTTTTTGTGTGTGTCTTTGTGTGAATGTGTGAGTGTGTATGTGTGTGTGTGTGTGTGTGTGTGTGTGTGTGTGCAGAGATTACAATCAAATGGCATCCTTTTCTCTTCTTCTCATCCGTGTCTCCCTGTCGTCTGTCCGTCTCCCTCTGTTTTCTCGTCGTTCGTCTCCTAGCAACGCTCTGGTTTGTGGTCGGAGGGTCTGATAGTTTCTCTCTGTCTGTGGTTTGACTCGAATTATCCTGTAACAGCAGGACTAAAACTGAACAAACATCTCGTTTCCTCATTCAGACCCCAAAATATGATCCTGTCCTCACATTTAGACGTGTTCATATATAAAGATATAAATACTGTGAAAAATGATTATTACTATGTATGAACATTATTTGGAAAATATGTATATGTAAATTTGAATTATATTACAGCATTACTGATAATTATAGTCATATAATTAATATATTACTGTATTAATTATGTAATTATCATGTGGTTATTATGTATCAAAGTTTACTCATATTATTTATATCCGTTCATTAAAGTATGTTATTTTAATCCGAATAACAAAAATTTTTTTTAATCAAAATTATTATTATTTTTTGATAAACTCTATGGTACAGTTACTCTAAGCTCATCATGTGACTTGTTCTTCTATCGATACATGATGATGAGGAACTGAGGCAAGTTTTGTTACCATATATGAAGTGCAGATGGAAATAATAAGGGAATCCGCGCTGCGTCGAAACGCTTTGGGAACACTTAGCGTTAGCGTATTGTCCCGTGAAGCACTATCGAGCTATGGAGTGTAAATGCACGTGGCGGAGGATGACGTCATGATCCAGGAGTATAAAGGTGCCGTGAACTGTGGTGTCTTCAGCAAGCGCTAGAGTGAAACGTGTGTGTGTAGTTTAAAAAGATCATGGCATCCCACACCATACTAGATCTACTATGGTGAAGTTTAGATTGTGTGTCTCTCTGGCCTCTAATCGAGCAGGGATACACTCAGTGCTTGTGTTGTGTGTTTGGGAGCAGAGTACGGTGAGGATGCTGGTTACTCTACACACACTCCGCTCCCACCTGCCGGTTTTAAATCTAAACGCTACCGCCCAGGCGTGTGATCCTTCGATTCCCGCTGGCACAGTGGGGATCTTGTCCTCAGGTTCGCAAATAGACATATCAGAGGGGTCAGAGACGGGCTTGGCCTTATCGCTGCCCTCACCTGGCAGGTCCTGTGCCTCTCCTGGGATCTGGAAGCACATGCTGCGGTTACTTCCACCTCGGTAGAGGTGTTGGTGCTTCTCCAGCTCTGAGGACCTGGATGTTTTAGCATTCGCCACTTCAATCTCCAGCTCATGAGTTGAGAAAATGTCTGGGTCTTCCTCTTTTCTTCCTCACGTTGAAGTGCTGAGGTCAAAATAAATGATAACTAAAAGAAGAAAGCCACACTATGGGCATCTGTAATGGAGGATTCGCTTTCTACCTCACTCCACATTCTCATCATATCCCCACTCTGTGCCACGCGTAGAGCAGTCGCTTCCGGCGTCCCCTGCAGGACAGGATTGTGTGTGAGCAGTCTACGAGGACACTGCCTTGGCTCACGATCCTCACAGTGACAATGTCGTCCAAAAACGAAGAATGCATAAGGACCGATTAGTGAGGTTAGAGACGGGCCTAGGCCTTATCTCTGCCTTCATCTGACGGTCTGATTTCCTCTTCCGGAGCTAGAAGCACGCCCTGTGGTTATTTCTACTCCAGCTGAGGCATTTGTACTACGGCTATCTAGTTCGGTGGAACGGATGTTATTAACATTTGACACAGGAGAAGTCTCTTGCGAGAGACTTCATCCTCCAACTAAAACTACAAACCAGTTTAAATTTATATCCATCCTTCAACAACATAGCCTGTCATAAGTATGCCAGTCACTCACTGAGCAATTGAGACTGCTGGGCCACAGCTTCCAGTGTCATTCATTCGGTCGCCTGTACATGTTGCCCCTTCAGAAGTGGCTCGAAACCAAAGTGTTTTTCCCCGAGGGGCAGCCCGCCTCTCATAATCAAGGTCACGAGGCTGTGCCTATGTGCTTTGGTTATATGTAACAGTCCTGGGCACCTCAGTTCACGGTGCCCATGTCTCTTTGGTGTCCTTTACAGACCACTGTGGTACCTATGGTGTCCCGTGCACAGGTTCGAGGTGGGATCTCCGAGCTGCAGTCTGTGATTCGGGTTGTGCTGGGACGGTCGCCCCCTACGAGGAGGGTCCTAGAGAAGACACTCCAGGTTTCCCCTGCAGGCAGGGCCCTGGAGTGGGTGTTAAAGAAGTATCCATGGCAGATTCCAGTCAGAAGGGACCTCCTGTCCCAGACAGGGGCCTTGATAGTCTCGGCTGGCTGGTCCTCCTCACATGCCTCTACTAGGTTCTACCAGTCAGACCTTAACTCCGCTCCAGGAACACGGGTGTTATCGTAGTGAGCTTTGTTCCCTTTGCCAGGCCCTTGTCACTGTGGCGCTGTTGGCATTCTCTTTCCCAAAGCGTTTCAACACAACGGGATTTTCCCTTTACAGGGAACGTCTCAGGTTACGTGTCTCACTGCGATGTGCATTCACACTTGATAGTTCGATAGTGTTTCATGAGACGATACGCTATGGTCTCGTCCCCTCTTAGGGAACTAGGGTTACATATGTAATCTGAGATGTTAAACATATGGCTATATCATACTTGAATAACTTATTTTCAATTTGGGTTACTAAATCTTCTTCAAAAGATAGATAGGTAAACGGATGGAAGGCTGGGGACAGATAGATAGATGTTTTGATATCTGCATATGTTAATACACATTCATCTTATTTTTTCTGCATGTTGTTGTTTTTGCTGAATAACAGCGTCTCATTTAAATATGAGCTGTATGTCATGAATATTCATGAGAGCTCAAACCTGCTTCATTATGATAATGTGAGTGAGTTTTACATCTGTGTTTTTATCCTGGAGTCACGAGGATGATAAAGCCACTTCTTCTGCTTTCATTCCCTGACCCACCCTTACTCGTTCACCTTCATTTCATCACAGACACTGACACACTCTCAGAATGCAAATAAAAGGAAATACCATGAAATTACTGAAACAGTATCTTTACCTATATATATATATATTTATATTCTGTTCTGGCCGCATGAGTCGATTCTACCTGGAACAGTTTCACTGACTCACATACACACACACACACAAACACACGCACATACACACACACACGCGCACACTCACACACACACACGTACACGCACAAACACACACTGAATCAGATTTTCTCAAATAAGTTGTCAAACATTAGTTTTGGGTCTCGGCAGGGTAGAGCGCAGGGAAAGTCCTCCGTAAGCTCCTCCTCCCGCCCTTTGTTGCTCACAGCCAGTTTCATTTATTCTCCTGTGGTTATTCACTGTAATCCCAGCTCTTCATCCGGCCGGGAAGCACAGGGATGCTCAGATGTCTGGTCAGAAGTCAGAGGTCCAGCAACTTTTTACTTGAAAAAGATTTAGTGTGATTTACTTGAATAAAGCAAAGAAACAATTTTCACTCAAAAACACATAGTAAGTTTTACAAAAGAAACAAAAGCAGGAAGGCAATTAATTCTGCGTGCAACTGAAAAAGCGTGGCAGAGGCATGGGTCTGGCTCTTCATGGCTCTAGATCTTCATGGGTCTGGATCTTCATGGGTCTAGATCTTCATGGGTCTGGCTCTTCATGGCTCTAGATCTTCATGGGTCTGGATCTTCATGGGTCTAGATCTTCATGGGTCTGGATCTTCATGGGTATAGATTTTCATGGGTCTAGATCTTCATGGGTCTGGATCTTCACAAGGTTTAGATCTTCATGGGTCTGGTTCTTCACGAAGTCTAGATCTTCATGGGTCTGGATCTTCATGGGTCTAGATCTTCATGGGTCTGGATCTTCATGGGTCTGGATCTTCACGAAGTCTAGATCTTCATGGGTCTGGATCTTCATGGGTCTAGATCTTCATGGGTCTGGATCTTCACGAGGTCTAGATCTTCATGGGTCTGGATCTTCATGAAGTCTAGATCTTCATGGGTCTGGATCTTCATGGGTCTAGATCTTCATGGGTCTGGATCTTCACAAGGTCTAGATCTTCATGGGTCTGGATCTTCACGAGATCTAGGCGATGCTTCCTAATCACAGCTGTCTTTTCTTCCAGGTTCAGGATGGCGGCAGTGGGATGTCCCTGCATGTTTCTTTCTCTTTGTTTGAATAGTTCAAATCAATTTTTTCCTTTCCTTGACATTTATGCTGATTGTGTGTTTTTGCCTCCTTTCAGTCGTCAGCCAGAGACGAGTGATTTCTCGCTTTACTTCAAAAACCAAGTCTGGCCGAATTTTCCTGTAACGAGCCCTGTCCGCAAACAGGCCACGCCTACTCACAGGACTAGCCAATCAGAATGACTACTAATACTGCTCTTCCTCTGGCCCCTCCCACTCGAGTCAGCCCCTCCCCTAATCTTCCCACATGGTTTCCTAACTCTTGTGTCTTCTTACTAACCAAACAGCTTCAGATTCTTCCAGTTTAATTTTCATTTTGACCTGTTTGTGTTCCTTTGAAACTAACATCGTGTCATTCACGGAATGTGGGCCATCTGTTGTTTTCCAAATTAACTTGCGTACTGACGTACTAACCATAATAACAATACTGTTGTCATGTTTTCTTTTGGTTGACAAATCCTTCAATGAAGAGATTAAAGGCCTGAAAGATTTGGATCTTTATTCCTTTGGGCAAAAACGAGATTAGGAAGAGAAAGAGCCCGGCTGGTTTAACCTGTTAACTGTCACTCGCTCCTCAGATCTGAACTGAAGCGTTTGTAATTCAAGAAGAAATTGAACTAAACATTTTTATTTCATGGGCTCTAAAATCGCATACGTCTAAATTGAGCCGCTAACAGGATTTAACGTGTCGTTTCCTCTGTCACGCAGTGTTTGATCTCAGAGCGGTTTTCTCAGGATGAGTGTTTGAGCTTCTCAGCGATTCCTGATCTATGATAGTTACCGAAGGGCAGTAAAAGCGCACGGCCAGACAGTTAACAGGCTACGACCGCTGCGTTTCAAAAGACCTTTATTGATTTCACGATTTGTCATTATTCTATATATTTTTCTTTCCCTTCCCTTGTTTTTTTTCCTAAAGCACTCAGGCATTGGACACGCTATGGTAAACAAACTGCATTATATGGTAGATATCATTCTAATTGTCTTCTACTTTGGTTTGCCCTGGATTTCCGTTTCCTATTTCTATTCTGTTTGCTTATATTGACTACACAAATCCCCATTGGTATCAAGGTAGCAATGAAACTACAGATATTCACTCTTGTCTCATCCGATCATCCTTTTCACTTTGTTTTGTCCATCCTACGCCCTCCTTCCCTCCAGGAACCAGATATAGAGTTAGACATTTTATTCATTACGTTGAGCTAGTTTATGTCGAAGTAAAGCACAGCAGAGTAATCGTGAACGCGAGTTTTCCTGCGCCTCTGTTTTGCTTGACTAGCGTGATTAATGTTCATCCTCACCGATATGTTGGTTTGATCCCAGTGGCAGGCAGAATGGATGAAACTCAGTAAAGCTCATGAGATCACAGAATCTGAGTCATGAATCTGCTTTCTGGTTCTCAGCATCTCAATCCATTAGCAGCGTTTCTGATATCCGGCTCAAGGTGATGTTCCTCGTCTCTCCGGCGGGATTTACGGCCCTGGTTGGGTGTGGGCAGCCCTGCTCATAAAACACCCCATTAAAAGAGCTGGCGGGATTTATTCAGCGGATCAGAGACCGTTTGAGTAAATTTAAGTAAAAATTAAGTTTTAATTCAAATTAAAAGTGTTAGTTGCCAGAGCAGCATTTCTAATGTTCAGCTTCACATACAATATTTGTATTTATACTTGAATTAACAGTTTTAAAAGCGGTTAATGAACGAACAGCAACACTGGAATGTCATTGGACGTAGAGAGATGATATCAGTTACTGCCTGTCACTGGACTCGTCAAACCCTAGCTCCGCCCCCAGCGCTAGGAACTGTGTTCATTAACATCTAACTCAATAACGACACTCTAACACACTCTTAATTTGGTATATGTGTACGTCTATGTTGCCTAGAACATATAATCTCATACATAAATGCATATTTATGAACTTACAGAGATGCATAAAGCCACGCCCCCAGTGAAAGGAATAATTTAACCTCAGTAAAGCCCCACTTGAACAGGGCTAGCGTGATTGACAGGTCTCTGGCTTCCCACAGCGTGTTCCTTCAGCATGATGTTTTCAGCCCGGGCCGCTTGCATTAGTATGCAATTATACAGATCTAATGAACTCTGGCAGGGGTTCGGCGCCCTAGAATAACAATATTTCAGGCCGGTCAGGGAGAGCGAGCGATCTGGTTATTTGGCCCAGTGCAGGCTGGGTAATTGGCAGATGGACAGTCGTAGATGACTGACAGCTCTCAGCGCAGATGAACATTGCCATCGCTCATTTACTCTCATCTGTGTGACGTCTCCGAGTGCATATTGACGTGCCGTTTCAGTCAGAACTTTTTTCTTTTGTGTGTGCATGCTTTCATCCGCTTGCCACCTGCAGCGAGAGGGAGTCTGCGATGCCCAAGCCGAAATACTTTCGGCTTGCACGCAAACCTGTGGAATTCAAGTGCTCATTTTGTTGTGTCCCACCTTCAGATTTAACCCCTTAATCAACTAAACGCCCTCGCTCCTCTTTTCTTGCCATCTGTGCCGTGATGTGACTCCGTTTCGACTCCTCTCTGCCATCGGCTGCTGGGCGCTTTTGCTCAGACGTTTGATTGCGTTCATTGGTTGAACATTCCCATCTGACGCCATCTTCATTTGCTCATCCAGCTGCATGGCTTCTTCCCCATGTTGTGATGGTTTTTGGATGGTTCATTTTCCTTCCTCTTAACCTCAAAACCCACTAAATGTGACAACTCAAACTCTTTGTCGAGTCAAATCACAAAGGATTTCACTAATTGACTGCTACTACTCCACTAAATGGCTAAAACCCAAATTCTGTTACTAATCCGAATGAAACCTTTGTTGTAACTGTACTAACAACCATTTTTGTGTCTGACCTGCTCTTTTTTACTAAAGTACTAACCTCCAACCCCACACATACGAGCGCCTCACGCAGTCTCTAGGCCCGTCCTCTTCCTCCTCTTCCTCCTCCTGACCCCTCAATCTCACTAACTCACCCTGGATCCTTTGGCTAGTTCAGTCCTGATCTCTCTCGACTCGTTCGCCAACTCCGAGCGTCGTTTTCCAGCTGCCAGCCACTTGTCGAAGGCCTCGCCGCTGCGGCGATTCCCTTTGAGGGTTGATTTTCAGAATAATATCTGGGTTTTCAATGCAATGTGCAATTTCTATTTGTTTTTAGTAGGCAAAGGTAAGTAATTAAGTAAAAAATAAAGACCTGTTTCAAGAATATAAGGACAAAAGGCCAGATGGCTGAAACTGAAGCATCTGGAGATCAGGTAAGGATGATCGCTGACTTTTAAGGCCAATTCACACCACGTCAACATATGCCGAGCATTTGAAAGCGAAAACTTGCACCGACCAACGGGAACAGATGCAGACAAGGGTAAAACATTGATCCGGCAATGTGTGTGTTGGCGCTGTGCGAATTGGTCTGTACAGGACCAACATAATATAAACACTTATAAACATTCAGTCTTTTTTGTGTGTGGCTTAGGGATTTATTAGTTCACCTCAAAACTCATTCTGTCATCATTTAAAGAACACAAAGAACATGTATCAGTCATGCAGGTTTGGAATGACACGAGGGCGAGTAAATGATGACGGAATGTGTAAAATTTATTTAATATCAGAATCAAAATCACTCAGTTCTCATCATGATCTGATTTGGTACCGTTGACAATCAGAAACCCTTCATTCATTGAGCTGAGTTCTGCTCCTTTCAGCAGCGATTGGGTTTAGCTGTCTTTTGTGCGGTTTAAAGCCACTCGAATCTTGCCTGTGGATTTGTTACGAACTCCAGTCGTGAGAGAGAAAGATCTGGCGGAAGCTTGAAGAATCTGCTAAACTTGATTTAGATTCATTATGAATATTGGATTCAATCCCCAGCTGATCTAAAATGCAGTTTGATGTTTCACACTGAACATCCCTGCCTCTTTCTGGCTTTGCTTTGAGTTTCCTGTGTTAAAGGGGTCATGAACTGCATTGTTTTATTATTTTATGTTTCCTGAGGTGCTCTTATAATATTAGTTGGATTTTTACATCAAAAATTGCCATTATTTAGAAATAAAAGGCATTTTTCCTACCCTGATTTTAGCCTTCGATCTACACGCTCTGTTTTAATGCTTTCATCATAACTATCAGTGCAAACACGATATAAATAAGAGATTCGTTACAACAGCAGTTTTGGCGAGAGTTCAGAACTCAGTCACTCATAATCTTGTGTTTAATCTTGAGTGTTCTTTGATCGCTTTCTATATTTAATTTAATCACAGTTTAAAACACAGATTTTCATCCTGCTCAGAGAAACAATGTGAAGTTGAGCGTTTAATTTACTGACACATAGACAAAGAGCATCTGACTGTACATGAATCATTACGTATCAGAAATCACTGATCACGGATCAGGCGGTCGAATGAACAAAAAAATTGTAAAGTCTGCGCCGAAATTGAGACTGATTTACCAGAGAATCCACAGTGAAATGTGATTAATGCAAACAAATGATGTTCCACTGAGACTTTAACATTGTTTAAAATAAATGACTAGCATTAGGATCCTTTGGAAGACTCTTTTCTCCTCCTCGTCTCATTAACACGCCAGTGGGCGGGGCTACAGTGATGATGATGATCATCTTCTGCGGAGGCAATCTTGCTCTGATCTATCGGCACACTCACTGGACTTGGTACAGTGAAAGCAGATTTGGGATTTCATGATCTCTTATATGTCAAAAGCTCAAGGAAACGGTAATTTCACAATTCATGACCCCTTTAATATAGTGTGCAGTTTCAGCAGAAGTCTGCTGCACTGTAACCTGAAATTTCTCTTCTTTTGCATAATGTTAAACAAGGTGAAAATGAATGAGTTCTGGTCTGTTGTGTGAATGTTTACTACTGTCAAAGATGGTGACGAGGAAGGACAGGTGGGGCAAATAAACCAACAATCAGGAAACAGGGGATGTTGAACATAGACAGGAGAGCTCATGGCACAGAGAAGCAAACATGACAGCCGCGCAGTTACACAGTGTGCATGTGAACGTCTCGCTCTGCTAATCAACCTCACAGTCAGACCCGCACGCATCAGACGCGCCACACACACGCATTCTCATTCACTAGCAGTTATGCTCTTTGATTTGATGCGGAGGGCGATCACGTTAGATTTATGTAATGGCGGTCAGAGGTGTCCATTAGCCGGCGGGGCTTCCTCCGGTGCGTCGGTCAGTTCGTCGTGAACGAGCCGCATTAATGTGAAATCATCACTCAACGGTCGACAGCCGATCAATCCTGCCAGATCTATTAGAATAGCCCGATGACAGCAAGATGGAGAATTTCATCAAGGAAAGTAGCTGCAGTGTGATATTGTGTCTTCACGGTCAAACGGGTCTCGGTTTATGTGAATAACAAGAGAGCGCAGTGTTTAATGTCTCATTGTGTCGCTGAATCAGTAGCTGTGTGAAATCAGTCATTTCAGCACTTCACATGATTTGAATGCTTTCAATCAATTGGTTCAGAGAACAATCAGCAAGTGTCAACTTAGGTTTTTTACTATAAGCCATTTCAGTTCTGATTAGAATGATAATGCTCATTTAAACCATCCATAAAATCTAATTTACTTGAGAAAAGAGATGTTTTAAAATCTCTTTTTAGGGAATATATAGATCTAATTCAATTTAGCAAGGCTAGAACAAAGAACAAAATGTGATTCAGGAGAGATTCTCTGAAAACATATCTTATTGTCATACACTCTTTTAATTCAGACACATGTTCTTGTTTTATTAATACGATCTTTACTGATTTCAAAGATGTTTCAATAAACCTACACATGTATTGCTTAACAGTAACGTTGTGTAATGTGATATGGTGAAGATGATCTGTAACACATGGATGGGGTGTGTGACTGTGTTTAACTAGTAGCTTGTAACTTGAGCCGCTTTAGTTTCAGAGTTTCTGCTGACAGACCCTCGTTAGAGCTGATTGAAGTGGAAGTGACAGTTAATGAGGTGTAACGCGCGTCTTCTGGGGATTCCTCTCTTTTAAACAATCTCCAAACGACTGTTGAAAGAGCCACGCATGAATTAATCCACTCAAAAGATCTGCTGCGTGATACCATCTGTGTGTGAGTGTGTGTGTGTGTGTGTGTGTGTGAGAGAGAGAGAGAGTGTGTGTGTGTGTGAGAGAGAGAAAGAGTGTGTGTGTGAGAGAGAGAGAATGTATATGTGTGTGTGTAGGTTAGAGAGTACAGTAGGTTAGGGTTGATGTTGATTATGTGTGTCATGGAAAACAACACTTCACTGCATACATTTCTCCCCCTCCCTCTCTCTCTCTCTCTCTCTCTCTCTCTCCCTCTCTTGCTCACTCTCTCTCTCTCTCTCTATCTCTCTTTCTCTGTCTCTCTCTCTCTCTCTCTCTGTCAGTCTCCCCCCCCCCCTCTCTACTAGTTCATTGTTTCACTGCTGCATTACTGTAGTGTTTGCAGAGAAGCACAGGGTCCCTGTTGTCTCACACACTGAGAGCGTTTTAACCCATCAGTGCTGATCCTCCAGGAGCGTGTGTTTCAGTGAGGGATTACGTGCTCTTATCTGAACATGCTCTCTGTCTTGTCACAAGGGGATTTAGGGTAAATAAGTCAATATATCTCAGAGACAAACGGGCTATTAAAACATTATCAGCTCCTGGAGCTTTAGGAAACAGCAGCCTGAAGCACAGCAGCAGGTCTGGATGCGTATGGATTTCACAGGTTATCTGCAGTGTGAAGCAGAACCGCAGGCTGACGCTGCTTTTGTTTCTCTGTGATCAATCAACAGTTAACAGCAGAGCCGAGCTGTGCTCGCACACGCATATTGCCTGCTTTTATGCTCATGCAGTTCTACTGGCATTCCTAACTGGTTTCAGGGTAATATATCTCATTTTTAGTTTAGCAGCTAATAATTATATTTTTTATCAGCTTTATTTCAATTATCAGAAAATTTTTGTATTAGTTTTAGGTGAAGATAATAACCCTGATTCACGTCACGGTTGAAGTGTGACTTAATCCAATTAACTACTTTTAATAAACACCAGGGACAACAAAACATGCTACACTTTAACACTGATGACACTGAAGAGAAATCACTAAATGATCAACTGAACAGAAAACAGGTGCGTCACTCAATAAGAAACAAGTGTTATGAACCAAGGAGGAAACGAAAGGATCCAGAGGAGATCCAGAGTGTGTGTGGAGGAAGAAGCACAGATGGAATCAGGAACCTGACGGAGGGAGGGTTAGGGGTGTAAGAACAAGGTGCAGCTGGAGACTTAAAAGACCGAGGCAGAGCTAGAGGGATGAGGGATGACAGATCACAGTGTAGTCGAGGGAGAGCAGAGCCGAGAGAGAGTTGAGCTGAGGGAGAGTTGAGCAGAGCAATAGTTAATCCGAGGGAGAGATTAGCTGAGTGAAATCTGAGCCAAGCGAGAACTGAGCCGAGTGAGAGTTGAGCCGAGGGAGAGTTGAGCCGAGGGAGAGTTGAGCCGAGAGAGAGTTGAGCCGAGGGAGAGTTGAGCCGAGGGAGAGTTGAGCCGAGTGAGAGTTGAGCCGAGAGAGAGTTGAGCCGAGGGAGAGTTGAGCCGAGGGAGAGTTGAGCCGAGGGAGAGTTGAGCCGAGGGAGAGTTGAGCCGAGAGAGAGTTGAGCCGAGGGAGAGTTGAGCCGAGGGAGAGTTGAGCCGAGGGAGAGTTGAGCCGAGGGAGAGTTGAGCCGAGGGAGAGTTGAGCCGAGGGAGAGTTGAGCCGAGGGAGAGTTGAGCCGAGGGAGAGTTGAGCCGAGGGAGAGTTGAGCCGAGGGAGAGTTGAGCCGAGGGAGAGTTGAGCCGAGGGAGAGTTGAGCCGAGGGAGAGTTGAGCCGAGGGAGAGTTGAGCCGAGGGAGAGTTGAGCCGAGGGAGAGTTGAGCCGAGGGAGAGTTGAGCCGAGGGAGAGTTGAGCCGAGGGAGAGTTGAGCCGAGTGAGAGTTGAGCCGAGAGAGAGTTGAGCCGAGGGAGAGTTGAGCCGAGTGAGAGTTGAGCCGAGGGAGAGTTGAGCCGAGGGAGAGTTGAGCCGAGGGAGAGTTGAGCCGAGGGAGAGTTGAGCCGAGGGAGAGTTGAGCCGAGTGAGAGTTGAGCCGAGGGAGAGTTGAGCCGAGAGAGAGTTGAGCCGAGGGAGAGTTGAGCCGAGGGAGAGTTGAGCCGAGGGAGAGTTGAGCCGAGGGAGAGTTGAGCCGAGGGAGAGTTGAGCCGAGAGAGAGTTGAGCCGAGGCAGAGTTGAGCCGAGTGAGAGTTGAGCCGAGGGAGAGTTGAGCCGAGGGAGAGTTAAATTCAGCTTTAATCACAGGAATAAATGACACTTCACTATATATTCACATAGAAAACAGCTGTTTAACACTGATATAATATTACACTGTTTTACTGTATTTATCATCTAATAAATTCAGCTTTAATCACAGGAATAAATGACACTTCACTATATACAGTAATACCTCGGTTTACGAGTTTAATTCGTTCCAAGAGCGAGCTCATAAACCAAAATGCTCCTACACCAAAACAAATGTCCCCGTAGGAATGCACTAAAAATCAATTTATTCGTTATACCACAAATACCCATTTTAAATATTTTTTTGTTTTACCCTATTAATTGCAGTTAAAATTATAACCATTAAGATCTCATATAAATACAAATTAATATTTGACAATTAAACTCTAAAAACACTTGACAAGTTACTGTAATGCACTTCAGCTGAGGAGAGAGAGGAGGGAGGAGGGGGGGATTCAAGTGCAAATGAGTGAATTTATTATAATAGTGCAGAAAACAAACTAAGTGATAATGCAGAGTGAAAGTCGTGTGACAGGGAGCCGCGGACGAATGAACGCGCGGGAGCCACGAACGAACAAAAGAACTTGCGGGAGCCGCGAGCGAGCGAGCGAACGAACAAAAGAATGCGCGGGAGCCGCGAACAAACAAACAAACGAACGAACGAACGCACGGGAGCCGCTAACGAACGAACGAAGGAATGCGTGGGTGGTGCGAAGGAAAGCGGGGAGATAGGCAGATGATATGAGAATCAGGTGTGTCAGCGCTCAGTGACCACATACACACAGGCAGAACTAGGAGACAATGAATTCATGAACCATGACAGTTACTGCTCAGGGGTAGGTGTAGATTTCACTGTGTGAACAAAAGCGATCACAATTAATTAATGTTAACCACTTAATCACTTATAAAAGTATCACTGTGGTGAATGATGCAGCCAAACCAAGCGACGCTGAGAGAATGAATGAGTTAAGGGGTGATAAAGGGGTTGGAACTGCGTTACTGTGTTATGAGAGGCTGTGTTTAGGATATTTCCTGTAAAAATGCGAGTGATGAGGCTGAGCGTTAGGACTTTTTCCACTCAAAAATGCACGTGGGTGAGGGAATTTTTTTCTCGTACACCAATAAAATGCTCGTACACCGATTTGCTCGTATACCAATTCGCTCGTAAACTAAGGTATTACTGTATTCACATAGAAAACAGCTGTTTTACACATATAATATTACACTGTTTTACTGTTTTTAATTAAATAAATGCAGTCTTGGTGAGCGGAAGAGACTCTTTCAGTAGCTTTTATACAGTTGTTTACATGCTTATTGAGAGACTGTATTTTTTAATTTCAGGACTGTTTAAATGAGCTGGTGACATGATCAATGAGAATGTAATCCAGTATTCGTGGCTGTTTAATGGTGTACGGTAGCTGTGGACTCTGTACAGTAAATGTTTGGCATTCCTGAGCTCAGCTGTGTTCTTTGACTGGAGGCGTTCGTGTTCATGCATGATGAAACCCTGAGAAACACAGCTGTGTGTTTGTGTGTCTGATACTGGGATAAAATCAGACAATTAGGAACATCACCGGTGTTTGTGGGTGTACACAATAACACAGTTTGTCATGTAAAGTTGCTGAACTGTATTCAGAACAGGAATAAAAAATATAAGTTTTATTATAAACTGGGATGTGTGAAATCACAGAAGGTTTTGAAAAGCAGCAGGGAAACATAATCAGCTGTACACATGAACTCACAGATATTCAGATATTATAGATCAGCTGTTAAACATGAGCTGTTGTGCATGTGTGTGTTCATGAATGTGTTTGACCTGAAGCTGTTGAGGATCTGTGTGTCGTCTGGAGATGAATGAACGCTCTGGTGTTGGTCAGTGATGCTCCTGTCTCTCTCTCTCTCTCTCTCTCTCTCTCTCTCCACGGCTCTGACTCACGGGTGGCTGACAGCTGGTTAACTCTCGCCGTAATGATTTATTTATCGTAATAACACTGGAGTCGAGGCCAGAACGAGCGTTGCCAACACTGTCATAATGCCAGCGGCACTACGAGACACTGCTTACAAACACAGAGGACCGATGACCACACACACACTCACACACACACACACACACACACACACACAGAGACACACTCACACAGACACACACACACACTCACTCACACACTGACTCTCTCACACACACACACACACTCACACATTCTCTCTCTCACACACACACACTCACATATCTCAATATTTTAGATTCACATTTTTATTTTAAAATTATGTTTTTTAATAATTGTTAAAAACGCTGTTCAACAAACACCAAATCATTAAATGTTCACAAGAATGTGTTTTAAAACTGGGTCTTTATAGATGAAATATACAGTTAAAACATCTTTAACTGTAAAGATGAAATGCTCTATAAATGAAGTGAGATGCGCAATAAAGGCTTTCGGCGGTTTCACTGCAGCGTGAGAAAGAAGCGCGGCTCGTCACGTCATGGGGTCTTTAAGAGAAATATCACACACACTCTCAGAAATAAAGCTTTATCGGCACGGAGAGCCTTTAACATCCAGGGGTAAACCTGTAGTATAGCGTCAGTAATTACTAACTAGCACCAGCAGGGGGAAAAACCTCCGACATTAAACTAGACCCAAAACCGCTGTAATAACGTGAAAAGACACCCAACAAAGCTGTTGTTAAGACAGTTTCAAGTTTATTTAAAGCACCATTTCAGTGGTACAATAGTCGTTGATGCTCGTGGTTTTCCTGCCATTGTGGATTTCTGATTTTAATTTCTTTAAAAAAAAAAAACAATTGTAAAAATACGCAGAAACTTCCTGTTGTCTGCTAAAGTATTTCCGGTATGGTAGTGGGTACCATCTAATTACCAACGCTATATCGCAGGTTTACTGAACTATCCGTGATTGGTGAATGGTGCTGTGTTAAGAACAGCGTTTTTGGGTGTCTTTTCATGTTATTACAGCGGTTTTGGCTTAGTTGGTAACTACTGACACTATACTACAGGTTTGCCCATCCAGGCAACGCTTCCATCGCACAGAAGGTCCTTCAGATTAATAAGAATCCGTCATTGAAAGGTTGGTTAGGGATCTTCGGTTGCATCGCTGCAAAACCCCTGAGGACGCTTTATTTCTGAGAGTGTGCGGAAGAAGAGATGAGGTCCGTTCATCGAGGGCCAAACCTCCAGAGAACGACAGCAGACATAAAAATGTGTTGCTCTGTACGGAAGAAGGAGAGAAAAGAGAACAGCGGTGCGATGCGAGCTGTGGGAACGCTTCTTCAGGGTGCAGCTGAGCAGATCTGCGCATGTCGGAGGAGGTTTGAGTTCTTGCCATGAAGAGAAAAGCAGGCCCTGAGCCGCTGAGCGTCTGTGGCTTCCGTTCAGGAGCTGTCGGCAAGAGAAAGGGCTTCGGCTGAGTGTGATAGTCCTGGAATAAAAGCACGATTTGACGGATGAAGTCGTCTGCCTCAACCTTTATCAGCACAGGTTTTAATTGGACACGTTCTGTCAGAAAGTTCACAAACAGAATTATTATTCAACATGTGATCCCGACAAATAATTTAAAACAGCAAACACAATGAAGGAAAGGTTTACTAATCGCTACAGAGTTTGCCGTCTCCCTCTCCGCTCTCAATTAGAGGCTTAAACGTGTTAAATCTGCTCAGGAGACGTGAAATGTGTTATCAAAGAGCTTGAGCTCTGAATCCAGCAGATCTTACACAGTAACAGCTGCCGTCTGACGAGACGCTTGAGCATTTACATCATTCATGACAGAGAGAGAAGCGTCTGCAACGCTGCTTTGGGAGGAAATTTAACAAATCAGAGCTATTTCAAAACATGCACAAGTGACACTGAACTCTCCTTCACGTTTCTCTTCATGGAATTCCTCCCATGCTGGAATGTTTTTGCGGGACGGACAGAGATTGTGGTTTAAAATCAGATCCGCTGTGTTAAACCGGGATGATTCTCAGAGTGCGAGCGTGAGTTTGTCCTTCAGCTGCACTGTAAAGAAGCGTTTCCTCGCTAAAGACACTCAGAGTAGGAGCCAGCGCAGTCACAATGACTCCTTAATCCAGTCTCTTTCTCTCCTTTCTCCTTTCTTTCTGTTTCTCCTCGGGAAACCTCTCCCTCTCTCCCTCTCTCGCCCGCCGCCGTCAGGTCATTATATCGGTGGATGGTATTCTGACCACCACCGGTTACACGCAGGAGGATTACACCATGCTGGGATCCGATGATTTCTTCTACATCGGGGGAAGCCCGAACACGGCGGATCTGCCCGGATCTCCGGTCAGCAACAACTTCATGGGCTGCCTGAAAGACGTGAGTGCGTGACCTCTGCACACAAGCAGGCTGAAGCCGGGTCTTTGAGGGCCGGCAATAGCGGCAATGTTTTTAACCGCGATTAATCGCTACTGGTTGTGCAGTTAATCGGGATTAATCGCATATTCAGCATAACACATTGAATCAAACATTCAGTTTTTGTTGTAAAACACTCCTTTGTTTTATTTACAACTCAACTCGACCAATGGCATGAGTCTGGGGGCGGAGCTATCCGTTTGAATGACAGCTGATGTTTTGGTCTGCACTGTAAAAAATAAATACGCTGCAAATGAAATGGAGTATGTTTTACAAGAAAACACTATTTCAGTTTTTCACGTTTAAATCAATGTGTTGCTTGTCATCATTATTTGTGAAATTTACCAGCAGTTTCTGAGCAAAAATAGTTTCAACAGCATATTTGTTTGCAGCAGCTCAGATCAATGAAGCCTGCGATCAATCAGCTCCAAAACAAACAGAACCTGAGCTACGTGAAAGAAAACAAGCCGACACAAAGATTGAATCCAGCATTTGGCAGTAACACAGTATAACCAGAGATTTTGTGTCAGCTGGTCGTTTCTCCCAAGAAAAAGCCAAAAATTATTATCAAAATTATCATTTGGGAAGTCGTATTAAATGTGTGAGCAAAGTCACAAAGTCACAGTTCAATGTAGTAACATTTACATGCTCTCTGGGTCAAGACAAAGACTTTAGTTATACAGAAACAGAATGGGATGAATGGGAATGGGAGAAAGTCCAACGCAGAATGAGTCCTGCTTTCTAAATTGAAGAACCAACTCTGACTGGTAAACACATATTTGCTGTGGAAACAGTCTGAGACACACATGTGCATCAATTTAAAAAAATATCTATTTTTAAACGTTATGTTAGCATGAGAAACAACATTCATGATAGTTTAGATCATATCTCAAGTAGATAGGACTTGATCTTGGATGCCCGAAATAACAACCCGAGGCGTCTCAAATATGGCGGGCGAGTGAACGGACTTTGAACACAACACAAGGTTAATGAACTGGCCTGTCGCCCCCTGTAGGTCGTCTACAAGAACAACGACTTCAAGCTGGAGCTGTCCCGCCTGGCCATCGAGAGAGACCCCAAGATCAGTCTGCACGGAGACCTGGTGTTCCGCTGCGAGGACGTGGCAGCCCTCGACCCCGTGACCTTCGAGACGACCGAGTCCTACATCGCCCTGCCGCGCTGGGACACCAAGAAGACCAGCTCCATTTCCTTTGACTTCCGCACCACCGAGCCCAGCGGACTCCTGCTGTTCAGCCACGGCAAACCACAGAGCCCGAAGGAGCAGCGGCCGGGACGCGAGATGAAGACCGACTACTTCGCCATGGAGCTGCTGGACGGGTTCTTATACCTGCTGATGGACATGGGCTCGGGGAGCATCAAACTCAAGACCAGCAACAAGAAGGTGAACGACGGCGAATGGTGCCATGTGGACTTCCAGAGAGAAGGACGGAGAGGTGAGGAAACCTGTTCACTTGTTATAGACCAGAGATTCACTACATGGTAAAAAAAATACTGTAATATATATAATTTATCAAAAAATAAGTATTTGATGTTTTCCTGCATGTCATTTGAGCACTAGCCAACATCACAGAACCGTAAAGATTTCCAGAGAATATTTCATGTCAAAGGTGTTCAGCTGACAGTAAGGTCTGGGAATCCTTGATCTAGAGGATTCACTCCTGCAGTTATCGCTCCTAAAGCACGTCCATCGAGACGCAGCGATGCCAAAGGCTGTATCCATTTGCTGTAATTGGCTAATCGGCTGTAAGACTAGAGGAGGTGGGTGTGAGTCCTGTGGGGAAGAAAGTCCAGCAGTTCTGTAATTGCAGTTTAATAGACAATTAAGAGCCAGTCATAAATCTCTCCGATCTGGCGAGAGAGCAGAGATATGGGCTCTCACACTACCACAGATCGCTCATGCACGTCTTCTTCTTGTCAGGGTCCATCTCGGTCAACAGCCGTTCAATCCCCTTCAACTCCAACGAGGGCAGTGAGATCCTGGACCTGGACAGCGACATGTATCTGGGCGGTTTACCGGAGACGCGGCAGGGCCTGATCCTCCCGCCAGAGGTGTGGACCGCGCTGCTCAACTACGGCTACGTGGGCTGCGTCCGCGACCTCTTCATCGACGGGAAGAGCCGAGACGTGCGACGTCTAGCCGAGATCCAGAGCGCGCCAGGCGTCAGCAGCTTCTGCACGCGGGAGCTTCAGAAGAGGTGCAGCAGCGCCCCCTGCAGCAACGGAGGACAGTGCAAGGAGGGCTGGAACCGCTACATCTGCGACTGCACTGGCACCGGATACCTGGGCAGCAACTGTGAGACGGGTAAGAGCATGAAAGATCTCTCACACACCCCAACAAACAAACAAACAAACAAACTAACAGAGCTGGATAGGAACTTGCCCAGCCAGCATTTGTACAGGCCGCACAAAAAAACAAACATGAGCATAAGCTTTAAAGTTGAGATGAAAGATCATCTCTGCTCTATCGTTCTGTATATGGAGGAATCGCTTCAGGAGCAATAACAAATGTGGGCGGGGCTTGATTGTGATTGGATGGTTGCGGTTTGCTATTGGTGGATCATGTGATTGACAGGTCATTGCCCCGCCTTCATCATCAGAGAAGATGCTGTTATTCTAAGATTATTAAAGCAATAGTGCTAAATAATTTAGAATAAACTCTCACTCTCACTGTATCTTGCACTGAAGAGTGACCCGTGTGAATCTAACATCTTTCAGTGGTTATATTTAGCATCCGTAACGCTTTTATCAGAGTTGTGAAACACCGGCGTTCAGTGTTTGTGCTTCATTTCCCGTGGCCTCGCTCCACAAGCGCTCCTCACGCGCGTCGTGTGTCGTATCCTGATTCATGCCGGCAGGGAATGAGCTGGTGTCACGAGCGGGGAAAAGCACCGGAGCAGCGATGCTCCCCTGAACCATCTGTGCCGCCCTTAACGACACCAGCTGGTGTGAAAGCTGCTCGTCTCGCTCACAGACACACGGACGCCTCTCATATCCATCTGAAGCCACAGATACTTCTGCTCGCCACGCACTCGTACATCATTGAGCTCAGGGGCTTTAAATGGAGGATCTCCCAGTGTTTATTGTTGGAACAGGTGAACATTTAGTGGTGTTTTAGTTTCAGCTGCACAAACACTTCAAGAGAGTTAGTTAGTTTTATTAAACATATTTATTTTCATCTTTTTAACAGCCAGATGTTGTGCCGTGAAGTAAAAGCTGTTTGTGTCATGTTGCTGGATATTTATGAAGGCGATTATCAGCAGATTTAGAGCAGCGCTTTAGTGCCACCAAGTGTCAGCAGGACAGCGGCACACCACAGATCACAGCAGAACACATGAGGCTGTTAATGTGTTTCTCTCACTCGTCAATGGCTGGTGAAATGAGTCGTGTGTGTGTGTGTGTGTGTGTGTCTCCGCAGAGGCGACGGTGTTGAGTTATGACGGCAGCATGTATCTGAAGATCATCATGCCCGGCTCCATGCACACTGAGGCGGAGGACGTGGCGTTGCGCTTCATGTCCCAGCGGGCGTACGGCCTGCTCATGGCCACCACCTCCAAAGAGTCGGCCGACACGCTGCGGCTGGAGCTGGACGGAGGACGGGTCAAACTCACGGTCAACCTCGGTAACCTGCCGTCTCTGCCCTCACCAGGCTTCCCTTCTCTTCTCTCGCCCCGTAAAGCCTGACCCTGCCCGCCGATCACACCGTCCACCAGCAGGGGGCGCAGAAACGAGAAAGAGATGAGACAGAAATGTCATCTTAGATTGACCAGTACATTCAGTGTTTTTCACAGTCTTTAAAACAAAAGAGAACATGGCGTCTCATTCACTGACTAAAGCTGTTCTAGAATGCATGATAAAAGTCCGACCTCTGAAGGTCTAGTCCGGTGGACGGCGCAGGGCAGCGGTGCATCATGGGATAGCACACGGGGGGAGAGAAACTCCATCATCTCTCT
>JAWRVZ010000494.1:120000-125000 GCA_037043235.1 Rhodeus uyekii | reverse complement strand
GAGATGCAGGCCCTTCATGCGCTGGGCAATTCTGCTTCCATATTACGTCTTATTTCAGACTAATGGAAAGAAAATATCTAAAGTACTTGTGTTTATTTTATTTCAATGTATCTATTTGCGGCTGTAGATTTCATTTACAGCACATGTCATTAAATGAGTTTTTTCTGCACTTCAGTAACACTCACACAAACCAGAACTTACAGGTTTATTCCCATCTATATGCTGAATGTTTTTACTGAGGGGTTTGCTCATATATTTCATTCAGACTGATTTATATAACGTTTTATTCCCAAAAAAAAACAAGGCTGTTTTTTTCTGGCTGTTGACAGTATTATATGATTTATGGAGTGTTGAAAATGGAAATCCAAAATCCTCTCAATAAAAACCTTTAAGTTTTATGTGTCAATAAAATCAAACAAGAGTTTTGAGCCTGACTTTATCCAATGTGCAGATTTATTTTCTGGAAATGTATGAAAATTAGTGATAATACAATGCGTCATTTGTATATTTAAACAAAACATTCTGGCAAACTTGCAATAGAAGGAAATGGTCTGAATGTGCTGAGATCGATCCACTGGGTGAGTGTGGTGACATCTGTCGCCGTGAGAAGCGGTCTGAATCCGTGGCTTGTGCAGTATCGTTCAGTTCGGCGTGTGTTTGGTGACTGTGTGACCGGTTGTGCCGCAGGTCAGATGACGGGTGACCACACGCGCCTGGAGTTCCACAACATCGAGACCGGCATCATGACGGAGCGCAGGTTCATCTCCGTCGTGCCGTCCAACTTCATCGGGCACCTGCAGGGCCTGATGGTCAACGGTGTGCCGTATCTGGACCAGTGCAAGAACGGCGATATCTCGTACTGTGAGCTGAACGCCCGCTTCGGCATGCGGCACATCATCGCCGACCCCGTGACCTTCCGGAATAAAGGGAGCTACCTGGCGCTGGCGACGCTGCAGGCGTACGCCTCCATGCACCTGTTCTTCCAGTTCAAGACCACGTCCACGGACGGCCTGCTGCTCTTCAACAGCGGCGACGGCAGCGACTTCATCGTGGTGGAGCTGGTGAAGGGGTCAGTGAACCGCTCAGTTTTGTCTCTTCTGAATGTGTCAGTTTCTATAACTCCACAGGTTAATGTTCTGGCTTCAGGAAACCATGGGGAACAAGACACTGAATTCCCTCGAGGACACTTTGGGAAAGGCCTCCGTCTTGACTGGGGCTTGAAGCGTGTATGAAAACACAATGATAAATTAGACATTGGCCGGTGACAGCGTATGACATCACCACTGGTGCGATGAGCGCGTGTAGTACGTCACTCGCTTCTTTGTCTGAAGGACACGTGCACTGAAATACCTGAAGCATGGCAAGTGTCTCATTCCCCTTCTCAGGGAACCATGGTTACACGTGTAAAGTGAGAGCAATGTACTGGTTTACAGTAAGTGCAGGAGCCAAGGAGGCTCACACAGAGCTAACAACTTTTCAACTTAATCCCTGATTGACCCAATACCAGGAGAACCAAGAAGGCTTACTGAGCGCCCAGAGCTTAGTCCCACTGCCTAGCCTGACTCTAAGACAGTTCCCTTATTACCTCAGTGTAGGGAGAAACAAAAAACTAAATAAAATATTGTTATAATAATAACTACTAAATTCTTCCTACTGCTAATTCCTCAGAACTAGACACTGAACAGTAGCATTATTTGAGCCAATGTTCCTGTTCGACCCCTCCTGTGTTCTGCCTGCAACCTCCGTGCTCGATCCCACCGATCCCAGCAGAGAAGGTGGGACAGGAACTCCTCCACATGTACGCAAACAAACAGATCCTGAAGACAAAGAAGAGGATGCCGTGTTCTGCTGGTGCCCTTTTAATGTCACGGTCGCACTAGTAGTAGGTCGTGAGCTGTCACTGGCCAGTGGTGTTCCCCAACGTGTCCTCAAGGGGGCGCAGTGTCTCGTTCCAAAAACAACATGTGACAAGTGCTTCATTTAACAGTCCACAGCACTGTTACTGTGGTTTATAGTAGATTGTCATTCTACTTCTGTCCACCAGGGGGCTTCTTGCATGAAATCAGGAGTATTAGTAGAGGAAGAGAGTTGTTTGGACAGGAGGAAGCATGGCTTTCCACACTGGAGTCCGGATTGAGAAACGTGTGTTTCAAACTCAATCAATGCAGGTGTTTTCCGAGTTTTGTTTCTTCCCTTTGTTTTCTCAGTTGGTTTTGTATCTGAGTTGAAGTTTTCCAGAAGGTTGCTCTGTGTTGTGTGTTTGTTAGCAAGCTAATATGCACTTTGTGTATCTTTTTTGCTTGAATGTTACTAATGTCCTGATTGAAGGGATTTCACACTGAGGAGTAAAGCGTTGGTTTGGGAGCACATAGTGCAGGTTATCGTTTCATCATCATCATTCTTACCAAAGGACGTTTGCACTGCTCAATAGCCAGAGAAGGTTTCCCATTAATCTCACCTGAAACGACGCAGTTTGGCTTTTATTTTCTAAGACTGATGGTTTTTTAAATATATATTTCTATCTTTCAAGCGTGATACTTTATCAGCAGTCTAAATTTTGGTTTGTGTACAAACTTTATTGCATGTAAACACATTTATTTTACTTGATATTTCTATGCTGGTTGAATATGATTTAGGTGCATCCCTTAGAAATATGGGAAATATGAGTTTTGAGAACAGAGGAGGTGATGCTGACAGTAAGAGTTCAGATTGAGAGCATCAACACGGGAAATACTGAGATCTGATCTGGAGAAACACCAGAAACCTCTCGCATCTTATCAACTGAGAGATTAAGGGATCTTTCTAGCTTTTGTTTAACAGTTATTTTGGCTTAAAGTTGTAATATTTCTTATTTTTAATTCTTTTAATGCTTTAAATAAATCTATTTATTTAACATATGTGTCAGTAGTTTTAGT
Source organism: Rhodeus uyekii (assembly GCA_037043235.1). Lineage (NCBI taxonomy): Eukaryota > Metazoa > Chordata > Actinopteri > Cypriniformes > Acheilognathidae > Rhodeus > Rhodeus uyekii. The sequence goes on along the minus strand of JAWRVZ010000494.1, from coordinate 122,085 downwards.
TTATTTTTGGTTTGTAATGATTTCTGGTGAAGGTTTATGGTTTATTTGTCTGCAGAACGGCTGAATCGAGCGCATGACAGATATAGAGATGGATATTAGAGACGCTGTTTTTCCCGCAGATTGTTCTTGTCACTCCACATGGGATTAATGCTGGGAAGTTATGATGTTAAACTGAATATTTTTACACAAAAACATTGTTTAGACTCATTGTTCTGAGTAACTGTGTTTCTAAGCAACCAGATATCTGGTGTGGGTGATGTTGTTCATGGTCTTTGTTGGAAAGTCTTGGGTTTGAAGTGTTGTACTGCCGTAATTGTTCTCGCTGCCAACAGACGCTGTTATGACCAGTCAAAGGAACCAAGCTCACTCTTCACAGCTTCTGTCGGCGCAAACAAAATAAATGTGCTGTTTTATCATCAATATTTGAAGAAAAATGCAGAGAAAACGCCACAGAGCAACATTTACTACGATATTAGAACAGAACGCAGGAAATGGCTTTCATTCATTGAGAAGAGTCACTGTGGAATTAAAGAAAAGTGTTGTGAATGTCAACGTTGGCTTTATTAGTCTGTTTCTCAGCCCATTAGTGTCCTGCAGGTGAAAACACACATTTCTGTTCATATAATGACGGTGATAATAATAAAAGCCCAGCATGTTTGATTATGGGATGTTTGCCGTGTGTTCAGGTTCATCCACTACGTGTTTGACCTCGGGAACGGGCCGTCTCTCATGAAGGGGAACTCAGAGAAGCCGCTCAATGACAACCAGTGGCACAACGTGGTGGTTTCCCGCGACACCAATAACGTGCACACGCTGAAGATCGACTCGCGCACCGTGACGCAGCACTCCAACGGCGCCAGGAACCTGGACCTCAAAGGTGCTGAACACACACAGCCCTCGTCATCACGCCACACTAACATTCATCCACAGGAAGAACATAACATTCAGCATGTTCATAATGAGGATCATAACAACTCATCCGAATCCATCCGAGATCAACACCCAGAAAATGAGTCGTTTGTGGGAACGTTGATAAAACTCTCACTCAAAGTCACCAGGTCTTTAATGATGTCACGCTTCAGTTGGACGACTAACGTTGGGTTAATGTTCATAGATAACGAGATAAAACGTGCAATGCTGGAAAAACCTCTGAAGTTCTCAAATATTCTCTTAATTGTTCTTATTTAAGAGAGAACTTAGTCTTTTATAGAATATTAGACTTATTCGTGATGATTTTTAAGGATATTCTGGTCAAGAATTTGAATTCTTCTTCAGTTTTGTGAGGTTGTGTCGTGTGTGTGTGTGTGTGTGTGTGTGTGAATGGAAGTGCAGGTCTCCGAGCCTCCCGGTTCCTCTCCGCTGATCCGCAGGAAATGATCTCGGGAGCAGAGAGCGTCCCGCGTCTGATAGGCTTAGACTCGCCACGAGCTTGACATTTTACGTTTACAATCCGTCCCACTTTCTGCATCTCCGCAAAGAGAATTAGCCGCGTATCAGGCTTTGCAAAAACAAATTGGCCTTTTGTCTGGCGGAGTAATTTGTGTGGAATAGACGCAGTGGGAGAGTTTAATCCCGTCGCGCTGATGGAGCCGCTTTATCCTCTTTGTATCACGACACACACAGACTGACGCTGGCGTTCGCCATCTGTGAGACGCCTTTATGCTTTTATCAAACACGCTTATTAATTATCAGGTTCAGCCCTTTTCAATTAATCTGTGGGATAAGGAGTGGAGTTTCAGTCTGACTTCAGGAAAGCGCTTCTGCTGATTCTGCTGCTCATATGATGTTTATGATGTTTTAATGAACTCTTTAACTCATAACATCCACTGCAGCATCAGCTCTTTCTCTCAGCATCTGAAACGCTTCATCCGTAGATTCAGTCTCTCTAAGCCCCGCCCCTCTGAGAGCTGCTCTGCTGTGATTGAATCAGAAACAGCGTCATATTACAATGCACATTACGTTTGAATTTTATGGCAAGATATAATAAATGTGAGTCCTGGTAAGGAGAAAGAGAGAAAGAGTGTGTTTGTTTGTGTGTGTGTGAGAGAGAGAGAGAGAAAGAGTGTGTGAGAATGAGTGTGAGTT
>JAWRVZ010000494.1:107500-115000 GCA_037043235.1 Rhodeus uyekii | reverse complement strand
TCATGGTTAATGTGATCTTTGCACGTCTTCCCTTTCTCCTAAAGCTGGGTTCACCTTTAAACGGGTTTAATAGTTGTTGATTTTCAAAGCTCAAATATTTCAGAAGTTTCTTTAAGCTGAGGCCGTATGTTTCTGGAAGGTTTGTGTAAAGAAGATAACATAAAAATTAGTAATTTCCAGACCTGATTATACATTACACAGTTATATTCGTAAATATATAACATATAATATATAAATATATGAGAAATTTCCCCATTGTGGGACGTCTTCTTAACTCTTATCTTATAACGAAACACAACTATAATGTGCAATAGTTGTGTTTCTGTATATTTACAGTGTTTTAGAGCTATATGAAGATCACAGCACAGAATAACAATATAATCACAATTACTTTCAGAGAGCATATCGTTTCATCTGACGAATGACAAAAACCCGACAGCCAATCAGAATCCGTCCTGCTCATCGCCTGGCTACCGGACGCTTGCTGCTCTTTTTTTATCATATCACATATTGTAGTCATCATCATAAATTATCTATCGTTCGAAAGTTTACAAATTAAAAAATTCATCCTGTGAAAACCGTTTTGAAATTGGATGTTGTGTTACCATGGAAACTCTACATTCTTTTAGAGGCTCCTCCCCATAGTGGGCGGAGTCAGGTTTCACATTACAAAATGTATTTTAACTAGTTTAAAATCAAAACTGTTCCACTCTTGTCACATATTGTCGGAAAGCTCTGAGTCTCAGGGTTTCATATTTCATGTTCATTTTGTGATGCAAGTGATATTTGGACAGAAATGTGTTGATTTGTCACGCAAAATATCACAGCAACTTCAATTTTTGTGATATCAACTTAAAATTTGGAACGCAACTAGATTAGACTTACAGCTTTGATTAATTTTTATTATAAAATATATATTTTATATATATAATAATAAAAACAGTACATGTGGTTTGCAGTAAACTTAAGCTTGCATAGCTTTCTATGGCTGTTGGTGTGAGTGTGCCTGAGCCGGTGTTGATCGTGTGTGTGTGTGTGTGCGCGCAGGACCCAGCACCACCTGTACGGAGGACTCGTGTCATCATCAGGGGGTGTGTCTGCAGCAGTGGGAGGGCTTCTCCTGCGACTGCACCATGACGTCCTACGGGGGCTCGTTCTGCAGCGACCGTGAGTCCAGCATTTCTAAAATAACTACAACCAAACACACACCCACAGAAAATCCTTAAAGCTTATATCGTAGTGTTTCCATGCCTCATGCTCAGAGTACGTGTCAGCTTAGAGCGGGACGATGGAGTGGAGGAGCAGTGGGAATGTAAAGGACTGCTTTCTCCTCCTGTGGTTGATGTGGAAAGCGTCCATTGAGCTGTTTAACCCTTTTCTGGACGTGTTTATTCAGGATAATGCATGTAAATGAATGTTTGGACTTTGAATGTGCGCCGCTGTGTTTCCAGAGGTTTGTTTATCATGATGATGTGTGAGATCTGAGAACACACCGCCTTCATTATCTGTTACTGCGTGTAATTTGATGTTAATTTCTTCTCATCTGTTAATTGGCTGATTTATTGTGCTGATTAATTGGTTTTTCAAGGTCTCCCTGTTGGTTTTGTTGGATTAATTGATCGTTAAGTGAAATGATTAGCATGTGACTGTGAGTCGCTTCATCTGTAAATCACTTCCTGTTTCCTGTAGACGCTGCAGTTGCTCTGATTTCAGCTGTCAGCTAGTGATTAGTGCTGGCTTACCTGGTGGACACACACACACACACACACACACACACTATACACATACTCTCTCACACGCACACACACACAAAAACCCTATGCACACACACACACACACTTTGAATACAGAATTCAGGGCTGAAAGATTTGTGTGTTTTTATCTGCAGCTGCGACACACACACACACACTAATTTACATGTAAATGAGGTCATACTGTTTATAGGCGTCTATAAAACACTGCCCGCTGTTTTTATGTAAAGCAGGATGTAGTGGTGATGTTTCAAACAGTGGCGCTGTATCACTGTTGTGTGTTTAATTCAGTTCCCATTTCATTTATTCCATATTTTTTATGTAATTTAAAATCTAACAGTGTTAGTGTCATTTAAAAGTGTCGAGATATGTTCAGATCACGGATGATGTCACTTCCTGTTCATCATCACACAGGAAGCAGAAGGTTCGGTCAAGGAAAGTGAACTCGCCTCTGAACTCGTTTAGTAATTAGCCGACTGACGGCTTCTTAACGGCAGTTGTGTGAGAGCACAATTAACGTCAGATGTGATCATCATCATCATCATCATCAGAGACTGAACGATGAAGAGAAGCAGCAGTCGACCCTTGGCTGAGCTTCGCCCCCTCGTGTCCGTATGCAGCGTTGGGTTGTGAGTTCTGTAAATGAATCTGCGCATGTTAGTCCGAGCCGTCAGCGTTTGAGTCACGCAGCTCTCGTCCTCGAAGTGTGGACACAGGCGCTTACGATCCCGACGAAGCGGAGTGTTTATTCTGAGAGCTGGATTGTGTCGAAGCTGAGTCATCACAACTCATGAATCATTATCACTCAACTGCTCAAAGTTTTCACTGCCTTTCTCACACGAACTGAAAGACATCCCAGATTACCATATTAACATCTAAATACACACAGCCTCCATAAGCAGACGCCACAGCAGGCGTTACACCTGTCCGTCACAGCTGATCTGCCAGGCTATTGGTCCGAGTGTGTGTCAATCAGGTGCTGGTGGCCACGCCCCCACATGTCTTTCTTGGCATGTTTGATTTGACAATTTGATGTCAATTACTACTTCCAGTGGTTTGTTAGTATCATAGAGACACTATTATAGTTTTTATCACTTTATAACTGCTGATTTTCATCAGTGCTTTGGGTGGAACTTAGAAGGCTGTTCAGACTGCAAAACAACACAAAGTTTCTGCTGAAAGAAATGTCTGCAGTGCTGCTTTAGTATATTTGATCAGGCTGAAGGTCCCTTATCACGCCGGTGAAAGTTGCTCTGTCTAGTGTTTTTCTCCTTCTCTTTGACTTCACCGTATTAATGAGCGCAGAGAGCTGCTGCTCTGAATATCAGATGAGGATAAGGAGTTTGAGTCCCGATGAAAGAGTTTAATTCATGAGGCGTGGATCCGTGTGTAGCTTCAAATAGACCTTTAGCTGACCTCACAAGCGAGATCTCATTCATCTCATTGGCTCATCATCAGAGAGCGAGATCTCCTTGGCTCATCATCAGAGAGCGAGATCTCATTGGCTCATCATCAGAGAGCGAGATCTCATTGGCTCATCATCAGAGAACGAGATCTCATTGGCTCATCATCAGAGGGCGAGATCTCATTGGCTCATCATCAGAGGGCGAGATCTCATTGGCTCATCATCAGAGAACGAGATCTCATTGGCTCATCATCAGAGAACGAGATCTCATTGGCTCATCATCAGAGAACGAGATCTCATTGGCTCATCATCAGAGAGCGAGATCTCATTGGCTCATCATCAGAGAACGAGATCTCATTGGCTCATCATCAGAGGGCGAGATCTCATTGGCTCATCATCAGAGGGCGAGATCTCATTGGCTCATCATCAGAGGGCGAGATCTCATTGGCTCATCATCAGAGGGCGAGATCTCATTGGCTCATCATCAGAGGGCGAGATCTCATTGGCTCATCATCAGAGGGCGAGATCTCATTGGCTCATCATCAGAGAACGAGATCTCATTGGCTCATCATCAGAGAGTGAGATCTCATTGGCTCATCATCAGAGAACGAGATCTCATTGGCTCATCATCAGAGAACGAGATCTCATTGGCTCATCATCAGAGGGCGAGATCTCATTGGCTCATCATCAGAGAGCGAGATCTCCTTGGCTCATCATCAGAGAGCAAGATCTCATTGGCTCATCATCAGAGGTCGAGCTCTCATTGGCTCATCATCAGAGGTCGAGCTCTCATTGGCTCATCATCAGAGAGCGAGATCTCAACTCATCATCAGAGAGCGAGATCTCATTGGCTCATCATCAGAGGTCGAGCTCTCATTGGCTCATCATCAGAGAGCGAGATCTCAACTCATCATCAGAGGTCGAGCTCTCATTGGCTCATCATCAGAGGGCGAGATCTCATTGGCTCATCATCAGAGGTCGAGCTCTCATTGGCTCATCATCAGAGAGCGAGATCTCAACTCATCATCAGAGAGCGAGATCTCATTGGCTCATCATCAGAGGTCGAGCTCTCATTGGCTCATCATCAGAGAACGAGATCTCATTGGCTCATCATCAGAGGGCGAGATCTCATTGGATCATCATCAGAGAGCGAGATCTCAACTCATCATCAGAGAGCGAGATCTCATTGGCTCATCATCAGAGGTCGAGCGCTCATTGGCTCATCATCAGAGAGCGAGATCTCATTGGCTCATCATCAGAGAACGAGATCTCATTGGCTCATCATCAGAGGGCGAGATCTCATTGGCTCATCATCAGAGAACGAGATCTCATTGGCTCATCATCAGAGAGCGAGATCTCATTGGCTCATCATCAGAGGGCGAGATCTCATTGGCTCATCATCAGAGAGCGAGATCTCAACTCATCATCAGAGAGCGAGATCTCATTGGCTCATCATCAGAGGTCGAGCTCTCATTGGCTCATCATCAGAGAGCGAGATCTCAACTCATCATCAGAGAGCGAGATCTCATTGGCTCATCATCAGAGGTCGAGCTCTCATTGGCTCATCATCAGAGAACGAGATCTCATTGGCTCATCATCAGAGGGCGAGATCTCATTGGATCATCATCAGAGGGCGAGATCTCATTGGCTCATCATCAGAGAGCGAGATCTCATTGGCTCATCATCAGAGGTCGAGCTCTCATTGGCTCATCATCAGAGGTCGAGCTCTCATTGGCTCATCATCAGAGAGCGAGATCTCATTGGATCATCATCAGAGGGCGAGATCTCATTGGCTCATCATCAGAGGGCGAGATCTCATTGGCTCATCATCAGAGGGCGAGATCTCATTGGCTCATCATCAGAGGGCGAGATCTCATTGGCTCATCATCAGAGAGCGAGATCTCATTGGCTCATCATCAGAGGGCGAGATCTCATTGGCTCATCATCAGAGGGCGAGATCTCATTGGCTCATCATCAGAGGGCGAGATCTCATTGGCTCATCATCAGAGGGCGAGATCTCATTGGCTCATCATCAGAGGGCGAGATCTCATTGGCTCATCATCAGAGAGCGAGATCTCATTGGCTCATCATCAGCGAACGAGATCTCATTGGCTCATCATCAGAGGGCTAGATCTCATTGGCTCATCATCAGAGGGCGAGATCTCATTGGCTCATCATCAGAGGGCGAGATCTCATTGGCTCATCATCAGAGGGCGAGATCTCATTGGCTCATCATCAGAGGGCGAGATCTCATTGGCTCATCATCAGAGGGCGAGATCTCATTGGCTCATCATCAGAGGGCGAGATCTCATTGGCTCATCATCAGAGGGCGAGATCTCATTGGCTCATCATCAGAGGGCGAGATCTCATTGGCTCATCATCAGAGGGCGAGATCTCATTGGCTCATCATCAGAGGGCGAGATCTCATTGGCTCATCATCAGAGGGCGAGATCTCATTGGCTCATCATCAGAGGGCGAGATCTCATTGGCTCATCATCAGAGAGCGAGATCTCAACTCATCATCAGAGAGCGAGATCTCATTGGCTCATCATCAGAGGTCGAGCTCTCATTGGCTCATCATCAGAGAGCGAGATCTCAACTCATCATCAGAGAGCGAGATCTCATTGGCTCATCATCAGAGGTCGAGCTCTCATTGGCTCATCATCAGAGAACGAGATCTCATTGGCTCATCATCAGAGGGCGAGATCTCATTGGATCATCATCAGAGGGCGAGATCTCATTGGCTCATCATCAGAGAGCGAGATCTCATTGGCTCATCATCAGAGGTCGAGCTCTCATTGGCTCATCATCAGAGGTCGAGCTCTCATTGGCTCATCATCAGAGAGCGAGATCTCATTGGATCATCATCAGAGGGCGAGATCTCATTGGCTCATCATCAGAGGGCGAGATCTCATTGGCTCATCATCAGAGGGCGAGATCTCATTGGCTCATCATCAGAGGGCGAGATCTCATTGGCTCATCATCAGAGAGCGAGATCTCATTGGCTCATCATCAGAGGGCGAGATCTCATTGGCTCATCATCAGAGGGCGAGATCTCATTGGCTCATCATCAGAGGGCGAGATCTCATTGGCTCATCATCAGAGGGCGAGATCTCATTGGCTCATCATCAGAGGGCGAGATCTCATTGGCTCATCATCAGAGAGCGAGATCTCATTGGCTCATCATCAGCGAACGAGATCTCATTGGCTCATCATCAGAGGGCTAGATCTCATTGGCTCATCATCAGAGGGCGAGATCTCATTGGCTCATCATCAGAGGGCGAGATCTCATTGGCTCATCATCAGAGGGCGAGATCTCATTGGCTCATCATCAGAGGGCGAGATCTCATTGGCTCATCATCAGAGGGCGAGATCTCATTGGCTCATCATCAGAGGGCGAGATCTCATTGGCTCATCATCAGAGGGCGAGATCTCATTGGCTCATCATCAGAGGGCGAGATCTCATTGGCTCATCATCAGAGGGCGAGATCTCATTGGCTCATCATCAGAGGGCGAGATCTCATTGGCTCATCATCAGAGGGCGAGATCTCATTGGCTCATCATCAGAGGGCGAGATCTCATTGGCTCATCATCAGAGAGCGAGATCTCATTGGCTCATCATCAGAGGGCGAGATCTCATTGGCTCATCATCAGAGGGCGAGATCTCAATGGCTCATCATCAGAGAGCAAGATCTCATTGGCTCATTGTTGACTTGTTAAACAAGCTCTTGTCCCCGTTGCTGTTTAAATCACAGGACCGGACACCAGTAACTTTGCCAAGAGATCTCTTATTTATTTTTATAGATATGTCAAGACATAGGAGAGAAAGAGTATGCTGGAGAGGTGGTCTTCGTTCCGTCTTTCTCTGGTTCTCTGTAACATACGTTGGGTTTTATACATTACCAAAGTAGCATCTGGCATGACCAGAGGAACAGTTGTCTTCTGTTAAAAGTGGAATGCATACATCCTATGGGCCCCTTACATATGACTATCATGTGAGCCTTTTGTCTTGTGAAGAACTAAAAATGCATGTTCCCATACTCATATAACACTCCAACATTTATTCATGCAAACTAAAATCTAGCTTATACACTAGGAATATAATATAACAAATTATGAATAAAAACAATACAGATACATAATACTAAGTAATAAAATTTAATCTTCACTCATCATCAGAGGGCGAGATCTCAATGGCTCATCATCAGAGGGCGAGATCTCAATGGCTCATCATCAGAAGTCGAGCTCTCATTGGCTCATCATCAGAGGTCGAGCTCTCATTGGCTCATCATCAGAGGTCGAGCTCTCATTGGCTCGTCATCAGAGGTCGAGATCTCATTGGCT
>JAWRVZ010000494.1:75000-97500 GCA_037043235.1 Rhodeus uyekii | reverse complement strand
AGATTTCAGTCCAATCAGAAGCCGGTCTCAGTTCGGCGGGATCGTTAAAGGGCCGGTCTGTTCTCCTCTGATGAGTCCAAATCAGCTGCAAATGAACAATTACAGCTTCCCCATCTCAGACTGATCCAGTCAAAACCAGTCGAAAACCATCTGCTTTGCTGGTTTTAAACGGGTTCTAGTGCTTTCAGACAGCCAGACCAGGAAGTGGGACTTTTTGTTCCGACTCATTTTGTTTTTGAGGAAAATGTTTGTATTGTTTGTGAAATACTTCACTAAACGCCATGATATCAATATATGTGTTAATGTTGGATGTCTAAGAAACTGCAATAATTCATGCGTCGCAAGGCAGAGCCAAAGGTTGCGGTTCTGAAATGAGGCGAATGCGTCTGATTTCTGTAAGTAGTTCTTTGGCGTTTGAGCGTGATGTCCTGTGTCTCTGGACGGACGGATGAGAGCTGATATCCATCCACTCTCTCGTTAGGAGCTGAAGAGGTCGCTCTCTAGATGCCTCACCTTTCTCGTCCTCCATCTGTCTGACGTGTTCTCATTCAGCGCTGGGTCTCCAGGTCATCTTGACCACGGTGATTCTGGATGAGCCTCAATGATCCCACAGAGACTCCAGCTTCATCCTTCAGTCTCTGTGCTCCACTGTCAGAATAACTTGAGTCTCCAGAAGAGTGTTGCTCCATCAGTCCCTTTTATTCATCAGGTTATGTGAATAGCAGGTAACTTCAGGTGACTGTAATAATGTCATTTTTGCATTTTTGTAATAATGTCATCAAACTTTTAAGCTGCTTTAAAATCTCTCTCAGCTGATCAAACCTTATGTTTAGTAGATCCAGAAGCTACTGTGGAATGAGGATGACACTCATCACTGCTGTCAGTCCATCACACAGTTATGATCGGTTCATCAGTCCATCACACAGTTCTGATCAGTTCATCAGTCCATCACACAGTTCTGATCGGTTCATCAGTCCATCACACAGTTCTGATCGGTTCATCAGTCCATCACACAGTTCTGATCGGTTCATCAGTCCATCACACAGTTCTGATCGGTTCATCAGTCCATCACACAGTTATGATCGGTTCATCAGTCCATCACACAGTTCTGATCAGTTCATCAGTCCATCACACAGTTCTGATCGGTTCAGACACAGTCATTAAGTTGGCTTGAGAAAGCCAACTTAGTGATATTGTATATAAACTCATTACAGTGGAGTTTGGTTATGTCGACGGCCTCGGGGGTTGCAAAAAAGCGCTGAGATAACCGTTTAGCGAGATAACCTATACCCAATATATCTGTGTATTAGATGCTATAAAAATGTACATACACTGTATATGTTTGCTAACAACAGAAGGCATATGTGCAGCAACTAACAGCAGAGATTTACCAGAATACAATAAAAACACCTTCCATTCTCCATACAAACCTTTAATTATATTCTCCAACATTGCAAACACAATTTCACTCACAGCGTAAACAGTTACAACATATTTGTGAGGTCATCACGCTGTACTAGATTGATACTTCCTTGCGTTCTGCCTGCCTAATGTGCTTTCTCAACAAATTCAGCTTCCTCCCGTCTTTTAATAACCTTCAATCCGTTCTTTAATCCGCAGCGGCGCTGAGCAGACCGAGTGTCAGAAACAGTCAAACAAATGCAGCGATTTATATTTGTGCAGTGATTTAATTATTTTTTAGACAAAGAACATTTGACAATCCGTACTGCCATTGCGTAATCAGCCAGCGGCGGCTTGCCGGATTCATTTGCACGTGGAGGAGTGAAGATCTGGGTTAGTGCTTTGGGATGGAGATGCAGCAGCTCTCGCTGCTCCTTGAGAAGAGTAAGAACGATATGTGCTTTCACTTCAGAGTCTCCAATAACTCCAGATAAAGTCGTTAGATTTGTCGCTAGTCGTTTTTTTTTTTATTTGTGCTTGAGTGGTCTGAAAACTTGCTAAATATAGCGACAAAGGCGCCAAGTTGGCAACACTGACGTGCGATCCATGTGCAACGCGAACTCAGCGCATACGCAGTGAACTCTCAGTCACGAGATAAGCATGTGAAGTGGCGTGTATGTCCCTCGTTTTTGCTTGAGATACTAGGAGTCGGCAACATAACAGAATCGACATAACCCACAAGAAAATACTGAGACAAATAGGGAGTTTGGTGGTTCCACTTCAAAAACGTCGACATAATAGTATTGGCGAGTTAACCGTGACTCGAGATAAGTGATCTCCACTGTATTATTATTATTCTCACCTAAAATTCTCAATGCATCTCCTCCTAGAGCTTTAAAGCTACAACCACTAAGCTCAGCTCAGACTTCAGACCTGTTCTGACTTGAGGAGTTATATCTTTTCAGACTGATCAGACTTATGATTTTTGATAAAATTGAAGATTAATATCATAAAAGATCCATAGACTTACATTGAAGGTGTGAAAACTAAATATTAGACCAATCAAAGGGCTGAAATTAGTAGGCGAGCCTTAAGGATACAACTAATCAAAGTGCTAAAAGCAGCGCCATCACTAAAGATTGAACGAATCACAGCGCTGCATTCAAGCTTCAGTGCTCTGCCAGAGAGCTGTGAGCTGCCATGATGGAGAAAGAGATCATAATCTCTTGAAATGGACTTATGTGAGCGAGTTTATGATCAAACGTAAATTGTTTCCGATTATCAAGTAACCGCTGCAGTGTGTTTGCTTGAAGATTTATGTCCTTCTATTGCCGAATTCTGACTCTCAGTTGTTTCTACGTGGTGGTGGCTTTTCCCTGCTGAGAAGTACATGGTAAAGGTGACCTGACTGCTCGATTTTGGGAGCAGATGTCTTGTCGAGGCAGGGGGGAATGGAAACTCCACCCCGAGACACTGGAACTAATTTAGGGAGAGTTTTGTCAGGCAGACACAAGCCTATTTGTTTTGCGAGAGGCGACTCACTGTCCGCTCTGGTTCTCTGCCGAGGCTGCATCTGTACACACTTTTGCTGCTTGCTCTGCTTCTGGGAGTTCTAGAAAGAGTTTGCCATGTCTTCTGGTAGCTCTGGCTGGCCCAAGTATAGCTCTTGGACCTTATAGCCCTCCTCACAGGCCATGTGCACAGTATACCACCCTTGATGTGGAGATGTTGGGTCTGAGGGGGATCTAATTCTAAATGCAGGTCTCTCAACTGAGGTGGTACAAACCATTCTCAATTCCTCCAATAGGAAACAGCATACCTTAAAGAGGAGAGTCTTTTCTTTATGGTGCGGAGGACATCAGATGGACCCAGTTAACTGCCCACCGGCTTCAGTGCTGGAGATCCTTCAGGAGCACTTTCTGCACTCAAGGTTTACGTGAAGAGCATAGATGCCTCCCATGCACTGTTGAGCGAGGTATTCTGGGGAGAATCCAATTAGATTTGTTTGCTTTGTGGCACCTTGCTCTTGAAGAGAAGAGCTACATTAATTTGGCCTGTTGGGGCTCTTGAGATGCATGTCTGTGGGACAGCTCAATTGTGGAAGCTTTCGAAGTGCGCCGTATGCCTTCATCTCTGCTACCGGGAGCTTATTCCGCCTGACGAATGGCAACTTCAAAAGCCTTGTTGTCACATACCTGCCTCCAAAATGCTTGTGATTCAGGGTTAGGGTTAGCCCTTGGTCAGTGCCTAACTGTGCCTGTACAGTCTCACACCAGGCAAGTAAGGTTCAGTGGGTATTTTGCTTGTGTAGCTTATTAGAGAAAATGAAAACATTCTTCAAAATTTTTTATTAATTTCCTGACCTCAAGAAGCATTGGGCTCTGTAATTTCTAAAAGGAGAACACTGATACTTAGAGATACAATTTCAGAATTTGATTTCAAATGTAACATCAAATAAAACATTGAAAAAGCGATAAAACATTGATGTTGAAAAAGTTTTACATTTTGTGATAGTATGGGCTCGTGTTTGTCCCTTTAGGAAGTATTGTATATTTTTAAGGTATGAATACAAACGTTTATTTGTTCATCTCTCAATCATCATTGTATTTGTCTCTGTTCATTTCATTCACTGCCGCTGTGTCGTTAATCCTCTCATTAACGGTTTGTTTCTGGTTTTAGTTGTCCGGTGTTTTGTGTGGGTTTGATTTCAGTTTTCTTTATTTTTGGATTATCCTCAGTGTGGATTATTAAAGATTTTTGTACTTTATTCCTTGTATACATCCAAGTCACGAATGTAGGCATTGTGTTAAATTATGGATCTTTCATCATAAAACTAAGCATTTAAATCATCTCACCAAAACATTACTGTGAGATACAGAGTGACAAATGATATTTATATGCATTTTATGCAAGTAGTCTGGTATACTGTTATAAAGGTCTCATTGATTTACATTTTTGGCCGTATAAATAACAACTGCACCAAATTGCTATTTTTGCTCCGTTTTGGGCTTTGAATAATTTTGAGCTGTTTTCCCCCTCCACAATCTTACCGTATCAGAATATATGAGCCATAAAAGCTTGACGTATCAGATACATGACAAAACATACAACTTTTATATTTTGTCTAAAGGTTAAAAAAAAACTAGATTGTTTTGTAAAAAAAACTAATTCTGATTATTATTTCAGGCTTTACAGGGTTGATAAGTTAGTATTTTTATAATATAACAAAAAGAATCGTAAAAATAATATTATCTTACTATCGAAGAATACATAAGTGTATAACTTTTCTGCGTGTCTAACAGTAGAGAGCTGTGCTTGCAACATCAAGGTCATGGGTTCGATCCCCAAGGAAAGCAACAACTGATTTGAATATCAATCTGTTTCTTGAATGCAATGCAAGTCACTTTGGACAAAAGCGTCTGATAAATGTATGAAGTGAATCCACATAGCCGACCATTGCCTGAGTTTGATGACATCACATGGCATTATAACGTAATTGTACATATTAATTGTAGTTTTATTTATTATTATTAATTTTTCTGTCCAAAAAGGTCATATTTAGATGTATAGGGTGTGATTTTCCGCAGTGATTATAAACATCTGCTGAGATTGACCTCAGATCATCCGTTTATTGCACTAGAACAGAGAGATGTATTGGTTGTGTATGTTGTTTATGGTGCTCGTCGTCCAGCTGGATGGTGGATAATCATTTCTACTGCTGCTTGTTTGATCTGCGAGGAGCGATGTGAAACAGACATTTGTTCAGGGTGTTGTTAGCGCTCGACTGTAATCAAAAGTTGGAGAGTAACACACACCATCTGCCTGGTTTCTCCTTCACAGCGTCACTAATGACACGTTAGCGCTCAGGTCTCCTTCCACACGCCGCTCTGGATGAAGGACAAGATCAATAATGCAGCAAACTATTACAGATTTCACTGTTTGCGTGCGATTCAGACCCTCTGTGAAGTTTTGTTGGGTTGTCTCAGTCTTAGGTCACGCTTTTCACTTGCCATTTGGTGTGTGTTTCCATCCACAGGATTGTGAATTTAACTTGTAATAGAGCATAAAACATTTGGGAATAAAGCTGTGTTTCCATCTCGTGTTGAAGAGAACAAAATCATCCTGATGTAATATACGTGTGTTTCAGGTGATCGGATCTTTTACCTCCATCATAAACTGGTCTCAGAGCGTCAGATGAAACTCAATAATCGCTGTCATGTTGTCTTGCGTTGGGATGCTGGTGTTTGGGAAGCTCCGGGGATGCTCCTCATTTGAGACGCTGCGACGCCATTGGTCCACCGGTTACTCCAGTCGTCCAATCACAGCCTCATTTGAGACGCTGCGACGCCATTGGTCCACCGGTTACTCCAGTCGTCCAATCACAGTCTCATTTGAGACGCTGCGACGCCATTGGTCCTCCGGTTACTCCAGTCGTCCAATCACAGCCTCATTTGAGACGCTGCGACGCCATTGGTCCTCCGGTTACTCCAGTCGTCCAATCACAGCCTCATTTGAGACGCTGCGACGCCATTGGTCCTCCGGTTACTCCAGTCGTCCAATCACGGCCTCATTTGAGACGCTGCGACGCCATTGGTCCGCCGGTTACTCCAGTCGTCCAATCACGGCCTCATTTGAGACGCTGCGACGCCATTGGTCCGCCGGTTACTCCAGTCGTCCAATCACGGCCTCATTTGAGACGCTGCGACGCCATTGGTCCACCGGTTACTCCAGTCGTCCAATCACGGTCTCATTTGAGACGCTGCGACGCCATTGGTCCACCGGTTACTCCAGTCGTCCAATCACGGCCTCATTTGAGACGCTGCGACGCCATTGGTCCACCGGTTACTCCAGTCGTCCAATCACGGTCTCATTTGAGACGCTGCGACGCCATTGGTCCGCCGGTTACTCCAGTCGTCCAATCACGGCCTCATTTGAGACGCTGCGACGCCATTGGTCCACCGGTTACTCCAGTCGTCCAATCACAGTCTCATTTGAGACGCTGCGACGCCATTGGTCCGCCGGTTACTCCAGTCGTCCAATCACAGCCTCATTTGAGACGCTGCGACGCCATTGGTCCGCCGGTTACTCCAGTCGTCCAATCACAGCCTCATTTGAGACGCTGCGACGCCATTGGTCCGCCGGTTACTCCAGTCGTCCAATCACAGCCTCATTTGAGACGCTGCGACGCCATTGGTCCGCCGGTTACTCCAGTCGTCCAATCACTGCCTCATTTGAGACGCTGCGACGCCATTGGTCCGCCGGTTACTCCAGTCGTCCAATCACTGCCTCATTTGAGACGCTGCGACGCCATTGGTCCGCCGGTTACTCCAGTCGTCCAATCACTGCCTCATTTGAGACGCTGCGACGCCATTGGTCCTCCGGTTACTCCAGTCGTCCAATCACAGCCTCATTTGAGACGCTGCGACGCCATTGGTCCGCCGGTTACTCCAGTCGTCCAATCACAGCCTCATTTGAGACGCTGCGACGCCATTGGTCCGCCGGTTACTCCAGTCGTCCAATCACAGCCTCATTTGAGACGCTGCGACGCCATTGGTCCGCCGGTTACTCCAGTCGTCCAATCACTGCCTCATTTGAGACGCTGCGACGCCATTGGTCCGCCGGTTACTCCAGTCGTCCAATCACTGCCTCATTTGAGACGCTGCGACGCCATTGGTCCACCGGTTACTCCAGTCGTCCAATCACAGCCTCATTTGAGACGCTGCGACGCCATTGGTCCACCGGTTACTCCAGTCGTCCAATCACAGCCTCATTTGAGACGCTGCGACGCCATTGGTCCACCGGTTACTCCAGTCGTCCAATCACAGCCTCATTTGAGACGCTGCGACGCCATTGGTCCACCGGTTACTCCAGTCGTCCAATCACAGCCTCATTTGAGACGCTGCGACGCCATTGGTCCGCCGGTTACTTCAGTCGTCCAATCACTGCCTCATTTGAGACGCTGCGACGCCATTGGTCCGCCGGTTACTCCAGTCGTCCAATCACAGCCTCATTTGAGACGCTGCGACGCCATTGGTCCGCCGGTTACTCCAGTCGTCCAATCACTGCCTCATTTGAGACGCTGCGACGCCATTGGTCCTCCGGTTACTCCAGTCGTCCAATCACAGCCACATTTGAGACGCTGCGACGCCATTGGTCCGCCGGTTACTCCAGTCGTCCAATCACAGCCTCATTTGAGACGCTGCGACGCCATTGGTCCGCCGGTTACTCCAGTCGTCCAATCACAGCCTCATTTGAGACGCTGCGACGCCATTGGTCCGCCGGTTATTCCAGTCGTCCAATCACTGCCTCATTTGAGACGCTGCGACGCCATTGGTCCACCGGTTACTCCAGTCGTCCAATCACAGCCTCATTTGAGACGCTGCGACGCCATTGGTCCACCGGTTACTCCAGTCGTCCAATCACAGCCTCATTTGAGACGCTGCGACGCCATTGGTCCGCCGGTTACTCCAGTCGTCCAATCACTGCCTCATTTGAGACGCTGCGACGCCATTGGTCCGCCGGTTACTCCAGTCGTCCAATCACTGCCTCATTTGAGACGCTGCGACGCCATTGGTCCGCCGGTTACTCCAGTCGTCCAATCACTGCCTCATTTGAGACGCTGCGACGCCATTGGTCCGCCGGTTACTCCAGTCGTCCAATCACAGCCTCATTTGAGACGCTGCGACGCCATTGGTCCGCCGGTTACTCCAGTCGTCCAATCACAGCCTCATTTGAGACGCTGCGACGCCATTGGTCCGCCGGTTACTCCAGTCGTCCAATCACTGCCTCATTTGAGACGCTGCGACGCCATTGGTCCTCCGGTTACTCCAGTCATCCAATCACAGCCTCATTTGAGACGCTGCGACGCCATTGGTCCACCGGTTACTCCAGTCGTCCAATCACAGCCTCATTTGAGACGCTGCGACGCCATTGGTCCACCGGTTACTCCAGTCGTCCAATCACAGCCTCATTTGAGACGCTGCGACGCCATTGGTCCGCCGGTTACTCCAGTCGTCCAATCACAGCCTCATTTGAGACGCTGCGACGCCATTGGTCCGCCGGTTACTCCAGTCGTCCAATCACTGCCTCATTTGAGACGCTGCGACGCCATTGGTCCGCCGGTTACTCCAGTCGTCCAATCACTGCCTCATTTGAGACGCTGCGACGCCATTGGTCCTCCGGTTACTCCAGTCGTCCAATCACAGCCTCATTTGAGACGCTGCGACGCCATTGGTCCACCGGTTACTCCAGTCGTCCAATCACTGCCTCATTTGAGACGCTGCGACGCCATTGGTCCACCGGTTACTCCAGTCGTCCAATCACTGCCTCATTTGAGACGCTGCGACGCCATTGGTCCACCGGTTACTCCAGTCGTCCAATCACTGCCTCATTTGAGACGCTGCGACGCCATTGGTCCACCGGTTACTCCAGTCGTCCAATCACTGCCTCATTTGAGACGCTGCGACGCCATTGGTCCACCGGTTACTCCAGTCGTCCAATCACAGCCTCATTTGAGACGCTGCGACGCCATTGGTCCACCGGTTACTCCAGTCGTCCAATCACTGCCTCATTTGAGACGCTGCAACGCCATTGGTCCACCGGTTACTCCAGTCGTCCAATCACTGCCTCATTTGAGACGCTGCGACGCCATTGGTCCACCGGTTACTCCAGTCGTCCAATCACTGCCTCATTTGAGACGCTGCGACGCCATTGGTCCACCGGTTACTCCAGTCGTCCAATCACTGCCTCATTTGAGACAGATCGAGGTATTTATCCAGTAAATGTGTGTCCGTCAGAGAATGTGCACGTCTTGTTTTTATCTTCATCAAAGATGCGGTTCAAACCAGGCACCCGCAGATGTTTTGCAGGAGGATTTGTGGAATAGCTTGGCATAGACGTGGGATTTCTGCTGGAATAATTTGTCTGACAGCTGGTTTGAGAAGTTAGATATGATCTGGCAGCTCCATTCTTGATGAAGAGCGTCCTGTGTTTGAGTTCATGATGAACAGAACAGATGCAGAACTTCACACTGAATTTGAATGGACAGAAGTGGAGGAGTTAAAGTGAGTTTGCTGAGTGGTTTTAGAAAGGGACTTTCTAGTATTTGCGTCAGAAAATCTTAGTTGTAGATTTCAGATTTACTTCAGAGTTTTTGGCACATGGCACACAGTTAATGCTCAGTTCATGATGCTCGACTCGCTGTGATGTATGTGAAGCTTCTTCAGATCTCGCTTTGGAACGAGTGAATGATGACAGGATTTTCACTCTTTCAGCTCTTCCTTCCCCAAACCTCTTCTCTCTCGTTCTCTCGGTGTCCTAATGATTTCCAGTGGCCGGCAGAAGTGAAAAATCAATTTGTGTCTCTCTCCAGCTCTTCTTCAGTGTCTGCTGGATTATTTTCTTTGGTCGCCGTGGCCTCGCACGTCTCGTCTCTTAATACCAGCCCGTTCTCTGTTGGTTTCAGCCTTTGAAAACGTATTAGAGCCACACAGACTCGTCGGGTCTGGATTAAAGCCGTCAGTGCGTGACCGTAATGACGACGAATTTCAAGTGTTTAAGCTTTTGAATGAGACCTAATTTTTGATTACTAAAATATGTAACAGTAAAAGGTGTCAAGTGTGCTGCTGACAGGCTGATGAGCTTTCCTGTGTCTAACAGTAGAGAGCGGTGCTTGCAACATCAAGGTCATGGGTTCGATTCCCAGGGAAAACAAGAACTGATTAGAATTGACGACAAATGATAAAATCATCTGATAAATGAATGAATGTAAATGTAAATAATCATTGCAAGAGGTCTGAAATTTGTGGATGGAGAAACAGGAATGGCCTGTGATTATTAATTCTTGTGGTTTCAGAGCATTGACTGACGCTTACGATCTGTTGCTGATGAATGATATTATCTTTATACTGTAACATGTTGTAGATGCTTATAAGGGTGAATATTTTATCTCTGTAATCTTTTTCAATGAGCAGCCAATCAAAGTAAAGCATATACATTTCATATTTCGGGCTCGTTAGTAGTTAAAAGTCTTGCGTTATGCATAAAGTCTTCTGGTTATTATTTGTATTTTGGTGATATGATAAACTGTAACGGACATTTAATCCAGCGTAAACTCTTTCTAAGGCTAAAATCATTGTTTTACAGAAAGTGTTGGAGAGACTTTTGGACTGTCAATGTTTATAATGGTTGAGGAACCCCCCCGGGTGCCGGTCAGAGCACTAATAATGAGGAGACAGGTGATCACTTAACACAGTGCATTGTTGTTGGATGGATGAGGTACAGATAGAGTCAGGGATGTACATGGTTTGAAGTTATTTACTAACGTCCTTGGTCATGTGTCTGTATGGGAGCGTAGGATTTTCTGGATTAAACAGCTTTCCGCTTCCGCACTACCAGAATATTGCCATGACTCGGTTTCATAATAAAAGTCCCTATTAAATGAGCCTTTAATACAGAAAGCCTTTTGAAACTTGGCCTTTTTATAATGATTTCTTGAGACGTTCGAGCACAGTTTGGGAGATTGTTTCTGCTGTCATCGTTCTTATTCACGTGTACTAATGAACGTCAATCAGTGTGTCTCTGATCTCCGTCTTACTGTAGATTGATGGAGACGCACAGACGCACAGAAACGCTCTTTCAGAAGTGTCTTTCCTTCAGAGAAGCGCCTGAAGTCTCGTACTTTCCGTCAACTTCAGGGGAACTTTCTGCAGTTCTGCGAGACACCAGCCGAGCGAGTTTCAGAAAGCCACGAGAGCCATCAATATTTCATTGCATTCACAGAGAGAATCAACATTCATTTAGAAAACAGGAGCCGCTTGTGTTTGCGGATGCCGTCGTTCCAGTGAAGCGCACATCTTCATCCAGACGCTTTTAGCCCCAGCGGAACAGGATCAGACGTCATTAATGCACGCAGGGAAACTATTCTGGGTTTCCGAGGAACGGCGTGACCTGACACTCACCGCTGAAATCCACTCCAGATAATACAAGCCTATTTGAGCTTTTCATTTATATACACTAACGCAACAACTTCACTAAGAACTGTTACAAATTAAGCATTGAATTATGAGTTTTAAATCTGAAATGAATAGTTTTTACTAAAACATTTAAACATGAAAATATGACAAATGGAGCACTGGATCATGTCATTTTGAACTGATTTGCCTAAATGCTCAGCTTTTACTAAAACATTGTATTGTATGAAAAATGTTGAAGAGTTGAAACAAATGAATCGTTAAACCGGAACCATTGGTGTGGATTGAAGTGAGTCTCAGCTCTCATTCTCTCTCTGCTGTTGATAAAGTCTCCGGTCGCTGTTGGCTTGATCTTGCTCGCTGTATTTCCATCTCCCCCCCCCCGAGCACAGGCTGAAAGCTTCAGGGATGATGGCTCTGTTTATCACAAACACACACCGTGTCAGAGTGTCTCATCTCAGTTCATCCGTCATTGCAGCACGAGGGCTTTTGTTCGTGTCTGATGTAAAGGACTGGGAGAAACGTCCCATTGGCTTTATTAGAGCCGCTGAACTTTGTTTATTCAGCACAGACTCGCACCACAAATTCTTGTGTAATATTGCTTTTGTGATGATGAAGAGCGAAAGTATCTTCAGGTTGAAAGATCCATTTTTGGTCATTTGCCTGTAGCTGTGTATAAATGCATTTGTTTTGTTGAATATTAACCCAGCTCACAGGGAACGTTCTTTCAATGTTATAAACATGTTCTTCAAGAACGTTAATAGAGCGTTTGTTATCTGGGCTTTAATAATGTTCTCCAAACATTAGAGCAGAAACATTCATGGAGTGTTTTCTGAAACGTTTCAGTTGGACGTTCATCTAACGTTTTTTTCTAACGAGATTTCTACTTCTTTCAGATAATGTTTGAAGAATGTAACATTCCCATAACCAATAACATTTTATTATCTTTTTTTATGTTTGGAACGTTTTCATAACTGAATGGGAATATTAACAAAACTTATATTTTTGTTTATTCTTCTGTCATTATTCAACTGAATGTTCAAATTATATGATTTGCATACGCATGATTGCAGAGGTTTGAGGTCATCATTCGATGGACTCGTGTGATCATTCCAGTGATTTCTGTGAGAGACACTGATTTGTCTGATGATCACTGAACGCACTCTTTAATGTGTTCGATTATTTGAGCTCCTTCCACAGCATATACTTTACTGCGTCAAATCATTTCACCTGGTTTTCTCGGGAAAAGCAGCACTTACAGTACTTGTTCTGTGACATCTTTGTATTACTTGAGCTGTAAATCTGCTTTTCTCAGAAAAGGTCAATATTCA
Source organism: Rhodeus uyekii (assembly GCA_037043235.1). Taxonomy (NCBI): domain Eukaryota; kingdom Metazoa; phylum Chordata; class Actinopteri; order Cypriniformes; family Acheilognathidae; genus Rhodeus; species Rhodeus uyekii. The sequence continues at coordinate 84,797 of JAWRVZ010000494.1, read as the reverse complement.
CTGGCCTAACATGCATATTGTTTAGTCCTGAACTATTAAAACAGTTACGTTCAATTTTTTTTTTAAAAGAAAAATTAGGAAATAGTGGAAAATAAGTTGTGAAAATCAACATTCCCACAGATGCTAACGTGTAAAGCTGGAAACATTAACTGTATATCTTTCCTGTGTGTCTAGCAGTAGAGAGCAGCGCTTGCAACATCAAGGTCATGGGTTTGATTCCCAGGGAAAGCAAGAACTGATTAGAATGTCAATGTGTTTCTTGAATGCGATGATGAAAGCATCTGATAAATGCATGAATGTAAATGTGTTCGCATCAAGTCTTTCTACCACTCATGATCTAAACTACAGTGAACGTCTCGAGAAGTGATTCATCTGATAATTAGACGCATCAGGTTTTTGAGGTGAAATCCTGCTGTTAGTCATGGAGGGGCTTGAGCTGACGGGTTTCTGTCACCGTTATGGATGGTGGTGTCGAGCGGTCATTTGTCACGGGGTTCATCACCTCTGCGTCCTTCAGAAGAGCTGAATCTGAACACCTCATGAATTAATCATTTGTTCATTTATTCTGTCAGTCAGCGAGTTTCAGGAGGAGATCAGGACCGTGTGAGTTGTGTTTCTGATTCTTACAGAAACAAGGAAGCAAGGTTCTCTCACAGCGATGAACAAACGTTCTCATAATGTTTTAAGAATGATGAGGGAGTTCCACAACTAAAAGCCCAAGACCCATTACTGTTCAGAGAAGGCTTGGTAAGGCTAAAAAGATTGAGGGAACGGCAAGGAATGTTGATGTGAAGAAGATCAGAAATTTCAAAAATTTGAAGGAAGAGTCTTGTATATAAGGAAATCAATTCGATATTTTACCATAAGCCAGTGCAACTGTCGAAGAACAGGAGAAAAGTGCTGTGTAAGAGGCTTCGAGAAATCATTCTGGACCAGCAGAAATTTAGAAGAAAGAGCAAAGAGAAGAGGATTGCAATCATCTATACGTGACTTAACCAAGATATGTGGAGGAATCGCAGTGCTGGTCGCTGTTAAAGAAGGACGAAGACGGTTTATGTTTACGAAATGAAAATATGCACAATAAATAATAATATTATTACCATGAGCTTCAAAAGATAGACCAAGAATTTTAACCTGTGCGGATGGAAAACGGGACTTGAGAAAACATCACAGAGAAGCTGGAGATTTAGTTTCTACCAGGTGATCAGTTTGGAAAAAGGAAATTTGCTCTGGGCAGAGAAAGTCAAGGATAAGCAGCATATGAGTATTGTCGGCATAGTAGTGGAAATGAATACAAATATGATAAATAAAAGAGGGCCCACGACTGAGCCTTGGGGAACACCTGTGGCAGATTCCCATGGCTTAGATCTGGAGTTATGAGTGCGAGCAGAGAGATGTGATCTGAACACTCGCTCTCTGGCAGGAAAGATATGTGATTCAAAGACTCAGATCCAGCAGAATGAGTAAAGTGACCAGAATCCACTGCATAAGCAGATCGTTAGTAACATTGACAAGGGTGGATTCCAGTGGACAGAAGCCAGATTCATGATGCAGAAATGACATTGATAGTGAGAGACCTGTGATGCTATACTCTTTTCTAATGTCTGACAAATACACCATATGTTATAAATAGAACAAAAATTGTCAGAATTAAGTTATTATAGGTGATGAGGGAACAAGAACATGAGACAAAGAAGAACGGATGATCTCTGTGATTGAAGAAGATAAGCAAATATTTCACTCCAAAAGCCTGTTATGACGTATGATATATATTTCTCATTTGGGATGAAAGGAGAGCTTTTGCATTGCAGTAATGAGGTAATGATCTCAAATAATTTCACAATGAAAAAGGTCTTACTGGTCCTAAAATTGCACTTCATTTTCTTTAGTGCAAGATATATTTTCTGTCTAGGTTGTGATGTGCACTCAGGAATGAAAACATCAATGATTTAGCTTGAACAGTTTTGGTCTTCTGCTGAAATTGAGCTGGACATTGAGATGTGCTTTTCTAGGGAACTTCAGCTGGACTTTATTGCTGGAAAGATGAGCGTCAGACAATTGAAAATGAGGACAGAGAGACAAGGAAATCATGTGGAATGAGCCGTGAAGCCTTAAATTAACATCCAGACAGAAGCTCAAAGCAGTGGCGAGTGTGCGTGCGTGTCTGTCGATCTGAGATGGAGAGAGGACGCGTGGGTTTAGAGAGAGATCCTGCTGACCACGATAAGCTCAGGATAAACAGAGGCTAATATCAGCGTAGATCTCATTCTTCTTATGATGCAACGAGTTCATCAGATGTTATGGGAATGTTCCCGTTCCTGCTGACCTGAATTAAGCATAACAATCATTTTACATGATTAGAGTTATAGAATTGTATTATGTGTTTGTGTGTTTGCCAGATTGAAGAGATGTGTTTTTAGTCGAGATTTAAACTGGCAGAGTGTTTCTGCTTCCCGAACAATGCTAGGAAAACTATTCCAGAGTTTAGGAGCTCAATAGGAAAAAGATCGACAACCAGCAGTTGACTTTGATATTCTAGTTTTTATCAACTGAACACAATTATGGGATGGCAATTGACGCGAAGGACTATAATGTCAAAGTCAAGTCAAGTCAAAGTTAGCTTTATTGTCAATTCTGCAATATATACAGCACATACATACAGAGAATTGAAATTCTGTAACTCTCAGACCCAAGGTGCAACCAGGTTACATTAACATTAACAACAATATATATATATATATATATATATATATATATATATATATATATATATATATATATATATATATATATATATATATATATATATCAACAACACCAAAAAATATATATATAAAAATAAATAAATAATAATAGAGTTATAGAATAATAATGAATTATAATATTATAATTATAATAGAATAATAATGTGATTAGAGATCAAGTTCTGGGAAGGAAACCATTTAATGCTTTGTAAGTAATTATCAAGATTTTAAAATGTATTGTGTGTTTAATAGGAATCAATGCTGTGACAGAACCAGTAGCTAGAGTCTGTTTATTAAGCGCACAGATCAACCACCCAGTACAGCATTACAATCATCCAGCCTTCAGATCTTGAATGAATTAACTAAGAAGGAAAAAAATGATTAAAATTATGATATACTAGGTTATATTATTTCGATAAAAAGGAAAAGTTATGATTTTTTTAAAATAAAAGTCAAACTAAAAAGTCAAAACTCAGTTATTACCTTTTGTGTCATATTTTATTAAATTTGAAATAAGTTTTATAATTTCAGTTTATGACATACTTGTTTAATTTCATAATTAACATTTTGTAATTGTCACGTTCTTGTTTATGTCACTTCACCCAGGACTCTTACTTTGCCTTTTCTAGTCACGTGTTTTCTGTTCCTGAACTCCCCGTCACTCATCAGTCCCCATCATCACAAATCATTCACAGGTGTCTGTCTTTTGGTTTAATCACTGTGAATGTATTTAGTTCTCTGTGTGTTCTATTCAGTTGTCGGTTCTCGTCTACACTGTGGTGTGTTTCCCTGTTTGAGTTCCTTGTTTGGAAAATAAAGACGATGTTCCTTGTACCAATGTCTTCGAGCCTTCCTCATGCACACAAGCGTAACAGTTATGCCATCATTTCAATTCTGTCTTTATGTCTCATAATTATGGCTTAATGTGTCATAAAATTCTTCTGAACAATGATACGTCTTTTTAGAGCTAGAATTTGAATTTGTCTCATATTTCCCTGTATCTTTCTGTGAAGCTGCTTATTTATATAATTATATTTACTGTGAGTTTGTAAAAGTGATAAGGCTGCGTAAGCTTGAGGCTGAGGTAATGTGTCGCGGTGTGTCCTGAGTGCTGTGATTCTGTGCTGTGATTGGACTGTCCCCTCCGTGACTCCGTCCTCCTCAGCCACACGGAATTCACTCTCACCTTCTTCTGAATATCTCAAGCTCTGGTTCATTACCTATCTTCTGTGAGAGGAGTTTAGTGTAAACTCATTAGAGGAAAGATGCTCATTAGGAGAGCAGAAAGGGATTGTGGGTAAGCTGACAGGAGCAACTCATTTGAAAGATGAGGAATAGAAGCTGAAGTGACAGAGAAGAATGGAGACATGCTTGATTCAATTCATCAGAAGATCTGAGCGAGAAGCCGAGCCTCTGATCTGATCTTCACTCTCCCGCTGACAGAACTCTTGCTGTGTGATGCCTGGACACACAAGCAGGGATTGAGAGCGGCTGCTGTACTGCTGGCCAGACTGCGGTTCTTTAGCAGTTAGTGTTAAACCACCGAACACGCTTCAACAAACCATCCTCTGCTCAGACACACGGGCGAGTGAGTGAGCGAACACTCCACAAACACTGCATAAAGACAGCCTGAGATCAGGGTTAGTATCATCTACTGATAGAAGTAACATGGTACATGTTCGGGTGGTTGCTAGGGTTTTCTGGGTGGTTTCTAGGGTGTTGATATACAGTCACTAGGGTGTTCTAGATGGATTCTAGGGTTTTGCTATACAGATACTATGGTGTTTGAGTGGTTGCTAGGATGTTGTTGCTAGGGTGTTCTGGATAGATTTTAGGATGTTGCTATGTAGTTGCTAGGGTGTTCTGGATGGATTCTTGAGTATTTCTATTCAATTACTAGGGTGTTTGAGTGGTTGTTAGGGTGTTCTTGGTAGCTGCTAGGATGCAGTTGCTAGGGTTTTCTGGGTGGTTGCTAGGGTGTTGCTATGCTGCTACTAAGGATTTCTTAGTGGTTGCTAGGGTGTTTTTGGTGGATTCTAGGGTGTTGCTATGCAGTTGCTTGGGTGTCTGGGTCAATTATAGGGTGTTGCTATGACGTTTCTAGGATGTCTTGGTGGATTCTAGGGTGTTCCTATGCAATTGTTAGGGTGTGTGGTTGTATTTTAGGGTGCTGCTATGCAGTTACTTAGGTGTTCTCTCTGGGCAAATAACACTGATAATACTTAGTTTCCGAGATTTGATCAAGTTGCGAGTCCCAGTGCCAGTGACTGGTTGGCTGAACGTACCGCAAATAACAGACGTCAAAATACGTTAAAGTAACAGACGTCATTAGTGGAAACAGCAGAAGTGCTCGTGAATACTTCAAGATGAAATGTGGAGCTAGTTTAATAAACATCTTTATGAGTCTAATTTAAGAAACACAGTTAATGAGGAAAAAATAGTCACAATTGTTTGTGTTTCTTCAAATGGCCTCATAAATGAGATGCGTTTTAAGTCTGTGATTAGTAAATGAAGGGATTCAGAAGGTTAATTTCTTGAGAATAATCACGTTTTGCCAGATGCTCAGTTAATGAATCATGCTTTCTGTGGAGAGAGAAAAAGTTGTACATGAGGTTTTATGCATTTTATTTTTATTTTTAGTTTGTGTTTATAGTGTGTGAGTTTGTTTGTTTGTGTGTGTGAGTGTGTGTGTGTGAAGATGACTGTGACTTATGTCAGTTTCTCGGTTAGATGCGATAAGTGTGTGTGTGTGTGTGTGTGTGGCCGGCGGGCCTGTGGCGTCTCGGCGGAGCGTGTAATGGAAGGGGAAGGCGTTCAGATCAGGTGTGTGTAATCACGTTAGCTCCCAGCGGCTGCGTGTCCGCTGCTGTGTGTTGCGCTGGGACGCAGGTGAGTGACCGGCGGCAGGTCCAGACCCCATCCGGGGAAGATTAGAAAACACTCTGACGCACTTCAGAAGGTTTTCTCAGTCGCCTCCCGTCATCAGTGCGTCCGCGGCATCAGAGTCGCGCCGTGTGGAATTACATTCAGATGCAGGTGAGATTAATTTGCTTGAAAAGTGTCTAATGAAGCCACTTCTGACTGATCTGAGCGCATGTCGTCCTCCTACTCAGCTGCATCATGATGGCTCTTTACAGCTGAACGTGCGGTTTCATTTTACACCTTTATATTCAGCTGTCGCTTTATTTTTAGCTGATGTTTGGCTCATAAATGAACCGTGCAATAATGTTTTTCAAATGAAACACGTTTGTTCCTGTACACCCATGGAAACCGAGAATAGCTCCCAACTTACTTTCTGTCGCTCTTGTTCTACAGCAGCAGCTTGTGAAGGGTTGGATGTGTTCCTCTTTCCTGAGTCAGGAACCGAGTGTTTCCTCGTGACGGTCTGTTTGCTTAGGAAGGAAGAAGGTGCGAGAGACTCGTCAGAGGGTGTGGTTCTGAAATCCGCTGGTCAGAAGGTCCTGGTTCTCAAACGGTTCCTCATCCAGGGAATCGTGAGCGACTGAGATCCTCATCATCCACACTTGATCTGATGTGTCGTGCTTCTCCTGATGGATCTCCTCTCTGTGCGTCTCTCGGCCTCGGGGAATGTTTCTCTCGCTCAGAACATGACAATGGAGCAATTGCTTTCCACGATGAAACCCTTTAGCTGATCATTTACACAGCCGCGCGTTCAGAAGGTCTTTTATCTGTCGGCTGTCTCTGCTGTGTGCGGTGATGAAGACAGGTAAAGTAGGCTGGCTTTCATCTGAATCAATTTAGTTGGATGTTTGTCAAGTCACGTTTATTTATATATAGAATTATATATATTTATAAACATTTTAAATATTACCAGTTTCAGAATGTTTACATTAACATTTATTTACATTCATGCATTTATCAGACGCTTTTATCCAAAATAACTTGCGTTGCATTCAAGAAACACATTGACATTCTAATCAGTTCTTGCTTTCCCTGGGAAACGAACCCATTACCTTGACGTTGCAAGCGCGATGCGGAGCATCAGGAAAGCTATTCAGGCAACATTCAAACCTTGCGTGTTTGAAGAATAATTAGTTAGAATGTTCCCATAATGTTTATATAACCACAAATTTAAACTCATGGATGCATTTTTTTATCTATCTTTTCAGCAAGAATCTTTCTGTTGTAACCTTATATTGTTGTTCCGGAGAATTGAGCAAGTTCTGCAATGTTAGTTATTTAATGCTGTTGTTTCTGACCGTAAGATGAATCCGGCACAGTCGAGGCCTTGGACGGCAGTGAGCGTCTAGAGCCGGACAGCAGCTCAGATCGTTTGATGAGGAGACTTTGAGTTCGTATTGAGAGAGAGATTATTTTCAGGAGAAATCTCAGCAAATGTCTCTATGGTTTTCATCTCATGGCATTGCTGAGATGTGAGAGAGATCGAAACATCCAATATGTGCATTTAAACAAGGTTTATAGTAGGTTCTACTGTGACTAAATTAGAAATCAAGTGTAGAAACCAGTAAGCAGCGTGTGTCCCCTGAGCGCCTCCCTCCCTCCCTCTCGCTCTCTCGCTCCATCCCTCCCACCTCCTCCGTTTCTCTGCGTGTGTGTGTGTTTGTCCGCTGCTGTGTCTCGCTCTTTCTCTCTCAGTCTCAGGCTGTGCTTTCACACGAGCGGAGCGTCTCGTCAGCTTCAGCACTGCCACATCCCTCTCTCCGTGTCTCTCGCGCTTTCCCTGCCGCGGTCGCCGTCGCTAGCCGTCAGATCCGTGTTCTGCGAGAGAGAGGATGGAGTCTGTGATGCTGCAGAGTACCGTTTCATTAGCATGAGTCCTTCTGGCTCAGAAGGAACGCCGCAGAATACCTGGAACGAGCATGAATGGAGATAAGGGATTTACCCAGGCGGAAAGATAAAGTTAATCAGAGCTCCGGAAGCAGACAGGGATCGTGGGGAAGAGGAGTGGCGGCTGGCTTCGGTGATGAAGCTGAGGAGAGGCGGCCGGATCGTTGTGTTGCTCTGCCCATCTCGAGTGCCGTCTCGGAGGCTGGAGTCCCTCCTGCTTGATTTATTTCGGCTGGTCTCTGGTTTCAGCTCACGTCTCTGTGCTTTCTGCTCGTCTCTGGAGGTTTGATCATCCACCGGCGTCGCCTCTCGTTCTCCCGTCCCTTGGGGGCCCGTTCTCTGATTTTCTTTCACTTGTTTTGATTTTATTTTCCCCTCATTTTTATCCTCGAGTTTTTCCAGGATGGTGTGTCTCGGCACTGGCGTTCTGGACTTTAGATGGATAACCTCTGCAAGCTCTCAGCAAACTTAAGGATCATCCCACCAGGATTGTAGTTTGGTTGAAGGTTTGTCTCGTCTCTCGATGTAGATCTATCTAGAGGTTTGTTTTAGTTTATTAGTTTTTGGTGACCGCATGCACAGTTTTCCTTCTCGTTTTTGGTTTCTTTCGACCTCGTCTTTGGATTGCATTGTGGAAATAGTTCCTGAAGATTTTTTCTGGTTGCAATTTTTTTTTATCATCCGAGATATTTTCCGGTCCTCGTGATCCAGGCATTTTTCCCAGCTGCGGGAATCTAGAAGCCATGGATAACGGCTTGGCCTGACATGTCTTCCTGTTGTTGTCACGTGAGGAGGCGTGGCATGGCAGCCCCGCCCCCTTTCTCTTCCGCCCTCGGGGCTTTGCTTCTGACCAGTGGATTAGTGCTTTACCCACGAGCCCCGGCTGCAGCTCCGCCCAGGGCCTTCTGGACCAGCGTGTCCGGTTTATGGAGGCTGGTTCTGTCCCTGGCGTTGCTCGCCTTCCCGGGCCCGGCAGTCTCGGCTAGAGTATCGTCAAGTCTGAGCACGACGCATCACGTTCACCATTTCCACAACAAGCATGGCACTGTGCCCATCGCCATCAACCGGATGCCCTTCCTGACCCGGGGAAGCCACGGTAGGTGCCAGTACTGCGGTGCTCTTTTATTTTAAAGATTTGTTTGTAGGGTAGTACAGAGAGTTCAGAGGAAGTGGAAGAGAAACACTCCCTTGGGTCGCCCGACATATCCATCAGCTCCGACAGGAAGGTGTGATTCTTGAAGATATTTATGCATTTATTCAACGGAACTTCAGGTATTGTTTTCTCTGGGAATCGAACCCATGACCTTGTGGTGTGAACTATAGGAACGAGTAGATCTCAGTTTAGCTTTGGCTCAGTAAACACTCACTGGAGGCCGGAAGCTTGTTCTCCTGCAGCCAGTGAATGAACATGTGTTGGAATATCAGTGACATTGTGAAGTCTGGACTTTGAGCTCAGAGAAGCCGGATTCTGGGGCAAGGCTTTAAATCCAGATTTATGTAGGGAATAATCTTCCTTTGTGCTGCACATTGAGCTGGAGAGGAGAGAGCCTCATCTGCTCATCTGACATCCATCTCTAGCTCCTCTCACTCCTTCACACCTCGGTTTCAGTCAGGTGCTAACGGGCAGCACAGAGGTCAGAGGTCAGTCTGTGCTGGTGATGATTGGTTCTCAGCTCTTGTTCTCCGTTTAATCGAGTCCAGCAGTCGACGGTTCACTGGCCCGCTTCATTCTAGTCGCGTTTAGTCAAACCTGCTCGCAAACAGCCTCGCTGCATGCAAGATTAGATTGCAGTTCTCTTGCATCTTCGTTTGCACAGAATTTGCATAATTAATGTGGAGATATCCCGTGGAATCCTAAACGCGCTGGAGTCTGACAGCTCTGGGTGAACGTTCAGCTCAAGCCTCGGGGAGAGCAAATACAAGAAAACTGCTTGAGAGAAACAGAAATGATAATTTTGAGAGGTTTAATGCTGGAGGTTTGTCTCTGGCGCAGAGCTTCACGAGCTCTGAGAACACTGACCCCGCGCTGAACCGCTCGTCCTGATGGTTCAGTTCAGCCGGTCCGAACGCCGGTCCACGTCTTACAACTAAACCTGCGCAACCTTCTCTCTTCGGGAGAACACAGATCTCAGATCTCACTCACCTCAGGCATTCAGCTCATCCCAGCTAACAGAAATCTGTTAACAAAACTAGGGAATGTTTGATCATAACGTTGTAAGAACGTTGTAAGAACGTTCCCTGTCA
>JAWRVZ010000494.1:65000-70000 GCA_037043235.1 Rhodeus uyekii | reverse complement strand
TAACTGAAGTAGGGGTATTTCCAGATGCAGTGTGTTCATGTTTGATGTGTGTAATGCTGTGAGTTCTGTACGCTAGTAAACATTAGTACAAATGTGACCGTAAACCGTCTCCTGCAGGTTTACGATTCCTCTGGCTCCGGCCGGTTCCTGATGTTGATGCTGGTGTTTGTGTGGTTTCTGCTGGTTTCTGTGTGTTCCCTTCAAAAGGGAACCTGCTCTGCATCCTCGGAGGCTAATGGGGCTAGCATGCTAGGATGCTAAGATGCCAATTGGCCTCCAGCATAACCGGTGTCTGAAGCATGTGTCAAAACACAACAGTAATGCGAACAGAGTATAAATAGTGCACCTATAGTACACATCTTCCACTTTCTTGTCTTCAGGATCCGTTTATGTATGTTTGAAAAGGCAATCACTCAGCAAAAGCATTTCAGGAAGTATGTGCCTCCATATCAGACGCTTGAAGGCACACGAGTTGTGCGTTATGTGTTTGGGTAAAGAGCACTCCAGCGAACTGCATGTGCTCATTGTGAAGTGCGCTTTCTGAAGGCTTTGTGAGGTTGACTGAAAGAGACAGGTAAGAAGTGTTCGGCTCTCGAGGGAGTTGTGTTTGTGTCTGTTGACTGTTCAAGTCTTGAGGGAGTTGAACATGCTCTTTATGATGCGGTCGCTGTGATAAGCTCCTTAGTTGATTATTCTCTCTCTCTCTAAGAATAGATGAGAATTGAGTGCCTGCGCCCTGCACCACGTACCAGTACCAAGGCCACCAAAGCAACAGACAGGTTCAATCTTATGAGATTCTTTCCCTTTCCTTTCTGCTATTACTGATGTATGAGGCCTAATTCTGTGTGGTGACCTGAGGACCTTTCCTCCGGTTCAAGTGACGAGAAGAACCTTCCCTCTGAGTCGAGCTTCGAAGTCCCTGGGATGAGTTCTTTTGATCTCAGGAACCCGACTTCTTTGTTGTAAGGCACCTTCAGGAGTGTCTGGAGTTTTGAGATCCTGCAAAGAGATTTGTTTCTAAACAGTCGCAGCTAGCACTTAGCTGGATACCCTTGATGGCAATGTTTTCATGGTTGGGTGTAAGTTATCCTTAATATTATGATTCCCAACATCCCTATGAGAGATCTTGGTTTGATGCTGGAGTCTCAGTTGATAATGGCTCGGCTAACACTTTTGCCTTGCACCTTATACTATCTTGTGATCTGCAACCAAAGGAAGCCTCGGAGCTCTTCTGGTCTCTGGTCTGTTCGCCTCGCCTAGTGGTATGGCACCTCTGAGAGTGCTGGAGCCTAGAGATCTTATTACTATGTTGGTAGCTCCCATTGGTCATTTAGGATGAGCACGGAGTATAACTTTCACAGGATATGGCTAAGGTCCACTGCTTCCTGTAATGAGCTCCTCTTGGATAGCAGTGTCGAGTTGTCATGATCTGTTGGGAACCTACTTGGTAAGCAGTCCTTAGTGTAGAGTAGTAAAGCTTCCTCACACTATAGAGGGATGTTATGCTGAAGCCGTGGACGCAGTGTACTGGGTTGTTGGCTCTTTTGTGAGCCTCTCTGGTTTACTGCCTTCAAGGTCTCCTCTTGCTTTAGAGAGTCGTCCTGCTGAGACCTGTGTCCCCAGAACTCTGCTTGGATAACAGTGTCGAGTTGTCAGGCTCTTTTGTGAGACTCTCTGGTAAGCTGTCCTTAACGTATAATGTAGTTGGGCCTCCTCTCACTTTAGAGAGGTATCATGCTGAGGTCTCAATTCTTCAAGCTAAGTTGGAGTGGCTATATCGGGTTGTATGGCTCTCTTTGAGTCTCCCTAGTGGAACCATCCTCAGTTTTGTTAGGTTGTTTGGTCATGCTGAGACCTCTGCTCCCCAGATCTCCACATTAGATAACCAGTCTAAATCTCTGTGAGCCTCCTTGCTGAGGTGGTCTTTTAGTGTAGAGTGTAGTTAGGTTTAGAAGGTTGTTATCTGAAGCCTCCTCTCTGAGTGCTCAATGGAGGCATTGGATTGGGTTGTAGGCTCTTTTTGGACCCTCCTGTTTAACTGTCTTCAAGGTGGCATTGCTAGGGCTTCTTCTCACTTTAAAGAATCATTCTGCTGAAGCCTCCACCCCCAGGGCTCCGCCTGGATAGCAGTGTCGAGTGTTTGGCTCCTTTGAGCCTTTTTGGTAAGCAGTCCTTAGTGTATAACATATCTAACCCTTGCTCAGGTCTCTCCCCTTAGTGATCCTTGGCCTTGTTCTTGTCAAGGTTTGATTATTTGAATACCAGGCTCTGAGCTAAGCTGTCGTATGTAGCCAGGGTTTCTGACCCTATGGAGCAGAGTCATGAGGACCGCTGGTTCGTATTGCTAAGACGGGAGCTGTGACTCCGAATCAGTTCTGTCAAAGCCATGTCTTAAGACTTATGTTAGCCATTCAGCATGCATCTCTTCACCATGACAGAGGGGGCATTTGTTCCCCATTAGTGTCCCTGGACGCAGTGCTAGTTCCCAATTGAGAGGGAATGTTACCATGGTAAACTGAGTAGAGACATGCCAGCCCATGTCTCCTTCATACAAGTTGTGATGATATGTACTACACACACCCTATGTACACTCTGGTTGCAGCAGTAGTGATGTCATAGGCTCTCGCCAGCCAATGCTATTGTCGTGTTTTGACACGTGCTTCAAACATTGGTCATGTCATAGGCATTCCCCATTAGCTTCTTCAGACACAGTGTCTCGTTCCCCTTCTCAGGGAACCATGTTTAAATTCATAACCAGAGGTGTTTGTGTGGTTTTGGCTGTTGCTGTTGGTTGCTCTAAGCACAGACGGTGCGGTGTGTGTGTGTGTGTGTGTGTGTGTGCATGTCTGTTTGTGTTGTGTCTAGTCGGCTCATCTACTCTGTTTGGTGCTGAAGTGTAACTGATGTGCAGACTGATGCAGTTTAGTAAAGCAGTTCCCTGCAGTCATCTCACGACCGACACAAAAACAAACAAACAAACAATCAACGCATGCGTCAGCTGCAGAGCAGTGGCCTCGAGTCACGGCCTTTACGCCTTTGAGTGTGTTTCAGTTCACTTCAGTTCAGTTTATTTGTACAGCGCTTGTCACAATCCATATTGTTTCAAAGCAGCCTAACAGAAAATTATTTTTTCAATGTTTCAGTCATCAGTCAGAGACGAGTGTGCCAAAGTAATGTCCATACGACAGACTTATACAGCTATAATGTAGTGCATGTTTTGTGGTTAGTTTGCTTTTTTTCAAGCATTAACTCATTCAATTTTGATATATTTTATCAGAAAACAAGACTTAATGTTGTAAATCATTTTGCTTCTCCAATAAATGTATCTTGAATTGGATAAAGGCATCTGCTAAATGAATAAATGTCAATGTAAAAATGAATTAAGAATGTTTAGTTGTTTGTGCTGGAGAAGACACACACAATACACAATAAGATTAAAATACTAAGTAATTAAACAATGATTTAGATGTAGATGGTGAAAATCGTCTATAGAGATTGGTGTGTGTTGTGCACACTCTCAGCCTGTTATCCTCTCTGTGTGTTCTCTCGGTGTTGTGCTGCGGTAGACGGATCTCAGAATAAGACTGTGTCAACCGTGAATGAACTTTGCCTGAATGAATGAATGAATGAATGAATGAATGAATGACGCCAGTGGCTGCAGGAACTCCTTCACTCATTCACAGGAAACAGAATCAGGCACAGAGATGATAATAAAAACAATATTTTTAAATAATGCAAAAATATTACTGGTTCTAAAACTGCCTATAATTTCAGCTGCTTTCTGAGTGAAATGTGTAGCGTTTTGGACTGTTAATTACAGACGGGCGCTATAATTACCTGTCACGGCGTGACATCAGATCAATGGTCTCGCACCTGGACGGAGGCTGTGATTGGCTGACTGCTGTGACAGAGCCCAGCATTGTGCGGGTGTGTGAAAGGCTGTGGTTTGAGCGCAGAGCAGAAGAACCCGGACAGAGTCTGCAGTGTGTGCGCAGTGAGACACAGCTTTGTTTCCGGATCATTACTGAGTCTGTTTGTGTTAAATTGTGTCATTCACATGCACTATAACAGCTGAACCAGACGAGAGAGCAGATGAATAACCTCTTTACGTCTGGAAATGTCTACATTTTCATTTGCTCACACACACATTCATTTCATTTGTTAGCCATAGTAATCTTTAGTGCATTTGTTAATTTTGCTTCTTAATGATAAATTCTCTATTGTACATTTTAGTTTATATTATTTCATAATAACTAATTACTAAATAAGAGTATTTATGGAACTTGTATTATGAAAAATGTCTATGTAGAAATTAGCAGTAACCAAAATGCATAAATGCTTTAAAAAGGGCATTGCTAAATGTCTGAGCATGGTCTATAATAGGTTGCTATGCAGTTGCTAGGGTGTTGCGGAAGGTTTGTCAGGGTGTTTCTATGCAGTTGTTCTGGATAATTTATTCACATTGCTGTGGCATTACTAGGGTGTTATTTTAGTGTGTTCTGTGTACTTAAGGTTATTGTACATGGTTGTCAGGGGGTTGCTATGCAGTTTTTAAAGTGTTCTGAGTGTTTTTTTCTTCACATTGGTATGTGGTTAATATGGTGTTATGAGCATTTTATGGTGTTCTTGGTGGTTCCCAGGGGGTTTCCGCTGCTTTTCTACATTGAACTTGCTATGAGATTACTAGGCTGTTGTGGGTGTTTTAGGTGGTTACTAGGGTGTTGCTAAGCAGTTGCTGTTGTGTTCTAGGATGGTTTCCAAGATGTTGCTAAGAAGTTCTTGAAGTAATTTATTCACATTTCTATGCAGATACTAAGGTGTTCTGGGTATTTTAAGGTTTCTGGGTGGTTGCCAGGGTGTTGCTATGCAGTTGAAAAACTCTTTTTTTGCGATTTATTGCCCATTGCTCTATGGTTAATAGGATCTTGTGGGAAGGATATGGGTGCTTGCCAGAGACTTACAATCTTGAGTTTAGCCATTTGATAGACGAAACGATTATT
>JAWRVZ010000494.1:50000-60000 GCA_037043235.1 Rhodeus uyekii | reverse complement strand
AGTGTGTGAGAGTGTGAGAGAGTGCACTGCGATCAGAAGCTTGCTAGAGAAAAAAAAAACATGTGAGCCAAACCGTGAGTTCTACTTCATCCTGTCCAGCCCATAGAAACCACCTGCAGTTTTGTGCTCATTTACATATTTAAATGAGTGTGTAATTGACATCAGGTTACACAGATGACTGACCTTTGACTCCGTTTGTTCTCATCTGTTGTAGCACCGACAGCAGCTTGTTTCCCTTTCCCATTGGGCAGTGAAGCGTAGAGAGAGTCTTCCCGTGGGAACACACACACACACACACACATCATAATCTCATAAGCACACTGTGCACATGTGAGTTTAAGAGAGAGAGAGTGTGTTTGATAGAGAGGTTGTGTGTGTGTGTATATATGCTTGCGTTTAGTTTTTTTGTGTTCTGTGGATTATTCTCTCCTGTCTCCTCAGGGAAAGTGTGTGATCTGCAGAGGAACGCTGTGATATGATGATGATTTATTCATGAGGGTATCAGCATAAAGACAGAGAGACGCTTACGTCTGTCGGTCAGATGTGTGTGTGTTATGACTCTCGGCGGCATCGATTGCTCTTCATGATTCCTTCAGCGATGAGATCGCAGTTCTGTCCTCAAACTCTCTCTCAGCTTCTGAAAGGCAGCGGAGCCAGAAGACGAATGTTTCCCGAGGTCATGAAACATTTTACAACATTTTAGATCCCAGTGAAGATTCACGATTCTCTGTTACAGTTACGATGCCACCGCTAAACCTTCAGCCTAACTAATAGACATTTAAAACATCATTAAAGACAAGTAACAGTAGTTCCCTTTCAGGGAACTCGAGCTGTGTCGAAGCACTAGGGGAAATAGCCTTGCGTGAGTCACGTGAAGATCTATGCAACCAATGAGAAGCGAACGCGTGTGAATGCGTCACTGCCGGCCGCAGCCGGTGACGTCATGAGGAAGAGCATAAAGCGCGTCTGAAACCGGGGCGCGTCAGCTCTGAATGCCTTCAGCGTGCTGTGTCTGTGCGAGAGTGGTTTTTGAGACTTGATAGCTTAAAAAATCAAAGAATGAGTGTGAAAAGTGTGGCGAGAGATGAACAGAGTTTCAGACCGTGTGTTTATCCCTGTCCTCGTTTTATAACGGGCAGGGATACACATGTAATGTGTGTTATCTGTTTAGGAGTGGAACATGCACGGTCGGCTCTTGAGGGCGCCGGCTGTAAAGACTGTGAGCAGTTTTCTCTGCATGTTCTCCGCTCCCGCCTGGCGGTCTGTAACGAGGCCGCCCAGGCTAGTGTTCCCCGGGGTTCGGGACCTGCAGCGGCCGAGGCGTTGCGGCGCTCTCAGTCCTGGGGTTCACAAATGGATCTCGCTGAGGCTGCTGGGGTGGGTCCGTCCTTACCTCAGCCCTCACGAGACCAAACGGGTTCCAGTCACGGGCACTCCTCGGGAGATGTTCGTGCTGTGACTCCAACATTAGCTTTGTCGAGTTCCGATAGTGAGATGGACTTAGCTAGTGTTGACCCGGCAGAGGAGGCTTCGCCACTCTCCTCGCCGGCGTTTGAAGAGCTAGTTGAGGTTGTGGCGCGAGCTGTCTCTCGTCTGGATATTGAATGGCCGGCGGAGACCAGAAGCGCCCGTCCTAAAAGAAGTATGTTGGACGAGCGTTATCTGCCGGCTCGCGTCACTCCCCCGCGCCGAGCTATGCCTTTCCTTCCCGATTTGCATGCCGAGGTATCCAGATCGTGGGAAAAGCCAGCCTCTGAGAGAGTTCATACACGGAACAGTTCGATGTATACGAATCTCGCAGGGGCTCAAAGCTATTGCTATGGGGGGATGCAGAAGGTGGATGAGGCGCTTGCGAGCTACCTTGTGCCCCAATCTGCGTCCTCCATTAAAGCTCCGGCGCTCCCCTCCAAGCCGATGCGCGTCACGTCGTCTTTGGTGGGGAGAGCGTACTCAGCCTCTAGTCAAGCCGCAGCGTGCCTGCACACCACGGCTCTGCTGCAGGCTTATCAGGCTGAGTTGCTGGGGGACCTCAACGAGGGCGGCGGTATCGGTCCGGAGACAGTGGCAGAGCTGCGCCGGACCGTGGATCTGTCTCTCCGGGCCACTAGGGAGACGGCCTACTCTGTCGGTCGCTCCATGGCAGCTCTGGTGGCTACGGAGAGACATCTTTGGCTCAATTTGTCTTCCATCAAAGATAGGGACAAATTTGTTTTGCTGGACGCTCCTCTGTCCCCTTCGGGCTTGTTCGGCGACGCCGTAAAAAGCGTTGTCGACAAGTTTCAGGAGGCTGCACGACAGCAGGTGGCGTTCAGTAAAGTTATTCCCCGCCGCCCTCCACGTGAGACCGCCAGTCAAAGGGGGTCTCAGAGCTCTTCACACAGGGCCGCTCAAAAACGAAGTGTCGCCACCCGTCTTCCTCCGGCTAATCCCGGGGGGTCGGGGCGACAGGCTCAAGCCTCTGGCAAGAGGGGCGATCTGAGGGCTGTCCTGAGCGCTAAGAAGGCTAAGAGCAAGCGGCCCTGACGCCAAGCCGCAACAAGGTGGTGTATCCCTGGAGCAGCTGACCAGTCAGCCCGCCATGGGAAAACCACCCCCTCTGAGGAGGGTCCTAGAGCACTCCACCCGGGAATCCGGAAATCCCGGCCCAGTGGTGGACATGCCATCAGCACCAGAGGCCAGCCCCGGGAGGCTGGTTCCCCTAGTAGAATTCCGGGATGCGTGGTCACGGCTACCCGGTATCTCTCAGTGGGTCCTGCGCACGGTCACCTTAGGGTACGCCATTCAGTTCGGGGTCTCACCACCCCAGTTCTCGGGGGTCCTACAGTCTGCTGTAGGCCCTCAGCAGGCTCTGGTCATGGAACAAGAAGTAGACACTTTGCTGGCGAAAGGGGCCATCGAGTATGTACCCCTCGCAGAGAGCAAGTCCGGGTTCTACAGCCGGTACTTCATAGTTCCAAAGAAGGATGGAGGGTTGCGGCCCATTCTGGATTTACGTCTCTTGAATCGTGCGGTCAAGCGTCTAAAGTTCAAAATGCTAACGCTCAAACAGATCGTAGTGCAGATCAGATCCGAGGATTGGTTTGTCACAGTCGACCTCAAGGACGCTTATTTCCATGTCTCCATCCTTCCGCAACACAGGAAGTTCCTGAGGTTCGCCTTTGGGGGAAAGGCGTACCAGTATCGGGTGCTTCCTTTCGGCCTAGCGCTCTCACCCCGCACGTTTACGAAAGTCGTGGACGCTGCTCTAGCTCCCCTGCGGTCACGGGGCATCCGTGTCTTAAACTATATAGACGACTGGCTTATTCTGGCCCAGTCGCCGCAGTTGGCGGAGCAACATCGAGATGTAGTGCTCGCACACATAAAGGAGCTGGGGTTGAGGCTGAACGCCAAGAAGAGTGTCCTTTCTCCTGCTCAGAGAACCACCTTCTTGGGAGTCGTCTGGGACTCAGTAGCGATGTCGGCCCGGCTTTCCCCCGGGCGCATCCAAGTTATCTGTTCAGCCGTCAAGAGCATCAAGTTAGGCCAGCCACTCACTGTCAGACACTTCCAGAGGGTGTTAGGGCTCATGGCAGCGGCTTCCTGCGTCATCCCGTTGGGCCTGCTGCACATGAGACCCCTGCAGTGGTGGCTAAAGACCAAGGGGTTTTCCCCGAAAGGGAACCCGCTTCGCATTATCAAGGTCACGGGGCGATGCCTACGCGCCTTGAGTATGTGGAAGAATCCTTGGTTTCTGTCTCAAGGCCCAGTGCTAGGGGCTCTGGCTCGGAGAGTCTCTCTCTCGACAGATGCCTCCCTCTCGGGCTGGGGGGCGGTCTTGAGAGACCGCTCCTCACAAGGTCTATGGAACAGTCGGCACCAAACCTGGCACATAAACATGTTAGAGTTACTGGCGATCCGCAAAGCACTCCGTGCGTTCCTACCGGACCTTCGCGACCACCATGTCACTGTTTTCACCGACAGCATGACTGCGGTTGCGTATATCAATCACCAGGGGGGTCTGCGTTCGCGACCACTTTACAAGATGGCGCGACAGATCCTCCTCTGGGCCCAGGGAAAGCTGCTCTCCATCCGGGCGGCTTACATCCCGGGGGTCCAGAATGTGGGAGCAGACGCCCTGTCGAGACAGGGGGCGAGACCAGGGGAATGGCGACTCCACCCCGAGGTGGTGGAGCAAATTTGGGAAAGGTTCGGAAAGGCACAGGTCGACCTGTTTGCCTCGGTAGAAAACTCCCATTGCCCTCTGTGGTTTTCACTCACACATCCAGCGCCTCTGGGGCGGGATGCCGTGACGCAGGCATGGCCGAGGTTACGCCTGTATGCTTTTCCCCCGATCGCTCTGCTCCCGGGAGTTCTGGCCAAGGTTCGCCGGGACAAGGTCCGTCTCACGCTAGTGGCCCCCCACTGGCCGTCCAGAATATGGTTCGCGGACCTTGTGTCCCTCCTCGACGGGGTCCCCTGGGAGATCCCGATCAGGAGGGACCTTCTGTCCCAGGCGGAAGGTTGCATTCTTCACCCGCAACCAGGGCCGTTGAAACTGTGGGTCTGGCCCCTGAGGGGGCCCAGCTCATAGAGGCCGGTCTCTCAGCCGAGGTTGTTGAGACCATCCTGCAGTCCAGAGCTCCCTCCACGAGGAAACTCTACGCCTTGAAGTGGAAGCTCTTCACTTCTTGGTGTAGTGAAAGGCAGCTGAACCCAGTAACCTGCCAAATTGGCAAAGTACTGGAGTTCCTGCAAGAAAGATTTGTGGCAGGGCTGTCCCCCTCCACCTTGAAGGTCTACGTGGCTGCTATAGCGGCTTGCCACGTACCTCTGGGTGGGGTGTCCTTGGGCAGGGACCCCCTAGTCACTCGTTTCCTCCGTGGTACATTAAGGCTGAGACCTGCGGCACAGACCAGGGTGCCTGCCTGGGACTTGTCCATGGTACTCCTAGGCTTGTCCCAGCCACCCTTTGAACCTCTAGAGGGTATCTCTATCAAGTACCTCTCGCTAAAAACCCTTCTTTTGCTGGCTATCACTTCGCTTAAGAGGGTCGGGGACCTTCAGGCCCTCTCAGTGGCCCCATCATGTCTTGAGTTTGCGCCCGGGATGGCGAAAGCTTTCCTCCACCCGAGGCCGGGCTACGTCCCCAAGGTTCCCACTAATGTGGCTCGGTCTATCACGCTGCAGGCCTTCTGCCCTCCCCCATTTGACGATCATGAGCAGGAGCACAAGAACAAGGTCTGTCCAGTGCGAGCACTGGACGCTTACGTTCACAAGACTGCCACGTGGCGTAAGTCGGACCAACTGTTCGTTTGCTTTGGGGCCCCCGAGGGTGCCCCAGCTTCCAAGCAAACTCTGAGCAGGTGGATAGTCGAGGCTATCTGTCTAGCTTATGAGTCGGCCGGACATGCTTCTCCTTTGAGGGTCCGAGCCCACTCCATTAGGAGCATGGCGGCATCCAAGGCTCTCCTCTCCGGAGTCTCCTTGCCTGACGTTTGTGCTGCGGCTGGCTGGTCCTCGCCGCACACATTCATGAGGTTCTACCAGCTAGACCTCGATGCCGCCCCGGGAACCAGGGTGCTCTCTCAGTGAGCTGGGACACACCCGGATGCTGACCTCGCTGAGGTGGCGTTGGCATAGCGTTCCCCTAGTGCTTCGACACAGCTCGAGTTCCCTGAAAGGGAACGTCTCGGGTTACTTATGTAACCCTGGTTCCCTGAGGGGAACGAGACGCTGTGTCTTGGCCTCAGCTCCGGGCGCATCCGGGCCCGCTTCAGGCATTCATGGCTGACGCGCCCCGGTTTCAGACGCGCTTTATGCTCTTCCTCATGACGTCACCGGCTGCGGCCGGCAGTGACGCATTCACACGCGTTCGCTTCTCATTGGTTGCATAGATCTTCACGTGACTCACGCAAGGCTATTTCCCCTAGTGCTTCGACACAGCGTCTCGTTCCCCTCAGGGAACCAGGGTTACATAAGTAACCCGAGACGTTTTCAACTGGAGACATACAAATCGAATGAAATGTAAATGTTAGCTATGGCAAGGATGAAGACGAAGTAACTGGTTTCAAACTCTTTTTATTCAATAAAACGAAAACCAAAAGACTTTAGATATAAACAAAATGGCTCGCTTTGGTGCAAACACGGAAGAGGAATAACACGAAGGAACACACATTTCACAGATGCTTTTATCCAAAGCGACTTACATTGCATTCAAGATACACATTGACATTGTAATGTCTTGCTTTCCCTGGAATCGAACCCATGACCTTTGTGTTGTAAACACCAATGCTCTACTGGTTGATTTAACGAACGACAAAGAAAAGGGAATACGAGAGGGAATTTATACATGAGGAAATGGGAAACAGCTGACGAGACAAACAGGGTAATAAATTAACAAGACAGGTGTGGGAAGGGATCGGAGATACACAGAAGGGACCCGGATGTGAAAGACATGACGAGACTGTGACAGTAAAACAGTGTTCACTGTTACAAAAGCGATTGAGTCGAGAGCGAGTGATTTCCTCTTTGTCTTTTGTTGTTTGATGAAGCACAGGAATATTAGGCTTTCATACGCTGATACTGACTCTGATCTTTCTCAACTGTTGACATTCACTTCAGCCATAAGGCTGTTTACAAGGTTATTCTTTGACATGTATTGTGTGTGAATGAAGAACGAGAGCTCAGTGTTTCACGCGCTTCAGCTCGCGCTCGAGACCTTCCACACGCACCGCAAGCAACCAACCCTGTTCTCTTGCGCTTGAATGTTCAACTGACCGAGACTTGAACTCTTGTGAGGATCCCTGTTAACTGACCCATTACCAACATGGCGCTGTTACAATTCATGAAAATAAGACAGATTAGTATCTCTACGAGCAGATGTTTCATACTCTCGAGTGTTAAAGCGTCTGTGTTCCGTCTCCGTCTGTGATCGATGTAAAACAAACTGCTGTACTGTTATAGAGATCTCAGTGATTTACATTAAAGCATCTGCAGCAACCAGCATATTTGTATAACAGTTGAGTCATACTCTTCCTTTATCACACTATAATAGCCTGAATTATCTAATCTATTTCACATATTGATATACTAACATGTTATTATGTCAGGCTTTAGAGGGTTGAGGCTCTTCTGAAAGCCACACACAAACGGCTTTGCAACAAGCTCTCATTGAGTGACACGCTGACTATAAATAGGCTGGTTGAAATAAACTGGCTCCTTGTTTGGCATCACCTGTCCACCGGTTTGCCTCGTTCTCCCGCTCATGGTCTGTACCTTCAGCTGAAATGACTGTGTGTTGAATGGACCTTCATCTGATTCAGATGATGAATTATTGAGGAATCAGAGCTCTTCAGATCTGATGCTGGGACTCGTCAATAATGCAGGATCACGTCTCTTTCTGAAAGTGCTCCGGAAACAGATCATTCCATCCGTTTCACACACGGATCATCAGGAACTCTCCCGGAGATCTTTGTGGGAGACATGAATGCGGTTTGTTTCGCTGGTGTGCTTCGGACACACAAAGAGAAACTCCACACAAACATCAGCGCTTCACATCATTGAGCAACACAAAGGGAGTTTAGGTTGTAGTGAAACTCAATGTTGTTTGACTCCCAACGGTTTTCAAAATATCTTCTGTTGAAAGATAGAAAGAATGAAGGTCAAACAGGTTTGGAATGACATGAGGATGATTTTTGGTTGAACTAAAGCATTTTGAAACGATGTGCGTTGTGAAAAGAGATGCACGAAAGCACTTCTCTCTCGTCACGTGTGTCTGTGATGACGGAGCTGAAGGCCGGCGGTAAATAAGACCAGCATTGCTGTTTAATGTGGCATTAAAGTGGCGATAGTGTTTATTAGAGAGACGGCAGACCTCCGTCCGCTGGACGCGGCGTAATCAGAGGCTTTCAGAGCAATTACTGCTAATTTCTGCAGGATTTGTGTGTGTGTGTGTGTGTGAGACAGAGCGGCTCAACGAACAAGACTGAAGCACAGACGCTTCTGTGAAACAAACCTCTGCTGTTCACGCTGTGCTGATGTGGAGCAGATGCACTTGATGTGGATGTTTTGTTTCAGTTTGTCCTGCTTGAAAGCGTTGTGTTGTGCAGTTTTAATTGTTAAAGTGTTCCTGGTGTGCAGACAGACAGACGTCGGCTGTTATCTGATGAACTATCAAAGACGCTGTAAAGGTTACGCCGCCGTCACAGCCGTAAAATAAATAACAGACACGTCTTCAGGCGACACGTTACTCTCAGCAGACGAAACAAATAAAGCCAGCGGCTGCTGCAGTGACCTTCAGAGGGAGAGAGGAAGAGGAGAAGAGGAGAAGAGGAAGAGGAGAAGAGAAGCCTTCAGATAGAGGAAGAGAGGAAGAGGAGAAGAGAGGAAGAGGAAGAGAGGAAGAGGAAGAGGAGAAGAGAAGCCTTCAGATAGAGGAAGAGGAGAAGAGGGAGCCTTCAGATAGAGGAAGAGAGGAAGAGGAGAAGAGAGGAAGAGGAGAAGAGGAGAAGAGAGGGAGCCTTCAGATAGAGGAAGAGAGGAAGAGGAGAAGAGAGGAAGAGGAAGAGAGGAAGAGGAAGAGGAGAAGAGAAGCCTTCAGATAGAGGAAGAGAGGAAGAGGAGAAGAGAGGAAGAGGAAGAGAGGAAGAGGAGAAGAGAAGCCTTCAGATAGAGGAAGAGGAGAAGAGAAGCCTTCAGATAGATGAAGAGGAAGAGGAGAAGAGAGGGAGCCTTCAGATAGAGGAAGAGAGGAAGAGGAGAAGAGAGGGAGCCTTAAGATAGAGGGAGAGAGGAAGAGGAGAAGAGAGGAAGAGGAAGAGAGGAAGAGGAGAAGAGAAGCCTTCAGATAGAGGAAGAGGAGAAGAGAAGCCTTCAGATAGAGGAAGAGGAGAAGAGAGGGAGCCTTCAGATAGAGGAAGAGAGGAAGAGGAGAAGAGAGGAAGAGGAGAAGAGAGGGAGCCTTCAGATAGAGGAAGAGGAGGAAGAGGAGAAGAGAGGGAGCCTTCAGATAGAGGAAGAGAGGAAGAAGAGAAGAGAAGAAGAGGAGAAGAGAGGGAGCCTTCAGATAGAGGGAGAGAAGAAGAAGAGAAGAGAAGAAGCGTTCAAAAAGAGGGAAAAGTGGAGAATAGAGGGAGAGAAGAAGCATTTAGATAGAGTGAGAGGAGGAGAAAAGAAGAGGAGAAGAGAGGAAGAGAAGACCAAAAGAAGTGTTTAAAGAGAGGAAGAGAGAGAGTGTTCAGATAGAGGGAGAGAAGAAGTGAATAAGATTTATCTATCTGTCTATGTTACTTTTTATTTAGTACTGACATGAATAAGATATTTTACATACGAGATGTTTCATATATTCCACACAAAATAAACAGCTGGAATTATGAAAATGTTTCACAGATCAGCGGCTGTTTGATGGTTTTCTGGTGGTTCTCTTGAGTCTCTTGTTCATCCTGGACTGTTAAACTGTCCGCTGTTCTTCAGAGGAATCCTGTCAGCATCTGGTGTATCTGAACTGTGTGATTCTGAGCTCCATCTCTTCTCACTGAGGACGACTGAGGGATTGAAGATCAAAGCAAATCCTACTTATTTTTCCTTCCGGGAAATATGTACGTTTCTTCATCCGGTTTTCACACCTGGCTCTGAATGCATCCTGTTTCCTTCTGGAGCATCAGTGAATGGTTGAACCTTTTTAAAAGTCGTGTTTGAGTTAGTGTGAAAAGATGGACCTCAGAATCCCGCAGTCACTGCCGGACAGAGTTGGGAAGCTAAACGGCCATTAGCATAACGGAACTTCAGCTCCGGAGTCTTCCTCAGTCCTCAGTGACTGCACACACTGCAATGACAGTAACGATTTCACCATGTCAGTCTGAGCGCGAGTCCGATGATGAATCAATGGAAGAACTATGCGTGAAATAAGCACTTTAAATCCAGTCTTCTGTCTAGTCAAAAATACACATTAATGAGCAAACATCCACTGACGGATTGAGTTAAGTTAGATGCCCATCCTGGATGAGCTCAGATCCTGTAACAG
>JAWRVZ010000494.1:15000-45000 GCA_037043235.1 Rhodeus uyekii | reverse complement strand
AATGAGTGTGTGAGTGAATGAGTGTGTGTGTGTGTATGAATGAGTGTGTGAGTGAATGAGTGTGTGAGTGAATGAGTGTGTGTGTGTATGAATGAGTGTGTGAGTGAATGAGTGTGTGTGTGTGTATGAATGAGTGTGTGAGTGAATGAGTGTGTGAGTGAGTGAATGAGTGTGTGAGTGAATGAGTGTGTGAGTGAATGAGTGTGTGTGTGAATGAATGAGTGTGTGAGTGAATGAGTGTGTGAGTGAGTGAGTGAATGAGTGTGTGAGTGAGTGAATGAGTGTGTGAGTGAATGAGTGTGTGTGTGTATGTGTGTGTGAATGAATGAGTGTGTGAGTGAATGAGTGTGTGAGTGTGTGAGTGAATGAGTGTGTGAGTGTGTGAGTGAATGAGTGTGTGTGTGTGTATGTGTGTGTGAATGAATGAGTGTGTGAGTGAATGAGTGTGTGAGTGAGTGAGTGAATGAGTGTGTGTGTGTATGTGTGTGTGAATGAATGAGTGTGTGAGTGAATGAGTGTGTGAGTGAGTGAGTGAATGAGTGTGTGAGTGAATGAGTGTGTGTGTGTATGTGTGTGTGAGTGAGTAAGTGAATGTGTGTGTGTGTGTGAGAGTGAGGAATCATAATTTGATTTTTAGGGTTCAGCTTATAATGAGGTTTAGGGTCAGGGTTCGGGCTAGAGATGGGTAGGATTGGGGTAACACACACACACACTCACACACACACACACACACACACACACACACACTCACACACACACTCTCACACGGTCTTCCTCATGAAGAGTCTCATTATCGTCTCCTCTGACCCATTTATCAGCAATTCAGCTCCTGTAAACTCCTGACAGCAGCAGAAATGAGTGTGTTCAACCCGTGTGTGTGTGTGTGTGTGTGTGTGTCATCTCATCTGCTGTTTTAATTCAAGTGTGAATGTGTTGCAGCTGTAGGTGAGATTCTGATGATCAGACCGTCTGTTCCGCATGTTTCTGCTCTTTTATTAGCGTCAGATTGTGAGTTTCACTGGCACATCTTTCCTCTCACTGGCATTTTTATGCTCTTCGCTGAAAAAAGCTGGTTACACTTTATTTTAGGAGATGTTCAGGTTGTGAGTGATATTAATGAACTACACGCACTCATTGAAGAGTCACGGTTAGGGTTAGTTGCTTAATTACGTACTGTTATTATTATAGTAACATGTGACAACATTCTTAAAACAAAGGGTCACCAAAAAGCTTTATGGACACATTTTTAGATCTGTCAAGGCAAATCTAAATCAAAGTTTAGGGCTTACCGATCCTCAGACAGTTGGAGTTGGTGAGAGTTTTTAATGTTTTTTAAGTTTTTAAAGTCCATTCTCCTCATTCCTGCGATTAAAGCTGAATTTATTAGATGATAAATACAGTAAAACAGTGTAATATTATATCAGTGTAAAACAGCTGTTTTCTATGTGAATATATAGTAAAGTGTCATTTATTCCTGTGATTAAAGCTGAATTTATTAGATGATAAATACAGTAAAACAGTGTAATATTATATCAGTGTAAAACAGCTGTTTTCTATGTGAATATATAGTAAAGTGTCATTTATTCCTGTGATTAAAGCTGAATTTATTAGATGATAAATACAGTAAAACAGTGTAATATTATATCAGTGTAAAACAGCTGTTTTCTATGTGAATATATAGTAAAGTGTCATTTATTCCTGTGATTAAAGTTGTATTTTCAGCATCATTACTCCAGTCTTCAGTCACATGATCTTCACTAATCATTATCATATGATGATTTGATGATCAACAAACATTTATGATGATTAACAGTGTTGAAAACAGTTCATATTTTTGTGGAAACTGATACATTTTATTAAAATAAAAATAATTTTTTATTAAAATTCCAATGAACTTGAAACGTAATCTTTTGTAAGATTATAAATGGTGGTCAGGTTTATGGAGTGTGTTGTGTGTTGTGTAATCGATCATTCGCTCTCTCACTGTTTTCATCACTCACTGTAATTGTCACTAACGTCTTCTTTTCTTCCTCTCTTTCTGCCTCTGACTGTCTTCCCGACATCAGGTGAGTGATTTCTGTTCTTTCTGCGTGTCGTTTCGCACATGTAACACACGTGTTGATGTCTTCAGCGTGATTTTGTCTGCTGACGTTTTTCACAGTTAATTTCACAGTTTATTTTAAGCATGCGCTAACTAAAACGAAAACATTTCACAGTAACATCAGCATCTGCGATTTCGGTGGCTTCAATATTTCATGCGTCTTGTGTTGTTTATCCGCAGTGGATGTTTTATTTAGCGAAACCCCATTACAGGGTGAAAAAGTGGCGGAGAGAGTCCAGGCCTCGACATTCAGCCGCAGCCAAAAGATTTTTTGTGCTTCATCAAATTTTAATAAAGGCCGGTGTTTTAATGGCCACGGAGGGACGGATGTGAAAGCTTTTTTAATTACATGGCCGTGCACCGCATCTTTGTTCTTGGCACTGAATGATGCCATCCTGCACTTCTGAAACTTCCTTCAGCTTTACATTCATAGCTTTTAATTGCATGTGGAAAATGCTGAATAAATCTCAGCGGTTGTCATGTGTGGAGAAACACGTATAAGAGTTTTCCATCTAAAGCTCATTACTTAAAGCCAAATACACTTTCAAAAAGACAGAATTAATGTGTGAACTGAACAAAACGTTTTCAGGCACTGACTTGCATGTTACGTACAATGAAATCAGGTAAAGTTTGTGGTTTAAATGCAGAGTGGCACTGAAGTGCGTCTCTAGTTTCATGAGTTCTTAAATAGCTGGCAGATAAAATATATTCATTTCTATTGAGTTATTACACAGTTAGTTTGTTTAAAATATATTGAGTTTAAGTGAAATATTGAATAACAATATAAAGTATTAAAATCAAGCACTTTAAATATTTGTTAGTGTTACACTACACAAGTGTACTTCTTTAAATAATGAACATTTTTGCATAAAAAGACTTTTAAAACTCAATGAAGTGTGTTCAGAAACTGTGCTTGAGTTTTACTTTAATGATTTTACATTCATGTTCCTGGAAGATATTGTACATTAAATTCTATTTTTTTATACTTTTAAATCAGGAAACATTTACTATGCTAAATTAAAAATATATTAAATCTTATTGTCTAAAAACAATCACCAGAATTTAGTGACTTTTTGCTTAAAACAAGATGAAATATCAGCCAGTGCAGTCAGAAAAATCATCACGTTTCCTTTTTGAAATAAGATACACGTGATACATTTTCATTTTATTTCAGTGTCTTGACGGAAGAATCTTGGGATATTTGTGCGTTATAACAGAAACACGTATGAAGAACAGCATGTTTCGCAGTCAGATTGTACGAAAAGCCTCGAATTGCCTCGGAGGGAATTGTGCGATTAAATTTAAAGTTGCCGATATTCGTCCTGTTCTTCTCTGCTCTTAAGGGCGATGTTCGTCCCGTTCTCCTCGGCTCTTAAGGGCGATGTTCGTCCTGTTCTTCTCTGCTCTTAAGGGCGATGTTCGTCCCGTTCTCCTCGGCTCTTAAGGGCGATGTTCGTCCTGCTCTCCTCGGCTCTTAAGGGCGATGTTCGTCCTGCTCTCCTCGGCTCTTAAGGGTGATGTTCGTCCCGTTCTCCTCGGCTCTTAAGGGCGATGTTCGTCCCGTTCTCCTCGGCTCTTAAGGGCGATGTTCGTCCCGTTCTCCTCGGCTCTTAAGGGCGATGTTCGTCCCGTTCTCCTCGGCTCTTAAGGGCGATGTTCGTCCCGTTCTCCTCGGCTCTTAAGGGAGATGTTCGTCCCGTTCTCCTCGGCTCTTAAGGGCGATGTTCGTCCTGCTCTCCTCGGCTCTTAAGGGCGATGTTCGTCCCGCTCTCCTCGGCTCTTAAGGGCGATGTTTGTCCTGCTCTCCTCGGCTCTTAAGGGCGATGTTCGTCCCGTTCTCCTCGGCTCTTAAGGGCGATGTTCGTCCCGTTCTCCTCGGCTCTTAAGGGCGATGTTCGTCCCGTTCTTCTCTGCTCTTAAGGGCGATGTTCGTCCCGTTCTCCTCGGCTCTTAAGGGCGATGTTCGTCCCGTTCTCCTCGGCTCTTAAGGGCGATGTTCGTCCCGTTCTCCTCGGCTCTTAAGGGCGATGTTCGTCCCGTTCTCCTCGGCTCTTAAGGGCGATGTTTGTCCAGTTCTCCTCGGCTCTTAAGGGTGATGTTCGTCCCGTTCTCCTCGGCTCTTAAGGGCGATGTTCGTCCCGTTCTCCTCGGCTCTTAAGGGCGATGTTCGTCCCGTTCTCCTCGGCTCTTAAGGGCGATGATCGTCCTGTTCTCCTCGGCTCTTAAGGGCGATGTTCGTCCTGTTCTCCTCGGCTCTTAAGGGCGATGTTCGTCCTGTTCTCCTCGGCTCTTAAGGGCGATGTTCGTCCTGTTCTCCTCGGCTCTTAAGGGCGATGTTCGTCCTGTTCTCCTCGGCTCTTAAGGGCGATGTTCGTCCTGTTCTCCTCGGCTCTTAAGGGCGATGTTCGTCCCGTTCTCCTCGGCTCTTAAGGGCGATGTTCGTCCCGTTCTCCTCGGCTCTTAAGGGCGATGTTCGTCCCGTTCTCCTCGGCTCTTAAGGGCGATGTTCGTCCCGTTCTCCTCGGCTCTTAAGGGCGATGTTCGTCCTGTTCTCCTCGGCTCTTAAGGGCGATGTTCGTCCTGTTCTCCTCGGCTCTTAAGGGCGATGTTCGTCCTGTTCTCCTCGGCTCTTAAGGGCGATGTTCGTCCCGTTCTCCTCGGCTCTTAAGGGCGATGTTCGTCCCGTTCTCCTCGGCTCTTAAGGGCGATGTTCGTCCCGTTCTCCTCGGCTCTTAAGGGCGATGTTCGTCCCGTTCTCCTCGGCTCTTAAGGGCGATGTTCGTCCCGTTCTCCTCGGCTCTTAAGGGCGATGTTCGTCCCGTTCTCCTCGGCTCTTAAGGGCGATGTTCGTCCCGTTCTCCTCGGCTCTTAAGGGCGATGTTCGTCCCGTTCTCCTCGGCTCTTAAGGGCGATGTTTGTCCTGTTCTCCTCGGCTCTTAAGGGCGATGTTCGTCCCGTTCTCCTCGGCTCTTAAGGGCGATGTTCGTCCCTTTCTCCTCGGCTCTTAAGGGCGATGTTCGTCCTGTTCTCCTCGGCTCTTAAGGGCGATGTTCGTCCCGTTCTCCTCGGCTCTTAAGGGCGATGTTCGTCCCGTTCTCCTCGGCTCTTAAGGGCGATGTTCGTCCCGTTCTCCTCGGCTCTTAAGGGCGATGTTCGTCCCGTTCTTCTCTGCTCTTAAGGGCGATGTTCGTCCCGTTCTCCTCGGCTCTTAAGGGCGATGTTCGTCCCGCTCTCCTCGGCTCTTAAGGGCGATGTTCGTCCCGTTCTCCTCGGCTCTTAAGGGCGATGTTCGTCCTGTTCTCCTCGGCTCTTAAGGGCGATGTTCGTCCCGTTCTCCTCGGCTCTTAAGGGCGATGTTCGTCCCGTTCTCCTCGGCTCTTAAGGGCGATGTTCGTCCCGTTCTTCTCTGCTCTTAAGGGCGATGTTCGTCCCGTTCTCCTCGGCTCTTAAGGGCGATGTTCGTCCCGTTCTCCTCGGCTCTTAAGGGCGATGTTCGTCCCGTTCTCCTCGGCTCTTAAGGGCGATGTTCGTCCCGTTCTTCTCTGCTCTTAAGGGCGATGTTCGTCCCGTTCTCCTCGGCTCTTAAGGGCGATGTTTGTCCCGTTCTCCTCGGCTCTTAAGGGCGATGTTCGTCCCGTTCTCCTCGGCTCTTAAGGGCGATGTTCGTCCCGTTCTCCTCGGCTCTTAAGGGCGATGTTCGTCCCGTTCTCCTCGACTCTTAAGGGCGATGATCGTCCCGTTCTCCTCGGCTCTTAAGGGCGATGATCGTCCCGTTCTCCTCGGCTCTTAAGGGCGATGTTCGTCCCGTTCTCCTCGGCTCTTAAGTGCGATGTTCGTCCCGTTCTTCTCTGCTCTTAAGGGCGATGATCGTCCTGTTCTCCTCGGCTCTTAAGGGCGATGTTCGTCCTGTTCTCCTCGGCTCTTAAGGGCGATGTTCGTCCTGTTCTCCTCGGCTCTTAAGGGCGATGTTCGTCCCGTTCTCCTCGGCTCTTAAGGGCGATGTTCGTCCCGTTCTCCTCGGCTCTTAAGGGCGATGTTCGTCCCGTTCTCCTCGGCTCTTAAGGGCGATGTTCGTCCCGTTCTCCTCGGCTCTTAAGGGCGATGTTCGTCCTGTTCTCCTCGGCTCTTAAGGGCGATGTTCGTCCCGTTCTCCTCGGCTCTTAAGGGCGATGTTCGTCCCGTTCTCCTCGGCTGTTAAGGGCGATGTTCGTCCCGTTCTCCTCGGCTGTTAAGGGCGATGTTCGTCCCGTTCTCCTCGGCTCTTAAGGGCGATGTTCGTCCCGTTCTCCTCGGCTGTTAAGGGCGATGTTCGTCCTGTTCTCCTCGGCTCTTAAGGGCGATGTTCGTCCCGTTCTCCTCGGCTCTTAAGGGCGATGTTCGTCCCGTTCTCCTCGGCTCTTAAGGGCGATGTTCGTCCCGTTCTCCTCGGCTCTTAAGGGCGATGTTCGTCCCGTTCTCCTCGGCTCTTAAGGGCGATGTTCGTCCCGTTCTCCTCGGCTCTTAAGGGCGATGTTCGTCCCGTTCTCCTCGACTCTTAAGGGCGATGATCGTCCCGTTCTCCTCGGCTCTTAAGGGCGATGTTCGTCCTGTTCTCCTCGGCTCTTAAGGGCGATGATCGTCCCGTTCTCCTCGGCTCTTAAGGGCGATGTTCGTCCCGTTCTCCTCGGCTCTTAAGGGCGATGTTCGTCCCGTTCTCCTCGGCTCTTAAGGGCGATGTTCGTCCCGTTCTTCTCTGCTCTTAAGGGCGATGTTCGTTCTGCTCTCCTCGGCTCTTAAGGGCGATGTTCGTCCCGTTCTCCTTGGCTCTTAAGGGCGATGTTCGTCCCGTTCTCCTCGGCTCTTAAGGGCGATGTTCGTCCCGTTCTCCTCGGCTCTTAAGGGCGATGTTCGTCCCGTTCTCCTCGGCTCTTAAGGGCGATGTTCGTCCTGTTCTCCTCGGCTCTTAAGGGCGATGTTCGTCCCGTTCTCCTCGGCTGTTAAGGGCGATGTTCGTCCCGTTCTCCTCGGCTCTTAAGGGCGATGTTCGTCCTGTTCTCCTCGGCTCTTAAGGGCGATGTTCGTCCTGTTCTCCTCGGCTCTTAAGGGCGATGTTCGTCCCGTTCTCCTCGGCTCTTAAGGGCGATGTTCGTCCCGTTCTCCTCGGCTCTTAAGGGCGATGTTCGTTCTGCTCTCCTCGGCTCTTAAGGGCGATGTTCGTCCCGTTCTCCTCGGCTCTTAAGGGCGATGTTCGTCCCGCTCTCCTCGGCTCTTAAGGGAGATGTTCATCCCGTTCTCCTCGGCTCTTAAGGGAGATGTTCATCCCGTTCTCCTCGGCTCTTAAGGGCGATGATCGTCCTGTTCTCCTCGGCTCTTAAGGGCGATGTTCGTCCTGTTCTCCTCGGCTCTTATGGGCAGACGGCTGTAGTTTGTGTGCAGCAGTGTGAGATGTGCTGGCCCGAACGGCTTGTCCTCCAGAATGTCCGAGAGCTTTGTGAGGAGATCAGGCTGGGAATGGGTTGCTCGGTGTTGTCCTGTGAATCCTGCAGTCACAACACAACAGAAGGGTATTCTGGGATGGCTTGTTGAGTGTGGTTTTATGAAGCGTGGCCTGTGCAGTTTCCTGCTGCTGGCCCCGGAGGCTCTGATCTCAAGGGCCCGTGTGCCGCTGTGATTAAACTCACTGGATGCGTTCAGCTGGAATTAATGAATTACACATTAATCCTTCCTAATCTATTCCTGCCTCCCAGTTTGTCACTACACTGCTCACTTTTCTAATCATGATTTCCTGCCCGTCTCGGGCCTCTGATGTGTAGTTTCCCCGCTGAGGCACCTCATGTCTCTTGTTTCGGTCCGTTGCCCCGTCCTGACGGTGTTTGTCCTCGTCCCCGGGGTCTCTCACCTCATCCAGGCACAACATCGGGTAACCATCTGCTGGGTTTATGGTGTTCCTCGTCCCCTGACGCTGCCGATGAGGATGTTAGTCTGCTTGACACGTCTGGAGTGAGAAATAAATAAATATATATTTAATTGAGTTTAGATCTGCAGAAGCAGAGCTGCAGTGAGGGGAATGGGATGATGTGATGATGAGACTGTTCGAGGAATGTGATGATGTCAGTGATGTGATTGTTGTGTCAGTGATGTGATTACTGTGAGGTGATGATGTCAGTGATGTGATTGTTGTGTCAATGATGTGATTACTGTGAGGTGATGATGTCAGTGATGTGATTGTTGTGTCAGTGATGTGATTACTGTGAGGTGATGATGTCAGTGATGTGATTGTTGTGTCAATGATGTGATTACTGTGAGGTGATGATGTCAGTGATGTGATTGTTGTGTCAGTGATGTGATGATGTCAGTGATGTGATTGTTGTGATGTGATGATGTCAGTGATGTGATTGTTGTGATGTGATGATGTCAGTGATGTGATTGTTGTGTCAGTGATGTGATTGTTGTGATGTGATGATGTCAGTGATGTGATTGTTGTGATGTGATGATGTCAGTGATGTGATGATGTCAGTGATGTGATTGTTGTGATGTGATGATGTCAGTGATGTGATTGTTGTGATGTGATGATGTCAGTGATGTGATTGTTGTGATGTGATGATGTCAGTGATGTGATTGTTGTGTCAGTGATGTGATTACTGTGATGTGATTGTTGTGTCAGTGATGTGATGATGTCAGTGATGTGATTGTTGTGTCAGTGATGTGATGATGTCAGTGATGTGATTGTTGTGTCAGTGATGTGATGATGTCAGTGATGTGATTGTTGTGATGTGATGATGTCAGTGATGTGATTGTTGTGTCAGTGATGTGATTGTTGTGATGATGTCAGTGATGTGATTGTTTTGTCAGTGATGTGATTGTTGTGATGTGATGATGTCAGTGATGTGATTGTTGTGATGTGATGATGTCAGTGATGTGATTGTTGTGTCAGTGATGTGATTGTTGTGATGTGATGATGTCAGTGATGTGATTGTTGTGATGTGATGATGTCAGTGATGTGATTGTTGTGTCAGTGATGTGATTGTTGTGATGTGATGATGTCAGTGATGTGATTGTTGTGATGTGATGATGTCAGTGTTGTGATGTGATGATGTCAGTGATGTGATTGTTGTGATGTGATGATGTCAGTGTTGTGATGTGATGATGTCAGTGATGTGATTGTTGTGTCAGTGATGTGATTGTTGTGATGTGATGATGTCAGTGTTGTGATGTGATGATGTCAGTGATGTGATTGTTGTGATGTGATGATGTCAGTGATGTGATTGTTGTGTCAGTGATGTGATGATGTCAGTGATGTGATTGTTGTGTCAGTGATGTGATGATGTCAGTGATGTGATTGTTGTGTCAGTGATGTGATGATGTCAGTGATGTGATTGTTGTGATGTGATGATGTCAGTGATGTGATTGTTGTGTCAGTGATGTGATTGTTGTGATGTGATGATGTCAGTGATGTGATTGTTGTGTCAGTGATGTGATTACTGTGATGTGATGATGTCAGTGATGTGATATGATGTGTCTGTTAGGTGATGATTTGAATTCAGTTATGTCAAGTCACCTTCATTTATATAGCGTTTATATTTTTTAAAATACAGATTGTTTTAAAGCAGCTTTACAGAGATAACAGGAAAACAAAGCAACAAAGATTTTTTTTGGTTGTAGAGCAGTCCTAACCCCCAGGCTTTCTTTACAAAGAGACACTTCCATTTCTAGTCATTTCTGCGGATCCATGTGACGGGAATCACTTAAGCAACGTCCTTACCTTTAGAGAGAAAAAGGAAAGAAAAAGGACACCTCTGCAGACACTTCAGGTGTGTGTGTGTGTGTGTGTGTGTGTGTGTGTGTGTGTGTGTGTGTGTGTGTGTGTGTGTTTGTGTGTGTGTGTGTGTGTGTGTGTGTGTGTGTGTGTGTGTGTGTGTGTGTGTGTGTGTGTGTGTGTGTGTGTGTGTGTGTGTGTGTGTTGTGTCGAGCTGCAGGTCCTTCATCTGATCCGGCTGGCTACGGTAACCTCGGGATAAACAGAGACTAATATCAGTGTAGATCTCATTCTTCTTATGATGCAACGAGTTCATCAGATGTTATGGGAATGTTCCCGTTGACCTAAATTATGCATAACAATCATTTAACATGATTAGAGTTACAGAAATGTATAATGTTTGTGTGTGTATTTGCCAGGTTGAAGAGATGTGTTTTTAGTCTAGATTTAAACTGACAGAGTGTGTCTGCTTCCCGAACTGTAATAGGAAGACTGTTCCAGAGTTTAGGAGCTCAATAGGAAAAGGATCGACCGCCAGCAGTTGACTTTGATATTGTAGGTATTATCAGCTGAACAGAATTATGGGATGGCAATAGACGTGAAGGACTATAATGTGTTCAGAAACCATTTAATGCTTTGTAAGTAATGAGCAGGATTTATAAATGTATTGTGTGTTTAACAGGAATCAGTGCTGGAACCGGATAATATGCTCACACTTCCTGCTTCTAGTAAGAACTGGAGCTGCTGTGTTTTAGAGCAGATGGAGTTTGTTTATTAAGCGGCAGATCAAACACCCAGTACAGCATTACAATAAACATTGTGATGATATTGCAGTAATGTGAAGTTCTCGTGTCAGTAAGGTGATGTGGTTATAGTAACCGGCTGGCAATCTGGTGATACGCCCTCAGTCTCATGAAGAGCATCCGCAGATCACACCAGGTGTAATGGATGCTTAATTCGAGCGGTTGCTGTGAGCGAGGCTGTTTGTTTCTTTTAATTTGATGAATAAATTGCACTCATTTCAAAGAAAGCAGATGTGTATATGAAACACACCTTAAAGACGTGTGTGTGTGTGTGTGTGTGTGTGTGTGTGTGTGTGTGTGTGTGTGTGTGTGTGTGTGTGTGTGTGTGTGAGAGGCAGAAGAACCATGAATCAGATGAAACCACACTTCCTCATCACACTTTATTCCAGCAGCTTCTCCGGTTCCATCAGGAAGGCTTGTGTTCGTCGCAGCGACGCTTGAACATCAGATTCCCTCTGCCTTTAGCTGGGATTTATTTGTGGCGTTTGTGTTTTCTCGACAGGAACTAAAGAGCAGGAGCATCTTACTAGATACAATCATGCATTAATTGTTTTGCTGTTGTTTGCAGCTGTTTTCGTACACCTGGAACATTTGATGCAGAAATGATATTCACTTAGAAAGGACTGGAAATTTCACAAGCAATTACAAAGAAAGGCAATTAACACATTGCATCAAATGTGAGGTTTTGAAGTAGAAAAGTTTTTGTAAAGTTTCTCCAATAATCTGTTTTATTTAAACTTTGAATATATTTCTGTAAGTCATTTGTCACTTATGAGTGAAGTTTTTTTATTTCTCAAACAATATCGCACAATCCATTGAAAGTGTGCTGCATTGTTGCTGTGTGTGTGTCATGGGACATTCAAGGTTTAAACTCATTTAAAACAGTCGTTAGTCCTTGAAGGCTACAGGAGTCGCTCAATGTGCGCTTAGCCTTGCTTCTGTAAGAGCTGAAGACTCGTCGGGTCAGGGTTTAGCCGGTTAGTTAGTAGTGCGTTTCATTTCATGCCATTCCACTGAAAGTCTATTAACCAGCATTCAAGGAAGAAAGTGTTTCTCCAGAGACTCGATCAGTGATGAACAGACAGTAAACAGATGGACAGAGATGGTGTGATGAATCCTGTGTTTGTTTGAAGGCTGAAGCGTCAGAGTTTCGTGTGTGTGACGCGTGTGGGACTGTGTGTGTTTGTACAGTTGTTCTGCCGTCTGTATGTTTGGCCTCGGCACACAAAATGGCTTCCCATGTTTCCTTTGTGACAAGATGTCTGGCCTAAGAGGAGATCTGGCCTTCTCTCACACAGATCTGCGTCAGACCGGGGTTCAGTCATGGCTTTCGCTCCTGACGCTTCTGTGTGTGTTTTTAGGGATGTAAAGTAGGTCAGGATGGGACAGCGGCTGATTCTGCTCTCGTTGCACTGCTGGTCTCTGTTTGTTCTGATCCAGAGCTGGGAAAATGTGCCATCGCTGTTACTGAATCTACACTCTGTGTGTGTGTGTGTGTGTGTGTGTGTGTGTGTGTGTGTGTGTGTGTGTGTGTGTGTGTTTCTCCATTTACTGTTTTAACAATAGTTAATGCACTGTGAACTAACACAAACAAACCATTATACTTCTATCAACCAGCATTAACCAAGATATAAATATATTAGTTTATGAACATTTTACTGATTTCCTTAATGTTTCTGAAACATTATTATTTGTATATGATTTATCTAATCATAAATACAGTAAAACAGTGTAATATTATATCAGTGTAAAACAGCTGTTTTCTATGTGAATATATAGTAAAGTGTCATTTATTCCTGTGATTAAAGCTGAATTTATTAGATGATAAATACAGTAAAACAGTGTAATATTATATCAGTGTAAAACAGCTGTTTTCTATGTGAATATATAGTAAAGTGTCATTTATTCCTGTGATTAAAGCTGAATTTATTAGATGATAAATACAGTAAAACAGTGTAATATTATATCAGTGTAAAACAGCTGTTTTCTATGTGAATATATAGTAAAGTGTCATTTATTCCTGTGATTAAAGCTCAATTTATTAGATGATAAATACAGTAAAACAGTGTAATATTATATCAGTGTAAAACAGCTGTTTTCTATGTGAATATATAGTAAAGTGTCATTTATTCCTGTGATTAAAGCTGAATTTATTAGATGATAAATACAGTAAAACAGTGTAATATTATATCAGTGTAAAACAGCTGTTTTCTATGTGAATATATAGTAAAGTGTCATTTATTCCTGTGATTAAAGCTGAATTTATTAGAGATAAATACAGTAAAACAGTGTAATATTATATCAGTGTAAAACAGCTGTTTTCTATGTGAATATATAGTAAAGTGTCATTTATTCCTGTGATTAAAGCTGAATTTATTAGATGATAAATACAGTAAAACAGTGTAATATTATATCAGTGTAAAACAGCTGTTTTCTATGTGAATATATAGTAAAGTGTCATTTATTTTCAGTATCATTACGAAACAAAAAGTTCAAAAGAACTGCATTTATTTGAAATAGAACCTTTTGTAACATTACAAATGTCTATACTGTCACTTTTGATCAGTTTTAAACCTCATGGACTCATGGAATGATGTTTTTTTTTGTGTGTGAATGCAGTCATTTTATCATTGGAATTGATCAGCAATAATCGCTTGTGCTCATAAGTTTATACACACCTTTCAGAAAGAGCTTTAGTTTTATAGTCACTCAGATGTGAGTGTTGAATGTGTTTGACACACGTCATGCGTTACATAACAGAGAGAGAGAGAGAGAGAGAGAGAGAGAGGGACGGCGATGGATGCGGGACAGTGATGGATGAGACAGAAGAAGGTTTAAAGACCCCGGAGATGCTCTGACTGTAAGAAAGAGAAAGAAAAGCAAGTCACGCAGAAAAAGAGCGATAAAAGAATAATGCAGGATGACATTGTGAATGCAGAATGAACTGCCTGCGTTTGATCATACCTGATTCCTGCAGCTGCTTCCTTTCCTCATGAAGTCTTCCACACCGGGATTCTGACAGGTTTGCATTGGCAGAGATCATGACAATTAAGAGTTCTCCGGATCCCTCTGATGTTCTCCAGCGCTGCACTAAATCCCTTCAGTATGATCATCTTCATTCTCCGCCGTCTGAAACAACAGCACTTCATTCAGAAATGGGAAGAAGCGCAAGACTGGTTTGACCCCGCGACCTCGTCACAGGACGTCCAAAAACAGCTGCGACGCGTCCTCATCGATCCTGCTCTCACTCAGGTCCTGCTCGTGTGCTTTGAGCTCGTGATCATCACACACACTCGGGACATTTGAAGGGTTCGTTCAGCCAAAAATGACCATTCTGTCCTCGGTTACACATTCAAGCGTGTCTGTACGTAAAGAACATGTTTGCGTTGTGGATAACATGTGAGGCACGGCTGGCCAGTGTTATTTGCTTCCAGCCGTCCTTCAAATTATCTGCTTTCACAGGAGAAAGAAAGTCACATGAGGGAGTAAATAGTGACTCATACAAAGAAAGATTTCAATCTGTTCATCGTTATAAGCCTTTTTTATGACTCTTTTCCTTATTTTTAATACATAGCAGAAATAATACAGGAATGCCGTTGTGTGCATGTGAGTGTGTGTGTGTGTGTGTGTGTGTGTGTGTGTGTGTGTGTGTGTGTGTGTGTGTGTGAGTGTGAGTGTGTGAGTGTGAGTGTGTGTGTGTGAGTGTGTGTGTGTGTGTGTGTGTGTGAGAGAGGCTTGTTCAGGGCTATAATGGCCATCTGTGGTCTAAGCTACCGCAGTTTAAACTCCTTTCACACAAAAGAAGGACAGGAGTTGCTGAAAGACAACGAGTCCGATGCAAGGTTCACTTCCAAGAGCTCCTGAACAGCGACAGCGTCAGAGGGGATCTTTAGCAGAGGTTCAAGACACTATCAGGAGCCTGAAGAACAGCGAGACCGCCGGTCCAGATGGGATCCCAGCTGAGATCAGAGCTCACATTCATGCCTTACTCAAGCTCTGGGAAGGAACTCACGGATGCTCTAATAGAGACCACACTCAAGAAGCGTGAATGCTCCTCACATCCTCACAAACTGACTGCCGCCTCTGTGTGAGGGTGTTCTCCCAGAGTCACATCCTCTCATCCAGAGCTACTGAAAACTTGATATTCAAGTACGACAAATACAGGAAAAATGTTAGGAACAAAGGCAGCCTTTGTACACGACCTTTATAGACCTGACGAGCTTTTGACACGTTCAGGCTCTGTGGAGAACACCATCAAGAAACAGCTGTCATGACCAGTATATGAGAATATGAAGCTTCTACATGAAAGCATGTCAGTCACAGTGCTCAACAGCGGCTCTGGCCTAGAGCCCTTCACGGAGGGAGCGGGGATCAAACAGGGGTGCTTCATCGCACTTCAGCCATACTCCTCCTCAGCGGCGAAGAGCAGGGGATCCCAATCACCTACAGAACTGATGGCAAACTCTCAACCTCAACAGATTCCAGGCCAAGAGCAAAGACAACCACACCACCGTCACAGAGCTTCAGTACACGGACGAGAACCTACAGGCCAGGAAACAGCCCAAACAAAACTCCTGGTCTGCAGATCCGTTGTCCTCCCCACCCTGACGTATGGAGCTGAGCGATTCAGAGGACAGGGAGGACAGGCACATCAACATCAGGAAGCCAAACACTATAATAATGTACAGATCCTCTACTCCCAGCTGAAACACTACGAGGACAATATCAAGGCCGTTCTGCAGAAATGCCTGAGCAACTGGGAGCAGAAGCTCCTGGAAGAAATCCATGCAAGAGGTGCAAGCAAGTCATGAAATTGAACTGCCGCAGAGACAAAGCACTGAAACAGCATTGGTAAAGATGACTAATGACCTGCTAATATCTGCTGATTCTGGTTATCTCACTGCTCTCATCATTAACAGCACGGGATCTCAACACATGCTTCCCTCTCAGAGGTCAGATATCTTCATCTCGCTTCATATAATATCTCACTCGATCACAATTTTATATTACTGTTCAGAACGTCTTCTCCATGTTCTCTCCCTCATGGCTCTGTTCTTGGACCACTTCTGTTCTCTTTATCCGCAGTCATGGCCTCAACTATCACTGCTGATGACTTGCATATTAATATATATATATATATATCAGTCTGCTCTGTCTCTGCACTCCCTCTGGTTTAATAGTCATTTCATAGTAAATTCCTCATAGTAATTTCCTTAAGAATGACAAAATTGAGTTTATTGTTTTTGGTCCACCATCCCTTTAAAAACAGTCTGGGCAACATTAATTCCACCTCAAAAATATAGTTGCAACACTTGATTCGTCGCTTACCGGACTTCAGTCTGCACTAAACACTGAAACTCTAATTCATGCTTTGTACCGTCTCGTCTCGACTACTGTAACTGCCTGCTAAAACAATCACTGGATTACAATATGTTAAAGATTCTGCAGCCAGAGTCATCGATCAAGCCGTGAAATCTGATCGGATCTGATCACATTACCCTTTGCTCTGTAATCTACACTGGTTACCCATTTCTGTCCTCATTCAATCACAAAACTCTCTTATTAACTTTGAAATGTGTTCATGGATTTGCTCCCCATTATTTATTAGATCTTCCGCACCCTTATTGCTCTCTCCGGTCTTCTGACTCAAAGCTGCTTACTGTACCTCGTTTCTGCTCTCAACAATGGGCGGATCGTTCAGTGCTGAGCCTCCCAAACTCTGGAAATCTCTTCCTCAAACTATATCCTCATTCAAATCTAACACCTCCTCTTTTCTTACAGAGCTTACAAACCCTCCCCAGTTTAGTTCGTTCTATCCGTGCACTATATGTTTATTTATGTTTGATGTTGCATCTTCTTCATTGACCATGAGCTTGGGAAAGGCGCTTTATAAATAAAACGCATTATTAAAGCGACAGCTTCACAAGGGAAAAGACAAATAGGCTCATCCTCCCATCGATCGCCGCTGTCCCACGCCAACACTGCACGTGTGAGGATCCCGGACGGGTCTGCTGCCATCTGAAGATCCACAAGAGTGACCCAACGGAGAGGACAGTCATACTCGCCTCGAGCCACCGCTGATGAGTGTGTGTGTGTGTGTGTGTGATTCACACTGTTCCTTTCTTGGAATCCAGAGCGTTTATTTGTTGTTCTTTTTGATTTAGACCTGCAATAACAGCAATTAACTGTGTTAAAATCCAACACGCAGATTCATCTGACGGCTGTCTCCAGTGTCTCTGACTCATACACTGATTATTCACACTCACACACACGCAGAATATTAACACACAATCAATACGCTCTTCATTATCAGCTGGAGTCATTATAATTCAGCACTGGACGCACAGCAAATCAAAGCACATCAGTCACAACGGTCCGTCTGTTCTCGACAGTGTGATGGGGCTGTGCGGTTGCTAGGGTGGCTGTGTGGTTGCTAGGCGTTTTTTTAATTTATGAAGTGTCCTGGTTTGTAGATTTGACTCTTCCATTAGTTAATATAGTTGATTCATACGGGTTGGAGTCAGTGCCTGATGCCTGAGCTCCCAGCATGCTGTGCAACATGAATAAATTATGCAGATGACTGATTGTTGTCACTCTTGGTTATTAAGCATCTTTTATGAGCAGTCCGTGATTAAGTTCATTCTGTCGTTGTACATGCATATGTGTTGCATTTAACTAGAAAGAGTAAGTTAATGTCAGTCAACTGAACGCAACACGAAGCATCAATAATGATCAATGAAACTACTTTTTAGAGTCGTTACTTTGTTAATGCGTGCAGTGACTCTAGCACAGTTATGAAGAGCTCCAGAGCGTCACATGTCCACATGCATGATTCTGTGCATGTGATGGAGTTGCAGCATCAGCTCATGTCTGAGTGTAGATTGTGTGAGTTGGTTGTGTACACAGGTGTGTGTGTGTGTGAGCACAGTAAAGGGCAGCAGCCTCAGCGGCTCCTGCATCCGTGTGCATCCCTGCGGCTCGCTCTCATTTCAGTCACGCTTCATATTCATGAGCAAAAGAAAATGAGATTGGAAGGATAGTGCGGAGAGACTCTCAACATGTCTTCTCTCCTTTCCCGGCAGCCATTTTACATTCTCTCTTTGTTCTTGCATGCAGCTCGTTTCGAACAGGTTTTCCTGACGGTCGCTACATGAAAACAGAACAGAGACATGATGAAAGCAAACTCACACGCTTTCTGCTTCTGTTTTCCTTCTCTAAAGCCATTCACTGTGTTCCTCTCTCCTCCTCCACCTCCTCCTCCTCCTCGCTCGGTTTCCCATGAGGCTCTTGTATTTTCTCTGATGTTTTTCCTCTGATAATTAGTTGTTGCCAGATACTACAACTAACAGCAGGAGTCAGAAGTGGGTTTGGCCCGGGGGAAGCGAGAGGAGCTGGTTGAGTCTGGGCTCTGAATCAATTCTAAATCGTTGCTTGTTTCAGAATTGGTGGCTTGTGACGGAGTTTCTCAGCCAGGCTGCAATTGTTGAGGTGTGGCTGATGAATGATGCTCGTAAGTCACATGAGACGCTTCAGAAATCCTGCTTCATTTTATTTCTGTCTTATTTTTCCAGGATGAATTATTAGCTTTTAATCCTGCTGACATTCTCGACCGGTTCGGTTTTCATCTTCACATGCTCTGATTTTCTAAAGGAATTGACCAGATGTGTTAAACTGTTCAGATCAGACGACTCAAACACTTGTGAAAAGAACAATGCCCGGATCATAGGTTCCCAGTGAATGCATGAGCTGATAAAAAATCTATACCTTAAATGCAGTGTAAGTGCTAGTAGTTTCTCTGTGCTGATTATTAAAAGGTGTGGTATCTCGTCAGACTCGTCAGTCGCATCATTCTCCGTAGGGCACAGCTGATGTTCCTGCTGTGTCAGTAGCTCGTGGTCAGTGTTTGCGTGCGGCATGCGTTCAGAAACCCTTCTCCCTCCCCAGCTCCACCTGCAGATTCATGCATGCTATATTGTACAGCTGCAGTGTGTTGTGTAAAGCAATTAATACTCCAGTCTTCAGTGTCTCATGATCCTTCACAAATCATTCTGATATGATTATTTGATGCTCAACAAACATGTATGATTATTATCAGTGTTGAAAACAGTTGTGCTGCTTCAAACCGTGATGCTTTTTATTGTTCAGGATTCTTTGATGAATAAGTAGTTAAAGCATGTTTTGTTACAGTATTTTTGTGTGTGTGAATTGTTTATATTTTTACTTGCTTATATACATTGCTCAAAAAAAAATTAAGGGAGCACTTAAATCACACATTGAATCTCAATGAATTAAATTTGAAAATATTCATTTATATAAATTTTAAAATTTGTTAAGTACATAATTATATGACGACTTCAAAATCGAACCAAAAATCAATGAAGTTACAGGCTGATCCAAGTTTCATGCTTGAAACATGTGAACCTGCTCTCATCTGTGAAGAGAACGGGATTCAGATGCCGGACTTGAGTGCTGGTGTTCTCTGGGAAATCCCAGTGGATCTGCCGGTGCTGATCCGTGAGCACAGGATCCACTAGAGGACACCAGCCCTCATGAAGTCTGTGTGTGACAGATTGGTTTGAAACACACACACCAGTTCCTGCTGGAGCTCATTTTGTTGAGATCTGTCAGCTCCCGGTCCTGCTGCTGGTTGTTGTCCTTCTCCGTCCCTGTCCATCTCTCCTGGTGTAATTCCTGTCTCCCAGGATCTCCTCGTGTAATGCCCGTCTCCCGTGATCTCCTCGTGTAACGCCCGTCTCCCAGGATCTCCTCGTGTAATGCCCGTCTCCCGTGATCTCCTCGTGTAACGCCCGTCTCCCAGGATCTC
Source organism: Rhodeus uyekii (assembly GCA_037043235.1). NCBI lineage: Eukaryota > Metazoa > Chordata > Actinopteri > Cypriniformes > Acheilognathidae > Rhodeus > Rhodeus uyekii. The sequence continues at coordinate 25,537 of JAWRVZ010000494.1, read as the reverse complement.
CTCGTGTAATGCCCGTCTCCCGGGATCTCCTCGTGTAATGCCCGTCTCCCAGGATCTCCTCCTGTAACGCCCGTCTCCCAGGATCTCCTCCTGTAACGCCCGTCTCCCGGGATCTCCTCGTGTAACGCCCGTCTCCCAGGATCTCCTCCTGTAACGCCCGTCTCCCAGGATCTCCTCCTGTAACGCCCGTCTCCCAGGATCTCCTCCTGTAACGCCCGTCTCCCGGGATCTCCTCCTGTAACGCCCGTCTCCCGGGATCTCCTCGTGTAACGCCCGTCTCCCGGGATCTCCTCCTGTAACGCCCGTCTCCCAGGATCTCCTCCTGTAACGCCCGTCTCCCAGGATCTCCTCGTGTAACGCCCGTCTCCCGGGATCTCCTCGTGTAATGCCCGTCTCCCGGGATCTCCTCGTGTAACGCCCGTCTCCCGGGATCTCCTCCTGTAACGCCCGTCTCCCAGGATCTCCTCCTGTAACGCCCGTCTCCCGGGATCTCCTCCTGTAACGCCCGTCTCCCAGGATCTCCTCCTGTAACGCCCGTCTCCCGGGATCTCCTCCTGTAACGCCCGTCTCCCAGGATCTCCTCGTGTAACGCCCGTCTCCCGGGATCTCCTCGTGTAATGCCCGTCTCCCGGGATCTCCTCGTGTAATGCCCGTCTCCCGGGATCTCCTCGTGTAACGCCCGTCTCCCGGGATCTCCTCCTGTAACGCCCGTCTCCCAGGATCTCCTCGTGTAACGCCCGTCTCCCGGGATCTCCTCCTGTAACGCCCGTCTCCCGGGATCTGCTCGTGTAACGCCCGTCTCCCGGGATCTGCTCGTGTAACGCCCGTCTCCCGGGATCTGCTCGTGTAACGCCCGTCTCCCGGGATCTGCTCGTGTAACGCCCGTCTCCCGTGATCTCCTCATGTAACGCCCGTCTCCCGGGATCTCCTCGTGTAACGCCCGTCTCCCGGGATCTCCTTGTGTAACGCCCTTCTCCCGGGATCTGCTCGTGTAACGCCCGTCTCCCGTGATCTCCTCATGTAACGCCCGTCTCCCGGGATCTCCTCGTGTAACGCCCGTCTCCCGTGATCTCCTCATGTAACGCCCGTCTCCCGGGATCTCCTCGTGTAATGCCCGTCTCCCGGGATCTCCTCGTGTAACGCCCTTCTCCCGGGATCTGCTCGTGTAACGCCCGTCTCCCGTGATCTCCTCATGTAACGCCCGTCTCCCAGGATCTCCTCATGTAACGCCCGTCTCCCGGGATCTGCTTGTGTAACGCCCGTCTCCCAGGATCTCCTCGTGTAACGCCCGTCTCCCGTGATCTCCTCGTGTAACGCCCGTCTCCCGTGATCTCCTCATGTAACGCCCGTCTCCCGTGATCTCCTCGTGTAACGCCCGTCTCCCGTGATCTCCTCATGTAACGTCCGTCTCCCGGGATCTCCTCGAGTAACACCTTTCTCACGGGATATCCTCATGTAACACCTTTCTCCCGGGATCTCCTCATGTAATGCCCGTTTCTTGGGATTTTTGGGATCACAGAACACAGACCCAATGAGGATTTTTATTCAATCCGAGCACAGATAATGACTCTTATTACTCGTATGATACTCGTACTTGGCAAAAGTGCTTTATCCGTACCGAATAAAGGTTTCAGCTGAGTATCCGGCTCAACTCTAGTTATTAGACTCATTTTTTACAACTCTCCGCGCCTCCCCTGGCATGCTCTGGCGCCCCCCAGGGGAGGCGCACCCCACACTTTGAAAACCCCTGCTCTAATCTGATAATCTGATTCACAAACACTTCTGCTTCATAATTGGACAGATTGATTTCCCTGAAGTTTAACTGACTTGTTGTTACACTGTGATGATTAAGTGTAATTTTGTGAGCATTGTATTTTGTCAACACCATGTTTGAATTTGAATAATTTAATTATCATCATGGGGACTAATTTTTGCTCTGCTGGAATGTTTTTGCTAGATGTGTGCTGGATGTTTCATTGGCTGAATGATCACCCGTGTGACTCATTGAAGAGACTTCGGCTCCGATGAAGGTGCATTAGGCCTCAGTTCTCAGGTGCTGATAGGCACTTGATCTCAAACCTGCAGAGCCAGATGCTTAAAAAGTCTCTTGAACACAATGACTTATGAGCATCAACAGTGCGGCTCCGATTAAAGCAGATGGAAGCACGCATGAGCTCAGCGTCGCCTCATTACATGAGCTGAGTTCCTGTGACCTTCAGCATACGCTCAAGCATTCTTATTCACACACGGCTCATGGACTGAACAGTAAACAAAGGTTGCTAACAGATGCTGATCTTTACTTGCAGATGTTCAAACTCAATGCTGAGCTTATTCAGCTGTTTTTAAACATCTTATTTCATCTAAAGCTGATTGTTTGTGTTTCTGTCTTTTTCAGCTGGGACTACCTACATCTTCGGCCGCGGAGGAGCCCTCATCACGTACACGTGGCCCCCGAATGACCGGCCGAGCACGCGGGCAGACCGGCTGGCCGTGGGCTTCAGCACTCAGCTGAAGGAGGCCGTCCTGGTGCGGGTGGAGAGCGCCAAGGGGCTCGGAGACTATCTGGAGCTTCACATAGTAAGAGTGATGCATGGGGACCTGCGGGGGCGGGGCTTACAGCGACTGGTGTATGTCTGTGGGCGGGGCTTACAGCGACTGGTGTATGTCTGTGGGTGGGGCTTACAGCGACTGGTGTATGTCTGTGGGCGGGGCTTACAGCGACTGGTGTATATCTGTGGGCGGGGCTTACAGTGACTATGTTTGAGGGCGGGCTGGGGCATTGTTGTCTCTTTGTCTATCTATCTATCTATCTATCTCAGAAGATATACTGATCATTTGTTCATCTGGTCTGCCTCACTTCATTAGTCTTCAAAAGATGGACTGTTTCTCCTCTGGATCTCTCTGGAGCTTCAATGTGTTCCTTAAATTCCCACCCCAAATCTAAAGTGAGACTCTCTCTTTCTCTCTCTCTCTCTGAGATCAATTACTAGCCTGTTTTCTCAGTCTCTCCAGTAATTGTCTCTCAGACTGTGTGATGAAGGACAGACGGAGGGTCTCAGGCTGTTGTTGCTATTGACCCTTTAGCATCTGTCTTTCTCTCTGTTAACCATCACTGCTTTCTCACCACATACCCGTGTGTTTTGGGTGTGATAAAGACCTTGGGTTGTGAGGTGTGTGTGTGTGTGTTCTCCTCCTCTGATAAAGCCTCTGTATTGTGGTGTGTGTGTGTGTTGGTGTTTGTGAAGGTGTGCGGTGATTAATCTGTGTGTTGGTGTCTGGAGGGGACGGCAATTAATTTTACCCTGCGTGGGAGGAAACTCTTTCAGCCCTCAAGACACACACACACGCACACACACACCTTCTGTTTTCTCCAGTTCTCCAGTTTCAGAATCGAGGGCATCATTACATAGACTAAAAGTTATACTCTGCTAGTTACCACAAGAGTGACCAGAAGCTTCAATTCAATAAATTGATTCAAATACAAAAGAAGTCTGTTTTTCTGACCCCACTGGCAGATATTTGTTTTTTTATCATAAAGTCACTTAATTTTGACCATTTTCTCAGAAGACAAAGCGTAATAGTTTCACTTCTCCAGTACATGGATCTTGATTTAAGAATGCTTTGATATTTTTGCTGAGAAACAAGACAGAAGCACTGAAAAATTTTTTTTTGCAGTATTATCTGGTGGTGTTATGCTTTTTTGGTGTATTTTTCGCTGTATTAGTGATCAGTACTTCATTCGGTTGTCAATGTGGGTCGGTTCGTGTTTCTAGGACCCGTCGGGCGGGTGATGAACAGCCCGCTCTGCTCCTGCTGGGTGGGCCGCTCGCCGCAGATGCGCTCCATTAATCTCAGAGTGACACTTCTGTGCTGTAGGTCACTTACTAGTGAGCATCTGGGCATCTCTGCAATATTTCTCTAGTCAATTTGAAGGGACGTGTACTTTGTGTCTGTCTGAATACAGGATGATCCACTGACAAGAATGTTCAGACGTATAAAGCCCATTCATTTTGGAAAACAGAAATTTAACCTTTAATTGCAGAGCTACTGTCTTTATTCCCATAGCCAATGTTGCTGGAAAAGTGTGCGGGCACTGCTACACTCTGTTAGCATGTACCTGACGGTGAAGATGTCATTGTCATATTTGAATATGAGTTGGGATTGGTCTTTTTCCTTTCATCTGTTCAAGCATTTGTATCTGCTGTTTATTCGTTCACTCAAGTATTGTGTGTAATCAGACTAACTAGATTAACGAACTAGACAAATGACTTAACCAAATTTACATTTGCATTCAAGGAACACATTGAATCAGTTCTTGCTTTTCCTGGGATCAAACCCATGACCTCGGCATTGTAAACACCAATTCTCTAGTGATTGAGCGACAGGAAAGCTGCATTTGCAAGCTCCAAATGTTGCATTTCATGGCAATTTCACCCAATGATGAATGGTTTGTCATTATTTACTCCTAAAGCCATATGACCGTTTTTTGAACACATGTTAAGGAATGTCCTGCTTTTAAAAAGGAATCCCTTTTTAAACTGTGTTTGCTCCAGTAAATAATAAATAAACTTTAATTTTATGGTAACTATACTTTTGAATGAACCTTTTGATGAAGTCTGTATGGTGGAATTTTTCACTTACACTAGATAGTTTTACATAAAGCACCATCATTTCAAAATAATTATTTTTGAAACTGGACTAAACTTTGAATAATACTGAAGATAACACTATAAATTATACCAACAACTCCTTATTTACCTTTCAAACGAGGCTTATGTTTATATTTAAAGTAACATAATTATCTGGTTTTAGCCAGGTTTCTGTAATAATATTATTTACAATAAGTGCTTTTGAGGAAAGAGATCAGCAACCTAAGCTTTATCATTTGTGTTATATCCGTTTTTTATTTGTTGAACATCAATAAAAAGTTTTCCCTTTAAATGGGTTTTAAAGTTTTTACTTATTTGCTAAGTTGGGGAACAGACAGTCTTTATTTGATGAAACGTTTGGACTTGGTCTCTACGTGTTAGGTTGGAATTTATCTGACCTCTGTGACGTGAGACAGCTAGCAGACGGTCGGTTTAGCCAGTTTGTCTGCTTCCTGACCTGGACCCCAGTTAGTCAAGGTTTAGCTCTAAGACTATATGCCAAATTACTAGAGAGAAAAGCGGCACCATCCCAGGTGGGATGAATACCATCTCTTTTCAACAGGTCAGGTCTGCCCCAAAAACTTTTCCAATTGTCTATAAACCCTATGTTATTCTGCGGGCACCACTTAGACATCCAGCCATTGAGTGAGGATAATCTGCTAAGCATCTCATCACTCATAGGAAGAGGGCCAGAGCATATTACAGTATCTGACATCGTACTTGCGTGTTCACACACCTCTTTAATGTTAATTTTAGTGAACTCTGATGGCGAAGTCAGACATCATTAGCGCCAATGTGAATAACATCTGAGAGTATTTATGATTAGCCTTAGCCAGCACTTTTAAATTTGCTTTGACGTCAGGCGCTCTGGCTCCCGGCAAACATGTGACTATGGTGGCTGGAGTCTCTATTTTCACATTCCGAGTAATAGAATCGCCAATCACTAGGGCACCTTCAACAGGTTTCTCAGTGGGTGCGTCACTGAGTGGGGAGAACCTGTTTGATGTTCTGATCGGAATGGAACAGTGGTTTTTTGACCCGCGATTATGCCGTCTCACAGTCACCCAGTTGCCCTGCTGCATGGGCTCTACAGCCGGAACCGAACAATGTACAGGGTTTGCTAAGCTAGTTGCATCCAAAGTAGTATCTAAAGCCCTTGCATTCTTACTATCCTCAATTAAAGTTTGGATGCGTGTCTCTAATTCTGAAATCTTCTCTGTCAGCCTAATTATGTCCCTACATTTATCACATGTGAAGCCCTGAGTGCTGACAGAGAAAACTATGCTATACATGTAGCAGGCAGTGCAAGTGACAATTACAGGAGAAGATGACATGTGTTTGTTGACATCCAACTCACCATAGTTGTTGATGAACTCGTAAAAGGCATGAGTTGGAGAGACAGAAAAAGATGGAACGTGTTCTAGAGATAGTGGTTTAGATTAAATCTAGTGAATGTGGCAGACAATATTAGATAATATCAAATATATTTTAATGATAAAGGTATATAAAGCAATATAAATTGCACAGAAATATAAAAAATAAAAAAATAAAAAGTTTTGTGGAGCAACAAATGAAATCCACTCAGGTTAGAGATCATCACACACACACATTCTGACACACACACACTCACTCACACTCACACACTCTCTCACATACACTCACACTCTTTCTCTCTCAGAAGGCATTTTTTCATGGTTATCTTTAACAGTTTATCAAGACGCTCAATAAGATGCAAATATTATTCTCGGTGAAAGTGATTGTGAGTCCGAAGGCTTGACGATCGCAATGACAGATTGGATTGAGGACAGAGACGCTTGTGTATGACTGTTGTGATTACAGCAGAGCGGATAGAGAGATGGATATCATCACTGACCGCATGAGCGCGACCCTTCAGTTCGGCTCTGGATTCATGCAGTGACTGTAGAGAAACGTTCATCCGAGCTCTCATGTTAATATCATATGAAGTTGCACGTCTCCTGATCTGTTTTTATTCTGTTCCTTGATCTGTGAAACGGTTCCTTTGGTTAATTGAAAACGAGTCATTAATGAATCGCCACATCCTTTCTCTGCTTCCAAAAATAAGCTTGATCTTGAGGAGAGAGAGTGGAATTGTGGGAAGAAACTGGTTAGTGATTCAGGGAAGAGCCTGAGGGATCATGGGAGTGTTTGTGTGTGTCGGCTCTGAGATTTTAATGATGTTTACGCCGCTGCAGTCGCCCTGGTTTTGAAGACGGTCCCTGGAGCTTTGGTCCTTGTTGGCTATTGTTTGCAGGAACATTAAAACAACAATTAAAAGGGAATCAGTGCATGTTGGAAGTTCTGTCTGTAAGAAGCGGACGCTGATCCTCAGAAAGAACTCGGCTCATTAAAACCGCATTCAGAAACCATCACAAGCTCAGTTCTGCAAACAGCCGGAGGATCAGCAGACGACCTTTGACCTTCAGTGTGGAGATACCAGTGTGTGAACGAGCTGATGGTGTTTTCATGAGTCATGGTGTGTTTTCTATGCCTTCAGTGATTCAGTATGTTGATATGAATCAGGTTTTAGCATCAGGTGGTTCTTGGTAAGAGAGTGACAGTCGCTCGAGAAAAACTAGTATTATTTCAATTCTTTATCATTTTTCTTCTAGATCATGGTGTTTTTTGTCGAGCCACCGTTACCGATACTGCTGTTAGAGCACTTGAGAGTTATCGCAGGTTCAGTCCTTGTTCAGCGTGAGATCTGCTGTAAGAAGACTGAAGGGATGATCACTGTTATCTGTCATTATCAGATTGAAAACAGTTAAAAGCCAAAGCTTCCGTCACGCAGACCAGAGGGATGATGCCTAACACTGACGACACATCGCTTTATAATGCAGAACAATTACGGAAGAACATTTCTGCATTTACACTGCAGTCAAAAGTTTGGATTAAGATTTTTTTCATCACAATAGAATGATTTGTGAAGATCATGTGACTGAAGACTGGAGTAATGATGCTGAAAATTCAGCTTTAATCACAGGAATAAATGACACTTTACTATATATTCACATAGAAAACAGCTGTTTTACACTGATATAATATTACACTGTTTTACTGTATTTATCATCTAATAAATTCAGCTTTAATCACAGGAATAAATGACACTTTACTATATATTCACATAGAAAACAGCTGTTTTACACTGATATAATATTACACTGTTTTACTGTATTTATCATCTAATAAATTCAGCTTTAATCACAGGAATAAATGACACTTTACTATATATTCACACAGAAAACAGATGTTTTACACTGATATAATATTACACTGTTTTACTGTATTTATCATCTAATAAATTCAGCTTTAATCACAGGAATAAATGACACTTTACTATATATTCACATAGAAAACAGCTGTTTTACACTGATATAATATTACACTGTTTTACTGTATTTATCATCTAATTAATTCAGCTTTAATCACAGGAATAAATGACACTTTACTATATATTCACATATAAACCAGCTGTTTTACACTGATATAATATTACACTGTTTTACTGTATTTATCATCTAATAAATTCAGCTTTAATCACAGGAATAAATGACACTTTACTATATATTCACATAGAAAACAGCTGTTTTACACTGATATAATATTACACTGTTTTACTGTATTTATCATCTAATAAATTCAGCTTTAATCACAGGAATAAATGACACTTTACTATATATTCACATAGAAAACAGCTGTTTTACACTGATATAATATTACACTGTTTTACTGTATTTATCATCTAATTAATTCAGCTTTAATCACAGGAATAAATGACACTTTACTATATATTCACATAGAAAACAGCTGTTTTACACTGATATAATATTACACTGTTTTACTGTATTTATCATCTAATAAATTCAGCTTTAATCACAGGAATAAATGACACTTTACTATATATTCACATAGAAAACAGCTGTTTTACACTGATATAATATTACACTGTTTTACTGTATTTATCATCTAATTAATTCAGCTTTAATCACAGGAATAAATGACACTTTACTATATATTCACATAGAAAACAGCTGTTTTACACTGATATAATATTACACTGTTTTACTGTATTTATCATCTAATAAATTCAGCTTTAATCACAGGAATAAATGACACTTTACTATATATTCACATAGAAAACAGCTGCTTTACACTGATATAATATTACACTGTTTTACTGTATTTATCATCTAATAAATTCAGCTTTAATCACAGGAATAAATGACGCTTTACTATATATTCACATAGAAAACAGCTGTTTTACACTGATATAATATTACACTGTTTTACTGTATTTATCATCTAATAAATTCAGCTTTAATCACAGGAATAAATGACACTTTACTATATATTCACATAGAAAACAGCTGTTTTAGACTGATATAATATTACTCTGTTTTACTGTATTTTAATGAAATAAATGCAGTGTTGGTGAGCAGAAGAGATTCTTTCAGAAATATTATCATAATAATTCCAAACCTTTGACCGCCAGAGTATATCATCCAAATCAAACATAATTCCCAGTGTGTTCTGGATCTCCAGCTGTGTGTCTGAGCCGCATGAAGTGGCTGAAGTGTGAGATGGAACGGGTGGGATTGGATTGATCGGAGCCCAATTACTACTGATGTTACAGCGGTGAAACTGTCAGCCATCTTGGATCTCAGAGCTTCTCCTTCACTGTCATAGAGCGAATCAAATGAGCCGCTTTAATTGGCCGCTGTGAGCGAGGATGAACTTTGCTCCGAGCCTTTTGAGCCTTCCTGTGAGAAAACCTCCATTATGGTCCTCCCATCACACCCTCACTAACACACACACACACACACACACACACACACACACACTCACATAAGACTTTTCTGGGAAACACACATCTTTCTGCATCGTTTGAGATTTTCTGTGGGACGTGTTTGAAGTGTTTTCATGGCTGTAATGATTTAATGAGTTTACCTTTCAGTCATCAGTTCTTCGTGATTCTCACATTGAGCTTTGTCAGATAAAACTCTGCTTCAAACAGCATTTTTCTGAATCTTTTACAGTTATATGAGCGTTTTTGTCTTCCATCTTTGCTTAATGACATGGTTGCTCTTTCAGAAACAATGATTGCAAAGTTCACAGCACATATCAAGCATCCTGAACTACAGTATATGTGTCTGAATCACAGTAATGGATCAGTTTATTGAGAGAACCATCTGAAAACCAATCTGAATTTTTAACAATCCCTTTAAAATAGTAGTAAAGTTTTAGTTTTTTTGTGAATGCAGTGGAACCCGGTTGTGTCGACGGCCTTGGGGGGCAAAAAAGTGTCGAGATAACTGAGGATCGAGAAAACCAACAGCCAATATGGAGATTTGTTTGATGAAGCGATCGGCATGATATAAACATGTACACACACTGTATGTTTGCTAACAACAAAAGACATATGTGCAGCAACTAACAGCAGAGATTGTACCTCTTTTTGTTTTGAGATTGCTACTTTATGTTTATGTTGTTGTGTGTGCTGTTCTGGTGTGTGTGTGTGTGTTGTTCTGGTGTGAGCGCGCGGGGAGGAGAGTGTGTGTGAGTGAGGAGAGAGACGCCGCTCTACCGCTGACTGTTATACAGCATAATCTACTGATTCTATTCTCCTTCTTTTATTTGTGATGTTTGTCAGAGTGTTTTCTTTTTCCTGGTTTGTACTTGCGCTCTTTACATGTTTGAGAAGAGTGTGAAACCCATCTATAAACCTCGTCAAACACTCTGACAGCCGATACAAGATTTACCAGTATACGATAAAAAACACGGTTGTTCCGCGGCTGCACGGCACTGCGGCTCAAGAGTGAGTGAAGCGTCATTGCAGTGAGCGACCGTACGGACCGTGATGCTCGTGCAAC
>JAWRVZ010000494.1:10000-12500 GCA_037043235.1 Rhodeus uyekii | reverse complement strand
CAGTCTGTCTGTGTTTACAGTCTGTCTGTGTTTACAGTCGGTCTGTGTTTACAGTCTGTTTGTGTTTACAGTCGGTCTGTGTTTACAGTCTGTTTGTGTTTACAGTCGGTCTGTGTTTACAGTCTGTCTGTGTTTACAGTCTGTTTGTGTTTACAGTCTGTTTGTGTTTACAGTCGGTCTGTGTTTACAGTCTGTTTGTGTTTACAGTCGGTCTGTGTTTACATTCTGTTTGTGTTTACAGTCGGTCTGTGTTTACAGTCTGTCTGTGTTTACAGTCTGTTTGTGTTTACAGTCTGTTTGTGTTTACAGTCGGTCTGTGTTTACAGTCTGTCTGTGTTTACAGTCGGTCTGTGTTTACAGTCTGTCTGTGTTTACAGTCTGTTTGTGTTTACAGTCGGTCTGTGTTTACAGTCTGTTTGTGTTTACAGTCTGTTTGTGTTTACAGTCGGTCTGTGTTTACAGTCTGTTTGTGTTTACAGTCGGTCTGTGTTTACAGTCTGTTTGTGTTTATAGTCGGTCTGTGTTTACAGTCTGTTTGTGTTTACAGTCTGTTTGTGTTTACAGTCTGTCTGTGTTTACAGTCTGTTTGTGTTTACATTTTTGTGTTTTGATGTTTAAACCATTAATACCATTTGGAATAATTGGATTCAAACTTGTCTAATGAAAAATAAGACAAGCTCTGAGCAGACGAAGACGAAATGAAAAGACATCTGACGACGCGAGCAGAGAGCTCTGGTGACCCGTGTGTTGGACGCAGGAAAGAGATCTGAGCCACTGTGACAAGAGACAGATTGTTGTAGAGACGGGCTTGAGTGACGCTCGCGGTCAGCAGTGCTGAGAGCCAGCAACGGTGTCTGAAGAGGGACAAACCAGACAGCGGCTCAGGGGCGGTCAGCAGAAGCTCTGATGATGGTCAGGGGTGTTTGATTAATGAGAGCAGAAGAGACTCACCTGTGCAGTCGTGCCATCACATCATCCCTGCTCTCCTAAATCTCCTCAGTTTAAACATCCTTAAATCCAGACGCAGTTACTGAAGAACGGGAACGACTTGTTTGGATCAAAAGGATGAAAATGCCAGTGGGGTTGGAATAATAATCTTGTTTTTACTTTGAGTCGTGTTTATGTTTCTGACCGCGCCGGCAGATATTTGTTCTCATTTCAGTCGTGAACTTCTCTTCATACTTCTTATCTTCAGTTCCTTCCCTTCTTCAGTCTTGATTTAAGAACGTTTATATATTTGTCTGGAAACAGACAGAAACACTGAGGAAGACGTCATTATTTTGGTGAAATTATGAAATTATGAAAGGTTATTCGAGATGATTTTCACATTTTAAGCCGTTTCATTTCCCAGGTAAATATTTCTTCCATGAAGGAAAAACAGGAATCAGTGTTCACGGTCTGCCCGTGTGTCCCAGAAACACGTTTGGCTGTTGGTGTTTGTGCGTATGAATTCATATATTTATCACATAAGAGTTTAATCTCGGAACGGCTGGAATAAACGCGGCATGACGTAGCGCTCACCGCTCTCGCTTCCGTTGATTCACGTGAGTCACTTTGAACCGATGAATCGTTCGTCGTCACTTCCTGTCGCTCGTCACACGTTCATGTGTTTCAGCTGCTCGGGTTGTCCATGTCTGAAAACATGATGCTGTTCTTGCTGTGTGTGTACGAGTGTTCAAATATGTGTGTGTTTTCACAACTGACACATCTAATAATAGTTCAATCTGAACAGAAACACGGATTGTGAGACTGATGATTATTTACCTTCATATCCTGATCACAAGTGCTCCTTTTGATATGATGGGATTGACATCTTCTTCAGCTGACAGATTGAGATATGCATTATTCTGGGATATTGATATCAGGATTAGTTTGGAAGAGAATAATCTGGAAAGTCGGTCATAACTTCAGAAAAGAGTATTTAATGAGTTTGGCTATTCTCACGAAGAAGAGATGATTTCATGGGAAGAGCTGACCCATCTCTCTCCCCTCTCTCTCTCACTCTCTCTCTCTCTCTCTCTCTCTCTCTCACTCGCTCTCTCCCCCCCCCCCCCCTCCCTCTCTCTCTCTCTCCTCTCTCTCACTCTCTCTCTCTCTCTCTCTCACTCTCACTCGCTCCCCCCCCCCCCACTCTCTCTCTCTCTCTCTCTCTCTCTCTCTCTCTCTCTCTCACTCTCACTCGCTCCCCCCCCCCCACTCTCTCTCTCTCTCTCTCTCTCTCTCTCTCTCTCTCTCTCTCTCTCTCACTCTCACTCGCTCCCCCCCCCCACTCTCTCTCTCTCTCTCTCTCTCTCTCTCTCACTCTCACTCGCTCCCCCCCCCCCACTCTCTCTCTCTCTCTCTCTCTCTCTCACTCTCACTCGCTCCCCCCCCCCACTCTCTCTCTCTCTCTCTCACCCCCCCCCCCCCCCCCTCTCTCAGGAGCGTGGGAAGGTCGGCGTGATCTTTAACGTGGGGACGGATGATATCGTGATCGATGAGGCCGGTGTGATGGTCAGCG
>JAWRVZ010000494.1:0-5000 GCA_037043235.1 Rhodeus uyekii | reverse complement strand
GACAGTCGTGGGTTCAGTGTTTGAGGACTATGAGACACTCGTGCGTTCAGTGTTTGAGGACTATGAGACAGTCGTGGGTTCAGTGTTTGAGGACTATGAGACACTCGTGCGTTCAGTGTTCGAGGACTATGAGATACTCGTGCGTTCAGTGTTTGAGGACTATGAGACACTCGTGCGTTCAGTGTTTGAGGACTATGAGACAGTTGTGCATTCAGTGTTCGAGGACTATGAGACAGTCATGGGTTCAGTGTTTGAGGACTATAAGACAGTCGTGGGTTCAGTGTTTGAGGACTATAAGACAGTCGTGGGTTCAGTGTTTCAGGACTATGAGACACTCGTGCGTTCAGTGTTTGAGGACTATAAGACAGTCGTGGGTTCAGTGTTTGAGGACTATAAGACAGTCGTGGGTTCAGTGTTTCAGGACTATAAGACAGTCGTGGGTTCAGTGTTTGAGGACTATAAGACAGTCGTGGGTTCAGTGTTTCAGGACTATGAGATACTCGTGCGTTCAGTGTTTGAGGACTATGAGACACTCGTGCGTTCAGTGTTTGAGGACTATGAGACAGTTGTGCATTCAGTGTTCGAGGACTATGAGACAGTCATGGGTTCAGTGTTTGAGGACTATAAGACAGTCGTGGGTTCAGTGTTTGAGGACTATAAGACAGTCGTGGGTTCAGTGTTTCAGGACTATGAGACACTTGTGCGTTCAGTGTTCGAGGACTATGAGACAGTCGTGTGTTCAGTGTTTCAGGACTATGAGACAGTCGTGGGTTCAGTGTTTGAGGACTATGAGACAGTCGTGCGTTCGGTGTTTCAGGACTATGAGACAGTCGTGGGTTTAGTGTTTGAGGACTATGAGACAGTCGTGGGTTCAGTGTTTGAGGACTATGAGACAGTCGTGCGTTCAGTGTTCGAGGACTATGAGACAGTCGTGCGTTCAGTGTTCGAGGACTATGAGACACTTGTGCGTTCAGTGTTTGAGGACTATGAGACAGTCATGGGTTCAGTGTTCGAGGACTATGAGACAGTCGTGCGTTCAGTGTTCGAGGACTATGAGACACTCGTGCATTCAGTGTTTGAGGACTATGAGACAGTCGTGCGTTCGGTGTTTCAGGACTATGAGACAGTCGTGGGTTCAGTGTTTGAGGACTATGAGACAGTCGTGCGTTCGGTGTTTCAGGACTATGAGACAGTCGTGCGTTCAGTGTTTCAGGACTATGAGACAGTCGTGCGTTCAGTGCAGAATCAGGTTTTTGAAGCGGAATCAGAGACGTCTCTGTCTGCAGCAGCAGGAATGGATCCTTTCCTAAATGCTGGGCGTATTAACATATGATCCAGGATTATTTGATCTCGCTAATAAAGCTGAGGTGCTTGTGCCGAGCACTGATGGTCGTTGCGGGTAGAGATGCATGTGGGGATTTTGATTGGATCATTTGCAGTCGAGCTGCAGGAGCAATTAAGCGGCAGCCGCTCTGCTACCAGTGACTTCATTAAAGAGAGAGGGGAAAGATTGCTGCAGCTAATTAAAGAACTGACAAGTTTGATTTCACTACAACGCCAACTCTCACTCAAACAGCCGAGAGAGAGAGTTGATCTACAGCATGAGATGGAATGGCAGCAGATTCTCACGTCTCAGTGTGATTTTCTCTCACGATAAGTGTTTATATATGAATCATAACGAGCTCCGCGGGTCATGCTGAAGATCTGATGCCGTTCTGAGCGTGTGTGTCTGTGTTTACAAATGAAACAGGTTTGGTGTGATTACTGCTGTTTTCTATTGTTATTTTGAATGGGGTTTTAATTTTACATTTTCTGTTTTCATTTTAATTTGAGTGTTTCTTCAAGTAAAATGAAAATGTGAAAGTTTCCTTAATGCTTATTTTTTTCATAGTTTTACATTTAGTTGACAATCAAACCAAATCAAAGAGCTCATGAACATGTGATTATTTGACCTGAAACAGAAAACATCTTCCTGAAGTTTTACAGATTGATGTCGATATGCTGATATGAAAATGTTCTTAATGAGAACGACAACGATTTGATGTTGCTTGTCCACATTCACCATGACACTGTAATTATCCAGAAGTAATATTCAACCACTAAAATGACTCATAAATATGCTTAACTCATGTTTAAAACACATGGTAACCAGAGCTTGGTTCACTTTCTAACCACAAAAACGATGTTTAAAGCCTTGAGGGTGTTAAATCTGATTTTAAAGTTCATAACCTGCTAAACGTTGACATGCTGGGGTTCTCTCTAACTTCTCATCTTTAACCTTTGACCTTCCAGATTGTAACCTGTTGAATTTGTTTGTTCTTCAAAGGGAACTTTGATAGTGAACGGCTGGCTATTGCTAGGCAAAGAATCCCGTACCGACTCGGTCGGGTAGTTGACGAATGGCTACTCGACAAAGGTAATTAAACAGCACCAAACCCCACTAATGAACGATCTGTCTAATCACGCTAAACACATCTCTGGACGAAGTGCACGCCCATAGACGCGGCGGCAAACTCTCCACGGCGACAGTACGACGATTCTCTCATCGAAACTTGACAATGAACAGTAGACACCAATACTCTTAAATCATAATTTGCACTTGTCAATTTGAAGAATTGCCAAAGATTTGTATGAGTTGCGCTGCGATCCTCAGATGTGTTGCATTCAGACATCTGACAGTGGGACTGCACTTCTCCAGAGTATTAACCTTACCAATAACCCCCACATAACCCTCCCTTAACCTCCCAACAACACGCACAACTGTGTCTGATCGAACAGAAACTGACTCACAACCCAAACTCCAGAGTTAAAGGGACTCTATTTCAGTACCTCTGTTTCATCATCGCTGTGTCGTCGTTCGGTCTCAATCGATTCCAACTTTAACCCTTTGTGTCCAGAAGCTCCTAACTTCCTGTCCCACGTGTGTTTCCTGTTTCATGCCACTGTAGCTGGTCATTCATTTCCTGGTTCTGAGGGCAAACATTTGAAATCGCATAGCTTTGACCAATCAGAACAGGACTGTCCAGCGCTTTATGGATGTGAGAATTAGTACAAATGTAACAAAATATCTCTTTATGATCAATTTTGACTATTTGAAATTTCAACCTTTACACTGTAAAAGTGCTGTTCATCCTCAGTATATTGTTTCATATTTCCTCCTTAGTATATCTTGTTCTACACTATAAATATATAGAAATTCATAAATCAATATGCATTTACTCGTGTTTACCAATGTACCAAAACAAGCTTAATTCAAAAGGAAGAAAGGTTTTGATTTCTTATCCCATTATTTTTTCTTGCTTTAATAATAAAGTTGTTTTGATTCTTTTCTAAGAAAACAAGGCTTCTTATCATCTTTGATTTTGCATCTAAAGTAAACGTGTTAATTTGAGGATGTTTTGGTATTATTGCCGGTAAACAAGAGAAAAATACTCATGAAAACAGCTCTTTTTGTGGCATGAGCAAAAGTTGAAAACTTATATCGATAAATAAAATGCATTTGTATAGCAAATGTCCAAGTTTATATTGACGGTATATTTGACAAGCTGAAACGGCATGAAACTGATATAATCAGTCGCTCGTAAGGTTTATTGCACCTCAAACTTCCTGCAAAAGAGCTTGAGCTGTGAGTGTTTCAGTGCAGAGGTCAGTCTGTCAACTCAAAGGGTTAAAGCAACTCAAGGACAAGGAAAACGTCAAGATTCAAGCAGATTTAACCAAAACCGTTCCTCTAAACCCTGAGGGCCAGCGCTGTTCTTCTCCTTTAGTTTTCATTGGATTGGATGAAGTTGAAGCCCTCAGTCATAAACCTGTTTCTAAACTCACATAACTGAACACAGATCCGATGAAAATGACAGATTATTAGTCAAAGTAGGTGAACCGTCTAAATAGAACGGCAAACTATCCGCACGCAACGCTGGAATGAAACTCTGAGGGTTAAACGCTGAAATTGTGTGTCAAATGAATCCGATTCATTGAAAGGGTATTGAACGTTCTTCCTGTTGTTTTGGAACGTTGCGGAGAGAATACGGTCCCTTTAACATCTAAATGTCTGAGAATAAATAATGAAGCAAATGATGTGTTGATTCACTGTCATGGTTTGTCTCTGAATGCAGTTTGGACTATTGAGTTTTGGGATCGCCAACATGAGATCAAAATCAATCATTCACTTCATGATCTTGCCCTTTTTGCGAACGAACCATCAATCCTTATTGAACGATTAGAGGAACAATCCTCATTATCCTGCAGGAGAGTGTTCAGTGAAGGCAAAACCATTGCTTTATCATGCATAACTGTTCTTCTTTCAGACTCGTGGAAAGAAAACACCCAAAATACACATTTAAGGGTTTATTTTGTTGTTCTTTATCTATTTGCATCTGTATATTTCAAAAGTTTTAACACACCAAAACTTACAGGTTTATTCCCATCTGTATCCTGAATGTTTTTACCGAGGGGTTTGCTCATATTTCATTCACTTGACAATTTCTAAAACAATTCCTAAAAACGTGTGTTTTTCTTTCCGCCTGTTGAAAATGTTATGATTTATGGAGTGATAAAAGTATAAATCCCCTCTGTTAAAATCTGTAACTCTATCCTGTCAATTGCTCAGATTTATTTGGAAATGTATGCAAATGAGTGCACGTTTAATTAGATAATCTTTCATTTTTATATTTGAACATCACCTTTGAGCAAACCTGTGATTAATGAACTGAGGAGCGTCCGTCAGCTCTGTTCACCTGTGATGGATTGCCTTCAGAGATAAAGATGAAGTGCTGAACATTGTGTTCATGTTGGCCAAACGCACAATAGTCCAGACTGCACTGGCTCCGTCACACATCCACCGCCTGCGCGGGATTGCGGGACTGTCGTGGAAAAGGCCAGTGAATGTGCGGAGAGAGACTCGCTGTCGTCTGACGTTGAGTTAGATCAGACAGAACATTCTCGAGCGGCGATGGTGTCGGTGTTATAAATTCAAGATGGCAGCACCTCCACACGGCTCA
>JAWRVZ010000493.1:0-208843 GCA_037043235.1 Rhodeus uyekii | reverse complement strand
ACAATCCTAATCCAATCAACATATCTATGCAGCTCATACAAACTCATTCTCGTAGAGACAAAGTAAATTCCCACCTAGAGGTTTGCGTTCACACTTAATTCAGGTATTGAGGAACCTGAACAATGGCTTCCAATCCAAACAATGTGAAAGGGTCACCAAGAAGAGTCAAAGGCGATAGTCTCAGCAATCTGGTTGATTTGACTTACAATGTTAGGGACAGGACTGGCAGGGATATTTTGTCTATCAAATAAACCATGCATGTAGAGAAAAACGCTCTTAAATTCGCATTCCCACAAACCTGACAATTTGAGATTGTTTTCAAGACCTGCATTCTTTCGATAGCTCAGCTGGTCCAGCAGAGTACTGTAGCTGGAATGATTTAAGAAAGAAAACAATACCTCATTTCCATGGTCTTAAAGAGGATGGTCACACACTAAAAGCCAAAGGGCACAACATTGTCTTGTTCTTGTACTGGCAGCTTTGGAATACCCGACAAACCTGACAGGCACCCTCGCATGTTCCCATATGGTCTAGCGGTCAGGATTTCTGGTTTTCACCCAGACGGCCCGGGTTCAACTCCCGGTATGGGAATATATCTTTGTCTTCGATTCTGTTGTTGAACAGTCTAGGTTTTTGTCCATGACACCATTTGGTCAGCAGTGGCGCGGCATCAACCTGACAGGTCGAGGTTTTTTTCTAGTGCTGCGTTCCTTCGATAGCTCAGCTGGTAGAGCGGAGGACTGTAGGTGAAGTGATGGCAATCCTTAGGTCGCTGGTTCGACTCCGGCTCGAAGGATGATGCTTTTTTTCCACCTTGCTGCAAATGTTCAAGCAAGACCACTAAGCCTTGCATTTTCCTACTGAAGAGGAGAGAGTCTCTGCTTCTGGAGGACAGTTGTTCCACTCAGAAACTGCCATATGCTCTGTAAGGATATCCTAACAACACCACAACCTGCCTCAAAAGCAACGTAGCTTGCACATCTTAAAAGGAGAGCCCAGCCGTGGTCTCAATGCCAAGAGTTGCCTGACTCAACTCCGCTTTTAGTTTTCAGCCCTTTTTCTGCACGCCATGTGGCGGAAGAGTTCCAAGTAGACAGAGCTCACACCACGGACTGTCTGTCGTGGTCTCTGAGATATAGGTGGATTTTCGAGTGGTCAGCCCTTGTCCTGTGTTCAGGTTACATGCTACCATGCTACTAGAGCAAAAACCGAGATCTCCAAAATGTGACACCTCCACCTTGAAGCTCTTCAACGCAGGCCCCACATTGGACCTCTTCCTAACATCGGCTCCATGCCTGTTAACAAAATGAGAAAAAGTATCACGCGTTATCCTAGGTCTATGCGCTATAGCATCACGTGTTGCTGGATTTCGGGCCAGTGGCGCAATGGAGAACGCGTCTGACTACGGATCAGAAGATTCTAGGTTCGACTCCTGGCTGGCTCGTTCCGCTTGTGTGTTTTCTTAGCCCATTGTTTGACTTTTAAATAATTTGATTGAGCTGTTGGAAATCTCAGAAGTGAAGAGCATGAGTCTTGGTTGTATCTACTGCAGGATACTTTATTGAGAATGTGCTGTTCAGTCGCTGCAGCTGTAGAGTCTAGCTAAGGCGGTGGTACATTGCAGTTTATTTAGAGGGCAGTGCTTAGAAATGGACACAAAGCACCTGGGTGGTGACCTAAAACAAAGCATGCAAATGAGGTGTACAGTTATAGCCACATCCCCGTTTCAACAATCCTAATCCAATCAACATATCTATGCAGCTCATACAAACTCATTCTCGTAGAGACAAAGTAAATTCCCACCTAGAGGTTTGCGTTCACACTTAATTCAGGTATTGAGGAACCTGAACAATGGCTTCCAATCCAAACAATGTGAAAGGGTCACCAAGAAGAGTCAAAGGCGATAGTCTCAGCAATCTGGTTGATTTGACTTACAATGTTAGGGACAGGACTGGCAGGGATATTTTGTCTATCAAATAAACCATGCATGTAGAGAAAAACGCTCTTAAATTCGCATTCCCACAAACCTGACAATTTGAGATTGTTTTCAAGACCTGCATTCTTTCGATAGCTCAGCTGGTCCAGCAGAGTACTGTAGCTGGAATGATTTAAGAAAGAAAACAATACCTCATTTCCATGGTCTTAAAGAGGATGGTCACACACTAAAAGCCAAAGGGCACAACATTGTCTTGTTCTTGTACTGGCAGCTTTGGAATACCCGACAAACCTGACAGGCACCCTCGCATGTTCCCATATGGTCTAGCGGTCAGGATTTCTGGTTTTCACCCAGACGGCCCGGGTTCAACTCCCGGTATGGGAATATATCTTTGTCTTCGATTCTGTTGTTGAACAGTCTAGGTTTTTGTCCATGACACCATTTGGTCAGCAGTGGCGCGGCATCAACCTGACAGGTCGAGGTTTTTTTCTAGTGCTGCGTTCCTTCGATAGCTCAGCTGGTAGAGCGGAGGACTGTAGGTGAAGTGATGGCAATCCTTAGGTCGCTGGTTCGACTCCGGCTCGAAGGATGATGCTTTTTTTCCACCTTGCTGCAAATGTTCAAGCAAGACCACTAAGCCTTGCATTTTCCTACTGAAGAGGAGAGAGTCTCTGCTTCTGGAGGACAGTTGTTCCACTCAGAAACTGCCATATGCTCTGTAAGGATATCCTAACAACACCACAACCTGCCTCAAAAGCAACGTAGCTTGCACATCTTAAAAGGAGAGCCCAGCCGTGGTCTCAATGCCAAGAGTTGCCTGACTCAACTCCGCTTTTAGTTTTCAGCCCTTTTTCTGCACGCCATGTGGCGGAAGAGTTCCAAGTAGACAGAGCTCACACCACGGACTGTCTGTCGTGGTCTCTGAGATATAGGTGGATTTTCGAGTGGTCAGCCCTTGTCCTGTGTTCAGGTTACATGCTACCATGCTACTAGAGCAAAAACCGAGATCTCCAAAATGTGACACCTCCACCTTGAAGCTCTTCAACGCAGGCCCCACATTGGACCTCTTCCTAACATCGGCTCCATGCCTGTTAACAAAATGAGAAAAAGTATCACGCGTTATCCTAGGTCTATGCGCTATAGCATCACGTGTTGCTGGATTTCGGGCCAGTGGCGCAATGGAGAACGCGTCTGACTACGGATCAGAAGATTCTAGGTTCGACTCCTGGCTGGCTCGTTCCGCTTGTGTGTTTTCTTAGCCCATTGTTTGACTTTTAAATAATTTGATTGAGCTGTTGGAAATCTCAGAAGTGAAGAGCATGAGTCTTGGTTGTATCTACTGCAGGATACTTTATTGAGAATGTGCTGTTCAGTCGCTGCAGCTGTAGAGTCTAGCTAAGGCGGTGGTACATTGCAGTTTATTTAGAGGGCAGTGCTTAGAAATGGACACAAAGCACCTGGGTGGTGACCTAAAACAAAGCATGCAAATGAGGTGTACAGTTATAGCCACATCCCCGTTTCAACAATCCTAATCCAATCAACATATCTATGCAGCTCATACAAACTCATTCTCGTAGAGACAAAGTAAATTCCCACCTAGAGGTTTGCGTTCACACTTAATTCAGGTATTGAGGAACCTGAACAATGGCTTCCAATCCAAACAATGTGAAAGGGTCACCAAGAAGAGTCAAAGGCGATAGTCTCAGCAATCTGGTTGATTTGACTTACAATGTTAGGGACAGGACTGGCAGGGATATTTTGTCTATCAAATAAACCATGCATGTAGAGAAAAACGCTCTTAAATTCGCATTCCCACAAACCTGACAATTTGAGATTGTTTTCAAGACCTGCATTCTTTCGATAGCTCAGCTGGTCCAGCAGAGTACTGTAGCTGGAATGATTTAAGAAAGAAAACAATACCTCATTTCCATGGTCTTAAAGAGGATGGTCACACACTAAAAGCCAAAGGGCACAACATTGTCTTGTTCTTGTACTGGCAGCTTTGGAATACCCGACAAACCTGACAGGCACCCTCGCATGTTCCCATATGGTCTAGCGGTCAGGATTTCTGGTTTTCACCCAGACGGCCCGGGTTCAACTCCCGGTATGGGAATATATCTTTGTCTTCGATTCTGTTGTTGAACAGTCTAGGTTTTTGTCCATGACACCATTTGGTCAGCAGTGGCGCGGCATCAACCTGACAGGTCGAGGTTTTTTTCTAGTGCTGCGTTCCTTCGATAGCTCAGCTGGTAGAGCGGAGGACTGTAGGTGAAGTGATGGCAATCCTTAGGTCGCTGGTTCGACTCCGGCTCGAAGGATGATGCTTTTTTTCCACCTTGCTGCAAATGTTCAAGCAAGACCACTAAGCCTTGCATTTTCCTACTGAAGAGGAGAGAGTCTCTGCTTCTGGAGGACAGTTGTTCCACTCAGAAACTGCCATATGCTCTGTAAGGATATCCTAACAACACCACAACCTGCCTCAAAAGCAACGTAGCTTGCACATCTTAAAAGGAGAGCCCAGCCGTGGTCTCAATGCCAAGAGTTGCCTGACTCAACTCCGCTTTTAGTTTTCAGCCCTTTTTCTGCACGCCATGTGGCGGAAGAGTTCCAAGTAGACAGAGCTCACACCACGGACTGTCTGTCGTGGTCTCTGAGATATAGGTGGATTTTCGAGTGGTCAGCCCTTGTCCTGTGTTCAGGTTACATGCTACCATGCTACTAGAGCAAAAACCGAGATCTCCAAAATGTGACACCTCCA
Source organism: Rhodeus uyekii (assembly GCA_037043235.1). NCBI lineage: Eukaryota > Metazoa > Chordata > Actinopteri > Cypriniformes > Acheilognathidae > Rhodeus > Rhodeus uyekii. Next base: position 204,149 of record JAWRVZ010000493.1, on the reverse strand, counting down.
CCTTGAAGCTCTTCAACGCAGGCCCCACATTGGACCTCTTCCTAACATCGGCTCCATGCCTGTTAACAAAATGAGAAAAAGTATCACGCGTTATCCTAGGTCTATGCGCTATAGCATCACGTGTTGCTGGATTTCGGGCCAGTGGCGCAATGGAGAACGCGTCTGACTACGGATCAGAAGATTCTAGGTTCGACTCCTGGCTGGCTCGTTCCGCTTGTGTGTTTTCTTAGCCCATTGTTTGACTTTTAAATAATTTGATTGAGCTGTTGGAAATCTCAGAAGTGAAGAGCATGAGTCTTGGTTGTATCTACTGCAGGATACTTTATTGAGAATGTGCTGTTCAGTCGCTGCAGCTGTAGAGTCTAGCTAAGGCGGTGGTACATTGCAGTTTATTTAGAGGGCAGTGCTTAGAAATGGACACAAAGCACCTGGGTGGTGACCTAAAACAAAGCATGCAAATGAGGTGTACAGTTATAGCCACATCCCCGTTTCAACAATCCTAATCCAATCAACATATCTATGCAGCTCATACAAACTCATTCTCGTAGAGACAAAGTAAATTCCCACCTAGAGGTTTGCGTTCACACTTAATTCAGGTATTGAGGAACCTGAACAATGGCTTCCAATCCAAACAATGTGAAAGGGTCACCAAGAAGAGTCAAAGGCGATAGTCTCAGCAATCTGGTTGATTTGACTTACAATGTTAGGGACAGGACTGGCAGGGATATTTTGTCTATCAAATAAACCATGCATGTAGAGAAAAACGCTCTTAAATTCGCATTCCCACAAACCTGACAATTTGAGATTGTTTTCAAGACCTGCATTCTTTCGATAGCTCAGCTGGTCCAGCAGAGTACTGTAGCTGGAATGATTTAAGAAAGAAAACAATACCTCATTTCCATGGTCTTAAAGAGGATGGTCACACACTAAAAGCCAAAGGGCACAACATTGTCTTGTTCTTGTACTGGCAGCTTTGGAATACCCGACAAACCTGACAGGCACCCTCGCATGTTCCCATATGGTCTAGCGGTCAGGATTTCTGGTTTTCACCCAGACGGCCCGGGTTCAACTCCCGGTATGGGAATATATCTTTGTCTTCGATTCTGTTGTTGAACAGTCTAGGTTTTTGTCCATGACACCATTTGGTCAGCAGTGGCGCGGCATCAACCTGACAGGTCGAGGTTTTTTTCTAGTGCTGCGTTCCTTCGATAGCTCAGCTGGTAGAGCGGAGGACTGTAGGTGAAGTGATGGCAATCCTTAGGTCGCTGGTTCGACTCCGGCTCGAAGGATGATGCTTTTTTTCCACCTTGCTGCAAATGTTCAAGCAAGACCACTAAGCCTTGCATTTTCCTACTGAAGAGGAGAGAGTCTCTGCTTCTGGAGGACAGTTGTTCCACTCAGAAACTGCCATATGCTCTGTAAGGATATCCTAACAACACCACAACCTGCCTCAAAAGCAACGTAGCTTGCACATCTTAAAAGGAGAGCCCAGCCGTGGTCTCAATGCCAAGAGTTGCCTGACTCAACTCCGCTTTTAGTTTTCAGCCCTTTTTCTGCACGCCATGTGGCGGAAGAGTTCCAAGTAGACAGAGCTCACACCACGGACTGTCTGTCGTGGTCTCTGAGATATAGGTGGATTTTCGAGTGGTCAGCCCTTGTCCTGTGTTCAGGTTACATGCTACCATGCTACTAGAGCAAAAACCGAGATCTCCAAAATGTGACACCTCCACCTTGAAGCTCTTCAACGCAGGCCCCACATTGGACCTCTTCCTAACATCGGCTCCATGCCTGTTAACAAAATGAGAAAAAGTATCACGCGTTATCCTAGGTCTATGCGCTATAGCATCACGTGTTGCTGGATTTCGGGCCAGTGGCGCAATGGAGAACGCGTCTGACTACGGATCAGAAGATTCTAGGTTCGACTCCTGGCTGGCTCGTTCCGCTTGTGTGTTTTCTTAGCCCATTGTTTGACTTTTAAATAATTTGATTGAGCTGTTGGAAATCTCAGAAGTGAAGAGCATGAGTCTTGGTTGTATCTACTGCAGGATACTTTATTGAGAATGTGCTGTTCAGTCGCTGCAGCTGTAGAGTCTAGCTAAGGCGGTGGTACATTGCAGTTTATTTAGAGGGCAGTGCTTAGAAATGGACACAAAGCACCTGGGTGGTGACCTAAAACAAAGCATGCAAATGAGGTGTACAGTTATAGCCACATCCCCGTTTCAACAATCCTAATCCAATCAACATATCTATGCAGCTCATACAAACTCATTCTCGTAGAGACAAAGTAAATTCCCACCTAGAGGTTTGCGTTCACACTTAATTCAGGTATTGAGGAACCTGAACAATGGCTTCCAATCCAAACAATGTGAAAGGGTCACCAAGAAGAGTCAAAGGCGATAGTCTCAGCAATCTGGTTGATTTGACTTACAATGTTAGGGACAGGACTGGCAGGGATATTTTGTCTATCAAATAAACCATGCATGTAGAGAAAAACGCTCTTAAATTCGCATTCCCACAAACCTGACAATTTGAGATTGTTTTCAAGACCTGCATTCTTTCGATAGCTCAGCTGGTCCAGCAGAGTACTGTAGCTGGAATGATTTAAGAAAGAAAACAATACCTCATTTCCATGGTCTTAAAGAGGATGGTCACACACTAAAAGCCAAAGGGCACAACATTGTCTTGTTCTTGTACTGGCAGCTTTGGAATACCCGACAAACCTGACAGGCACCCTCGCATGTTCCCATATGGTCTAGCGGTCAGGATTTCTGGTTTTCACCCAGACGGCCCGGGTTCAACTCCCGGTATGGGAATATATCTTTGTCTTCGATTCTGTTGTTGAACAGTCTAGGTTTTTGTCCATGACACCATTTGGTCAGCAGTGGCGCGGCATCAACCTGACAGGTCGAGGTTTTTTTCTAGTGCTGCGTTCCTTCGATAGCTCAGCTGGTAGAGCGGAGGACTGTAGGTGAAGTGATGGCAATCCTTAGGTCGCTGGTTCGACTCCGGCTCGAAGGATGATGCTTTTTTTCCACCTTGCTGCAAATGTTCAAGCAAGACCACTAAGCCTTGCATTTTCCTACTGAAGAGGAGAGAGTCTCTGCTTCTGGAGGACAGTTGTTCCACTCAGAAACTGCCATATGCTCTGTAAGGATATCCTAACAACACCACAACCTGCCTCAAAAGCAACGTAGCTTGCACATCTTAAAAGGAGAGCCCAGCCGTGGTCTCAATGCCAAGAGTTGCCTGACTCAACTCCGCTTTTAGTTTTCAGCCCTTTTTCTGCACGCCATGTGGCGGAAGAGTTCCAAGTAGACAGAGCTCACACCACGGACTGTCTGTCGTGGTCTCTGAGATATAGGTGGATTTTCGAGTGGTCAGCCCTTGTCCTGTGTTCAGGTTACATGCTACCATGCTACTAGAGCAAAAACCGAGATCTCCAAAATGTGACACCTCCACCTTGAAGCTCTTCAACGCAGGCCCCACATTGGACCTCTTCCTAACATCGGCTCCATGCCTGTTAACAAAATGAGAAAAAGTATCACGCGTTATCCTAGGTCTATGCGCTATAGCATCACGTGTTGCTGGATTTCGGGCCAGTGGCGCAATGGAGAACGCGTCTGACTACGGATCAGAAGATTCTAGGTTCGACTCCTGGCTGGCTCGTTCCGCTTGTGTGTTTTCTTAGCCCATTGTTTGACTTTTAAATAATTTGATTGAGCTGTTGGAAATCTCAGAAGTGAAGAGCATGAGTCTTGGTTGTATCTACTGCAGGATACTTTATTGAGAATGTGCTGTTCAGTCGCTGCAGCTGTAGAGTCTAGCTAAGGCGGTGGTACATTGCAGTTTATTTAGAGGGCAGTGCTTAGAAATGGACACAAAGCACCTGGGTGGTGACCTAAAACAAAGCATGCAAATGAGGTGTACAGTTATAGCCACATCCCCGTTTCAACAATCCTAATCCAATCAACATATCTATGCAGCTCATACAAACTCATTCTCGTAGAGACAAAGTAAATTCCCACCTAGAGGTTTGCGTTCACACTTAATTCAGGTATTGAGGAACCTGAACAATGGCTTCCAATCCAAACAATGTGAAAGGGTCACCAAGAAGAGTCAAAGGCGATAGTCTCAGCAATCTGGTTGATTTGACTTACAATGTTAGGGACAGGACTGGCAGGGATATTTTGTCTATCAAATAAACCATGCATGTAGAGAAAAACGCTCTTAAATTCGCATTCCCACAAACCTGACAATTTGAGATTGTTTTCAAGACCTGCATTCTTTCGATAGCTCAGCTGGTCCAGCAGAGTACTGTAGCTGGAATGATTTAAGAAAGAAAACAATACCTCATTTCCATGGTCTTAAAGAGGATGGTCACACACTAAAAGCCAAAGGGCACAACATTGTCTTGTTCTTGTACTGGCAGCTTTGGAATACCCGACAAACCTGACAGGCACCCTCGCATGTTCCCATATGGTCTAGCGGTCAGGATTTCTGGTTTTCACCCAGACGGCTTTTGTCCATGACACCATTTGGTCAGCAGTGGCGCGGCATCAACCTGACAGGTCGAGGTTTTTTTCTAGTGCTGCGTTCCTTCGATAGCTCAGCTGGTAGAGCGGAGGACTGTAGGTGAAGTGATGGCAATCCTTAGGTCGCTGGTTCGACTCCGGCTCGAAGGATGATGCTTTTTTTCCACACACATCTGATTTGGCTAATCAAAGCCTTTGGTTCTTACTCCAAAATGTCAGCCAGTACAGACTTTACATTGTCATTTCAAATTAATTTTTAAAGCGATCTGCCTATAATTGGATGTTGTGGAATTCCCTGTTTCAACAAGGCCCAGACATTACTGGTGTCTCTGATTCAACAGGGTGCAGATATTCAGCCCTTTTGGGAGCATTCTGAAGGTGTTGTTTGCGGCCAAGGAAAGCAAAAGCAGCTGAGTTTGGAAGAGACTGGGAGCATGCAGTTTCATTTCTCCAGTGTCTTTGCTCAGGCATACACTCCTGGAGGCCGCCCTCCATGCAGATTGCAATTCCCTATCTCGTAAACACACATCTCAATCAGCTAATCAAAGCCTTTGGTCTTTACTCCAAATTGCCAGCCAGCTGTGTTGCAGTGGAGCTCAGAATCACGAGGTATAAACTCTGTACGAGTCAGAGTGGCAGCATTCCTCATTATAGACTTTACATTTTTAAAGTCATCTGCCTATAATGGGATGTTGTGGGTTTGCCCGTGTCAACAAGGGGCAGATTTTATTGTACAGGTCGCAGATACTCAGCCCTTTTGTGAGCACTCTTAAGGTGTCTTGGCCTCTTTAAAACTACAGCTGGGATTCCAAACCCACAGCCACAAGGAGACCCGAGGCTTAATCCAGCGGCCCTACCCTGACGGTTTCAGGTCCATTTTCCCTTTTCTGCCCAGTATTCCAGAAATAGTGAAAACAATGGGTGCAGACATTCATAGTGAGGGTCTGAAGACTGTCGAATGTGGCCCATAAAAAAAAAAACAGCTCAGTTTGGGGACCGTGAAGTTGCATTTCTTCAGTCCTTTTGCTCACAAGAGCCTTCCAAAAGCTCCTTTTGGCAGCGGTGGGATTTGAACCCACACCCCTGAAGAGACTAGAGCCTTAATCCAGCGCCTTAGACCGCTTGGCCACGCTACCACGCAAAGCTGGCTTCTGTAAACACAGGGGTATTTAGTTATAGCATTTATAGTTATATGCAGTATAGTTGTGGCGGAGGGGAATATGCCACCGCCTTGTGGGTGGAAATATTAACCACTTCACTAAGGAAGAATTGAGTGAGCAACAGGTTCTATGCCCTCCCACCCAATGCTTTTGGCCTTGGTACAACTCTGATAGTTGTATGTTGTGCCTATCGTGCTGCAGTGCGTGTGAATGCGTGAGATGTGGTGAGACGGGCTTCAGGGTTTTGTTCAGACACGGTTGCCACCTGAAGTGTGTGTGTGTAGTTAACTCAGTTTCAAATTCAGTAAAATGCAAAACCCGCCCTCCCCAGATCTAGCAGGATAGGTAAGACGCCCCCACTCCTTAATGTAAGTAACACAATTAGAAAATAACCAGATAAACATAATGACCAGATGTGGCAAACACGTTTCAGATTAATTTTCTTTAGTCTTCATTGAAAAAAATAAAAAAACTCAAATTTCAATTTCAACTGTAAGGAAATAAGTGGTAAGATAAAGATGAGTAAAACAATAAAGAGTGAAAAATAAACAATGTTCACTTTGTTTTGACCTTAACAAAAATACAATCAATTCAAATCAAACCTTCAGCAAACTCTTTTCCCAAAAACAAAAACTCGATTCAAAGTTCACTTTAGTTGGATGTTCCCTTTCAATTCTGTTCAAAATGTCCACAGTCTGAATACGTGGCGAGAATAGAAAAGATTATTTTCAGTCCATCCAAACGTCCACGAAAAGTATTTCTCCAGGTGCCACCAATGTTCAATGAATCCCTTTGCAGGAAAGTTCACAGTGTTCCATAAAACATAAAGAAACAGTACATCACCCTCTGAAGCTCGTGTACGAAGTGCTGACTGGTGCTCAACGGATGGCAGGGTAATGTCCCTTAACTCGACAACCCTCCGTGACTGTCCTGTGGCTCTGACGAAGCAGATCGGTCCAACCAGGCCGCAATCCCGAATGACGACGTTGTATTTAGAAGGCGAACACTACATACCCAGCTCAATCCGATGATTCAGTTGACACTCTCTGTTACAATTTCCACTAGTTTACGTTCGTGTGAACGGTTAAAACACGGAAGGAAATATAACTCTTACTGGAAAAAAACGAATAAACTCTTTATGGCGTGTCAAAACTAAAGGTTAACTTGCTTCTTGCATGGAGAAAATAAACTCGTTTTGAATCTGTTAACTCCCACTTGTTCTCAATCGGGGAGACTGAAACTATTCCGAGGTTTATCACGAACCCAAACTGTCAAAAAAACTCAATCACTTGTCCGAGGACTAACTAAACGTCTGCGCCGCTGCTCCTCTTCAGCACAACTTTTTTTTAGTGATCCCGCGCTCACTTCTCAGGTACACAAAATGGCGGCGTCCACGGCAAAAATCAAAATAAAAGTCTCAAACGCAAAATTATGTAGATCCTCTACATTCCCCCCTGCTAAACCCTGCCATACCGTTGGACTCCATTCAGCAAACAAATCCCTGGGAAAACAAAGACAAAGAATAGCAAGTAAAACTCTCTCACAAAGTAAAACATCAGTTCAACAATGAAAATGTTCAAAGTCATTCAACTCAATTTGACATAAGTTCACATTAGTAACAACTTTTAAAACACTTAGATTCACATATGACTATTTCAAGACATAATCAGTCCTATACCTAGTAGGTAAAGTACCTCTGTTTTCACGTTGAGAACGTCTAGGTTCAAAACACTTTCGTTTTCACTTTCTCCATCAGATTCACCTGAACTTACTGACTCATTTACAGACTGATTTTCTGGGTCATCAGTTGAAATCTCATTGTCATGGCCCCTAATGCCCATTTCTAATTCAACCTCATCTTCTCCTCTATACCCCATGTCTGTGTGTGGATCAGGTGCAAGTGTAACTACAGGAACCTCAACAACATAAAGTTCTTCAGAGTCAGTGTGTTCCTGTCCTGTATGTTGTCTAGATTTATGTCTTGTGGTGCAAGGTAGTGGCGAAGACTGAAAAGTGCAATGCATAAGTTGATCCCTATGTACGACTTTACATGGGCCCCCTTTCTCAGGACGAATTGTGTAAACTGGGGTGTCTGCATGATTCTGTTTCACTACAATGTAAGGTAAGGATTCCCAGTGATCTTGTATCTTCTTCCTTCCTCTATGTGAATGGTTTCGTAACAGGACACGGTCACCTGATCTCATGAGTGCTCCATATGATCTGCGATCATAAGCTCTTTTTCTTTTCCTTGAGACTTCTTGTGCTGCATGATTGGCCACTTCAACAGTTGTCTTTAATCTGTTGTGATGGTTTCACACCCAATCATCAAGATTGTCAACTTCACTGTCATCCAAGTCTCTCCCATCAATGAGGTCCATTGGCATTCGGGCATCTCTCCCGAACATTAAGTAGAATGGCGAATAGCCAGTCGATGCATGGACCCGGCTATTATAAGCCATAACCAACTCTGGTAGATACTGCTTCCAGTTCTTTTTCTTTTCTGGAGGTAATGTCCTTAGCATGTCGTGCATGGTTCTATTAAATCTTTCACACTGAGAGTTACCCTGCGGGTGGTATGGGGTTGTGCAACTCTTTCCAATTCCATAGACTTTACACAATTCTTTAATGACATTGGCTTCGAAACATCGACCTTGGTCAGAATGCAGTCGAGCAGGACAGCCATAGTGGACGAACCAATGCTGTAGTAGTGCTTTTGCAGTGGTGTAAGCAGTCTGATTTCTGGTTGGCACTGCCACTGTGAAACGAGTAAACATGTCAGTCAAGACTAGCACATTCTCATATCCTCCCACAGATTCCTCCAAGAGAGAATAATCCATAGCGAGAACTTCCAGTGGAGCTGAGACATTAGTGCACATCATTGGGGCTCAATTTTTGGGAAAACGTCCTTTGCGAGAGTACATCTCTTGCACTCATGAATCCAACCCTGAACATCCTTAGTCATTGCTGGCCAATAATAATTCCGTCTCATGCGTTCCAGTGTGCTTCTTTCACCGAAATGGCCACAATGATCATGCTGACTCTCGTACACCTTGTACCGTAAGGGTTCTGGTACCACTAATTGACAGATTTCCTCTCCATCTCTGGGATCAAGAATAGTTCGAAAAAGCACTCCCTTCTTAAGTTTCAGCCTTATGAATTGTCTGGCGAGTTTTCTTGATTCAACATCCATGTTCCGCTGTTCAACTGGACTCGGATTCTTGTTGTTCTGTACAGCACGATAGATGGGCGCGATATTAGGATCAACCTTTTGTTGCTCTTCTATAGCACTCCAACTCTAACCAAGAACTTTCCTTGCCACAGACACCTGAACTGACGCTTGTACTTTTTGCTGCTTTTCACTGACTGGCCACAAACAAGTTCACACTTCCTCTGAATTCATCTTAATGAAATCTTTAGCAAGGTCCTCCTGTTCAGGTTCCTCACCAGATGGGATCCTCAATAACACATCTGCATTTGTGTTTTGTCTCCCTGGCTTGTAGTAAACCTCAAAATCATACTCTGCCAGCTGAGCCATCCACCGTTGTTCAACAGCTCCTAGATTTGCAGTCTCTAAATAGCGCAAAGGATTGTGATCCGTGATTACTGAAAACTTGGAGTAGATCAAATATTCCCTGAACTTTTCAGTAACTGCCCACTTCAGAGCAAGCATCTCTAGCTTGAAAGCGCTGTAATTTTTATCATTCTTCTCTGATCCTCAGCTTCTCCTTGTCGTTGACTCAATACAGCCCCAAGACCATGCAAGCTGCCATCAGTAGTGAGTATGAAAGGCTGGCTGAAATCCGGGTATGCGAGGACTGGCGGACACATTAAACACTGTTTGAGTTTGTCAAGAGCAATCTGGCACTCAGTTGTCCAATTAAAAGTTTCCATCACTTTTCCTATTCCTCCCTTACCAACCAGAGCATGAAGTGGTCGAGCCATCTGAGCAAAACCAGGTACAAACCTCCTGTAGTAGCTCATGAATCCAAGAATCTGCCTCAACTCTCTGACATTCTTAGGTACGGGCCATGTTTCCAAAACCTGCGTTTTCTCTCCGTCCACCTGTATTCCCTTAGAGGAAATAAGGTGACCCAAAAATCTCACCTCCGGTTTTAACAAGAAGCACTTGCTGGGCTTTAATTTCAAGCCATGCTGTCTCAATCTATTAAACACTATTTCCAGTCTTTGACAATGGCTATCAAAGTCCTTTGAAAAGACAATAATGTCATCCAGATAGATTAGCAATATGTCGAACGTTAGATCACCAAGCACCACTCCCATCAAACGTTGAAAAGTTGCAGGAGCGTTGCAAAGACCAAACGGCATCCTGGACCATTCAAACAGACCAAAGGGAGTGGTAACGGCTGTCTTTGCTCTGTCTTCCTCACTCATTGCAACTTGGAAATATCCTGATGTTAAATCTAGCGTGGAGAACAGCTGTGCATTTCCCAAGGCATCAAGTGACTCCTCAACGCGCGGAAGGGGGTAAGCATCCTTGCAGGTCACTTTATTGAGCCTCCTATAGTCACAACAAAAACGCATGCTGCCATCCTTCTTGATTACAATCACAGCTGGAGATGCCCATGGACTGCAGCTTTCTCTGAGAACACCTTGAGACACCAATTCACGAACATGTTTCTTCACTTCTTGAAATACCTGTGGTGCGATTCTGCGATGTCTCTGTTTAATGGGAGGAGCATCTCCTGTAGGGATGTTATGCGTGCCAGCTGTTGTATAACCAAAGTCACTTTCATTCTTAGAAAACATGTCACTGTGCCTCGCCAGAAGGTCACACATTTTTTTACACTGAGTTTCTGTGAGATCTTCAAGGTTGGTTTGCACTGCAACAGGCAACTTCTCTGAGATGTTCCCCACTTTCACCTGATGTTGTTGCACAGCCTTGACATGCAGAGCACCTTCCTTCTCCTCAAACTCGACAAGCATCTTTGGAACAACCTCTTGCGGCTTACACAGTGTTGCGATTCTGCATCGGGGCATGAGTTTAACAGCCTTCTCGCTAGAATTCAACACTCTTACTGGGACTTTACCATCAGCTGTCTTGGCAAGCACATTAGCAATCAAAACACTCTTGGGCAAGCTGACTTCTGAAGATGCCTCCACTAACACTTGGCAGTTCATTTTTGGTGGTATTCTACAGCGTCCGTCCAAAACACGCTCACTGAAAGGGGGAATGGTGATTGCTTGTTTCCCAGCTACTTTCACAAAACCAATCTTGTCTCCACAGCTCAGCGCGTCAGTCTGCATCTTAATGTTAGCTAACACTCGCTGGACTTTTGCCTCGCCAACACTATGATTTTACCTGTCCATCTTCTTCATACCTTCAGTGGCCATGAACAGATCTTTGAGGTCACTCAACACATTCATCCCAACAATGCCAGGTAATCCCTTCAGTTCAGTTTCATTAGGGTTGCTCTCTTTGATGACAAACACACACTTTCCATAAAACGTCTTTCCCATGCACTCAATGTCCGCTTCCAGGCATCCTACGATGGGAATGTCTAAGCCATTGGCAGCTGTGAGTCGGACCCAGTTGGCGGAGGACAACATAGCTTCTCCAAATTGACTCTTAAAATGTGACTCTGTGATGGTAGTTACCTCTGACCCGGTGTCCAAGAGGCAAACAGTTCTGACACCAGCAATTCTCATCTCAATGGTAAGGCAGTCACTGAAAGCACTTCCACAGAGGTTCTTGGGAACATTCTCTGCATCACAATCTGCAGTGTGACTTCTGATAATGGATGGACCGGGACCCTCTAGCACTGAGGTAACTTGATCAGCTGACCGTTCCATCTCCACTTGGTGTTTCAGAGGTTGCACCCCACTGGAGCTCTCTCTGCTTTGAGAACAGCGTCGGCTAGTGTGTCCTGGCTTACCACATGTATAGCAGATGTATCTCCCGTCGCTGTCTTTCAATGGTGCACTCTTTAACTTGCTCTCCTTCTCTGAAGGTTTCATTTTCTCTTTGTTAGTCACCATCTGAAATAGTTCTTCTTGTCTGGCAGCGACCTGTTGAATAGCTTCGTGAATTTTCTCCAGCGTGAGAGAGCCTGCAGTGTTATCTGTAGCAGTGGTAACTTGAACAACACCTCGTGAACGAATACTGCTCCTCGGATTGTTTGAAGCTTGTACCTCCTCTTCTTCTGAACAAGTAATCGCTTCCTGCATAAGCTGAATGAATGTCAGGTCTCTTTCCACTTTGACTCTCCTTTTCATCTCACGTCGTAGCGAGTCGTCTTTGAGGCCTAACACCAGCTGTTCTTTCAATACACTATCAGCATCCGGAACTCTGGACGGCTCCCGGTTATGAATGATACTCAGCTTCTCCTGCAAATCATAAGCATAAGAGCGAATGGTTTCTCCGGGCATTTGTTTGCGGTCATAAAACTCTTTCAGTCTGCTACCAATTGGAATCTTATCGCCATAAGTTTGAATCAAAGCATCAAAGATTTCATCCACTGACGTCTCTTTCCCATTGAGCATAAACTTAACTGTCATTTTAGCTTCGTCCTTCAAATACTGCTTGATGAATTCAATTTCGTCATCTTCAGGAATTTTCATAACTTTAAAAGCAGACTTCATCGAATTTATCCGTTCCTCTACACTCAGCTCACCAGGTTTGGAACGACATCCACTGAACTCTGGGAGTTTACGATCTCTAGGAATGTAAATAGTCGATGGTGTTCTCTGAACAGCAGCCTGCTGTTCAATAACGGTTTTCGCAAGGGAAAGCGCTTCTATCTGTTCGGCTCTGGCTTGCTCTAGCATTCCTGCCTGCTCTCCGAACATTCTTTGCATCTCTGCAAACTGTCTCTTTAATTCTTCCAGTTCAGCCATAGCGCTAACTCAAAGACTAGGAATGTGCACTTGATTAATGTTTGCTAGATTTATCCTGTTCGTGACGCCAATATGTGGCGGAGGGGAATATGCCACCGCCTTGTGGGGGGAAATATTAACCACTTCACTAAGGAAGAATTGAGTGAGCAACAGGTTCTATGCCCTCCCACCCAATGCTTATGGCCTTGGTACAATTCTGATAGTTGTATGTTGTGCCTATCGTGCTGCAGTGCGTGTGAATGCGTGAGATGTGGTGAGACGGGCTTCAGGGTTTTGTTCAGGCACGGTTGCCACCTGAAGTGTGTGTGTGTAGTTAACTCAGTTTCAAATTCAGTAAACTGCAAAACCCGCCCTCCCCAGATCTAGCAGGATAGGTAAGACGCCCCCACTCCTTAATGTAAGTAACACAATTAGAAAATAACCAGATAAACACAATGACCAGATGTGGCAAACACGTTTCAGATTAATTTTCTTTAGTCTTCATTGAAAAAAATAAAAAAACTCAAATTTCAATTTCAACTGTAAGGAAATAAGTGGTAAGATAAAGATGAGTAAAACAATAAAGAGTGAAAAATAAACAATGTTCACTTTGTTTTGACCTTAACAAAAATACAATCAATTCAAATCAAACCTTCAGCAAACTCTTTTCCCAAAAACAAAAACTCAATTCAAAGTTCACTTTAGTTGGATGTTCCCTTTCAATTCTGTTCAAAATGTCCACAGTCTGAATACGTGGCGAGAATAGAAAAGATTATTTTCAGTCCATCCAAACGTCCACAAAAAGTATTTCTCCAGGTGCCACCAATGTTCAATGAATCCCTTTGCAGGAAAGTTCACAGTGTTCCATAAAACATAAAGAAACAGTACATCACCCTCTGAAGCTCGTGTATGAAGCGCTGACTGGTGCTCAACGGATGGCAGGGTAATGTCTAGGGATGAGCGAGTACAGCATTATCTGTATCTGTATCTGTTAACCATATGAATTATCTGTATCTGTATCTGTACTCGGACTGGGCGTGGCCTAACCCGGAAATGGGCGGGATTTAACCAGGAAGTGGGCGGGACTGTACCTACTATGTTGTTTTTAATCATGCAATTGATTTGGGTCGATTAGAAATTGTTATATTTATTGCTGATTAGAAAACTACTTACATGACAGCATCAGCATTGAGCTTCATATCAAAGGTTTTGATCACAAGAACAAACAAACTATATAAAATAAGTTTTGCAACAATGAATACAACACATTCGGTTGGAATTATGAAGAAAAATGTAATGAACAAGAGTTTTCATTTAAACATAACTTTCTTTTTTTAACGATCAGTGTGATTTTTTTTTTTATTTCCACGCCAGGTATGCGTGTGTGAGAGTGAGTAAGAGAGAGAGAGACAGAGAGAGACTGTGTGTTCTATGGATCAAATAGTCTGACGTTGTTTTTAAAATCTGCATTTATTATGTATGAAATACAGCAAGAAAGTGTCAGACACTCAGTGCGTGAAGTTAAACACTCGTTAGAGCCAGCAGACGGTTAAAAAAAAATCTCCGACAGGCAGAGAGACGCAACGACAGTCGCATACTACCGAGCAAACCCCACGTTTACCAGAACTATACTGGCTAATAAGTAAGTACTACAAACAAATTGGAATAAAAAACAAATCTAAAGCTGAAGAAACCCTAAACCATAGGTGTCAAACTCCCGGCCCAGCGTGTTATTATGTCCGGCCCGCGAGATCATTTTATTAATGGCCCGCGAGATGGCCCGCGCTCCAGCTGCCGCGCCGAACACTTCCTGTATTAATCAAGTCTAGCTTATGGCTTATGATGCTTCGCGCTCGCGCTACCACCCTGCCCTAAACGTTAACGGAAAAGACCCGCGAACCTGAGTGACAGAGAGAGAAAGACACCTGTTCTCGTCTCAGCGTTCTGTGTGTGAATGAGCAGGGCGGAGCCGCGGGACGCAGGGAATTTGCACGCAGACAGTCAGCTGCCCAATGAGGATTTTTATTCAATCCGAGCACAGATAATGACTCGTATTACTCGTATGATACTCGTACTCGGCAAAAGTGCATTATCCGTACCGGATACTCGTTTCAGCCGAGTATCCGGCTCAACTCTAGTAATGTCCCTTAACTCGACAACCCTCCGTGACTGTCCTGTGGCTCTGACGAAGCAGATCGGTCCAACCAGGCCGCAATCCCGAATGACGACATTGTATTTAGAAGGCGAACACTACATAACCAGCTCAATCCGGTGATTCAGTTGACACTCTCCGTTACGATTTCCACTAGTTTACGTTCGTGTGAACGGTTAAAACACGGAAGGAAATATAACTCTTACTGGAAAAAAACGAATAAACTCTTTATGGCGTGTCAAAACTAAAGGTTAACTTGCTTCTTGCATGGAGAAAATAAACTCGTTTTGAATCTGTTAACTCCCACTTGTTCTCAATCGGAGACTGAAACTATTCTGAGGTTTATCACGGACACAAACTCTCAAAAAAACTCAATCACTTGTCCGAGGACTAACTAAACGTCTGCGCCGCTGCTCCTCTTCAGCACAACTGCTTTTTTTTTAGTGATCCCGCGCTCACTTCTCAGGTACACAAAATGGCGGCGCCCACGGCAAAAATCAAAATAAAAGTCTCAAACGCAAAATTATGTAGATCCTCTACACCATAGGTGTCAAACTCAAGGCCCGCGGGCCACATCAGGCCCGGCGTGTAATTATGTCCGGCCCGCGAGAGCATTTTATTAATGGCCCGCGAGATGTACCGCGCTCCAAGCTGGCCCGCCGAACACTTCCTGTATTAAACAGGAAGTGGCTAATGATGCTTCGCGCTCGCGCTAGTACCGCGCGATTGTTATTGTCAATTATTCATAACTGTTCAGGCTCGGTACACAGTGCTTGTGCGCGAAATTCAGGTGTTGATCATCGGATGAGAAGAGCCCGCCCTCATGACAGAATGTCTTCTTGCATGATTGACAGGTCAGACAGCATATCAGCGCCAGCTGTTAGAGTGATAGGACAAGCGCCAGAAAGAAAATACAGCGCAAAAAAAAACGTCCTTAGGGACGTAACAAATATATTGAAATATTATTACGTGTAAAAAAAATTGTGATATAGTTTGTAAAATCTGCTATAACCCATGGGTTATATGCGGGAAAATACAGTATATGTTTACTGACATACCGCCGGTATACCCGTGTGTCTCATTTGCGGAGCTAATGTGGCAGTAATTAAATAATTTAATAAGACGGCACTATAAGACAAATGACATAAGAGCAAATTCAACTGAATGATTTGATTTGTTATTGCTGAAAAGCAAAAATTGTATTTAGATTTCCAGGTTTTGTTATGCAGCATGTCCATATTTTGAATTTCTATAATTTTGACAGGATATATTTGTATTGAGAGCAAAATCTTTTATATATATATATATATATATATATATATATATATATATATATCTTTTTAAGTTTTATATAAAATGACATAAGAGTAAAGAAATTTGAATGTTTGTTCTTTTAACTTTTACTTACTTTTACTTTACTTACTTGTTTACTTTATTTCTAACTTGTATAATTTAGACAGGATATATTTAAAAAAAAATTAAGTATTTTTTAAATATTTTTATATTTTTAAGTTATTTAAGGTATAAGTTGATTTATTCCAGAATAATATTTCTGTCTGTTTTTATTCACATCTAATTTTAAAAAGGTAAGTTTTAAAAGTTTAGTTTTAGTGTTTTCAATAAATGTTTATCCTGTTCGGCCCGTGACCTAATTTTTTGGGGGGATTTTGGCCCCCTGTGCAATTGAGTTTGACACCCCTGCTCTACACAGTGAATTCAAAATATTTTCTCAGTGAGTCAAACTGACTGCCTCCATTTCGTTAGGCTTTACTTGATCATTACATATAGATTAACTTTGACTCACTCAGTTTGAAAGTCACAATTGGAAAGTTTACAACTGTTTTTGTTGTCTCTGACTTGCACACTTTTGGAGCACAATTAAGGTACCTAAAACTCTTTAAAAATCACCACTGGCAGCGGTGGGATTCGAAACCACGCCTCAGAAGAGACTGGAGCCTAAATCGAGCGCCTTGGACCCCTCGGCCACACTACCATGCAGAGCTATTTTCCTTGTCTCTTTTCGGCCCACTGTTCTAGAAGTAATGAAATCATTGAGTGAGAACGTTCATAGTGAGATTCTGAAAACCGTCGTCTGCAGCCAAGGATAGCGATAGCGGCTGAGTTTGGCTGAGTTTGGAAGAGACTGGGAGCATGCAGTGTCATTTCTCCAGTGGTTTTGCTCAGTCATAAACTCCTGAAGGCCGCTCTGCCTGTAGATTGCAATTCCAAATCTTATGAAACACATCTGATTTGGCTAATCAAAGCCTTTGGTTCTTACTCCAAAATGTCAGCCAGTACAGACTTTACATTGTCATTACATTCAAATTAATTTTTAAAGCGATCTGCCTATAATTGGATGTTGTGGAATTCCCTGTTTCAACAAGGCCCAGACATTACTGGTGTCTCTGATTCAACAGGGTGCAGATATTCAGCCCTTTTGGGAGCATTCTGAAGGTGTCGTTTGCGGCCAAGGAAAGCAAAAGCCGCTGAGTTTAGAAGAGACTGGGAGCATGCAGTTTCATTTCTCCAGTGTCTTTGCTCAGGCATACACTCCTGGAGGCCGCCCTCCATGCAGATTGCAATTCCCTATCTCGTAAACACACATCTCAATCAGCTAATCAAAGCCTTTGGTCTTTACTCCAAATTGCCAGCCAGCTGTGTTGCAGTGGAGCTCAGAATCACGAGGTATAAACTCTGTACGAGTCAGAGTGGCAGCATTCCTCATTATAGACTTTACATTTTTAAAGTCATCTGCCTATAATGGGATGTTATGGGTTTGCCCGTGTCAACAAGGGCCAGATTTTATCGTACAGGTCGCAGATACTCAGCCCTTTTGGGAGCACTCTTAAGGTGTCTTGGCCTCTTTAAAACTACAGCTGGGATTCCAAACCCACAGCCACAAGGAGACCCGAGGCTTAATCCAGCGGCCCTACCCTGACGGTTTAAGGTCAGTTTTCCCTTTTCTGCCCAGTATTCCAGAAATAGTTAAAACAATGGGTGCAGACATTCATAGTGAGGGTCTGAAGACCATCGAATGTGGCCCAGGAAAAAAAAAACGGCTCAGTTCGGGGACCATGGAGTTGCATTTCTTCAGTCCTTTTGCTCACAAGAGCCTTCCAAAAGCTCCTTTTGGCAACGGTGGGATTTGAACCCACGCCCCCGAAGAGAGCGGCTGAGTTGTTTTCCTTGTCTCTTTACGGCCCACTGTTCTAGAAGTAACGAAATCACTGAGTGAGAACGTTCGTAGTGAGATTCTGAAAACCGTCGTCTGCAGCCAAGGATAGCGATAGCGGCTGAGTTTGGAAGAGACTGGGAGCATGCAGTGTCATTTCTCCAGTGGTTTTGCTCAGTCATAAACTCCTGAAGGCCGCTCTGCCTGTAGATTGCAATTCCACATCTTATGAAACACATCTGATTTGGCTAATCAAAGCCTTTGGTTCTTACTCCAAAATGTCAGCCAGTACAGACTTTACATTGTCATTACATTCAAATAAATTTTTAAAGCGATCTGCCTATAATTGGATGTTGTGGAATTCCCTGTTTCAACAAGGCCCAGACATTACTGGTGTCTCTGATTCAACAGGGTGCAGATATTCAGCCCTTTTGGGAGCATTCTGAAGGTGTCGTTTGCGGCCAAGGAAAGCAAAAGCCGCTGAGTTTGGAAGAGACTGGGAGCATGCAGTTTCATTTCTCCAGTGTCTTTGCTCAGGCATACACTCCTGGAGGCCGCCCTCCATGCAGATTGCAATTCCCTATCTCGTAAACACACATCTCAATCAGCTAATCAAAGCCTTTGGTCTTTACTCCAAATTGCCAGCCAGCTGTGTTGCAGTGGAGCTCAGAATCACGAGGTATAAACTCTGTACGAGTCAGAGTGGCAGCATTCCTCATTATAGACTTTACATTTTTAAAGTCATCTGCCTATAATGGGATGTTATGGGTTTGCCCGTGTCAACAAGGGCCAGATTTTATCGTACAGGTCGCAGATACTCAGCCCTTTTGGGAGCACTCTTAAGGTGTCTTGGCCTCTTTAAAACTACAGCTGGGATTCCAAACCCACAGCCACAAGGAGACCCGAGGCTTAATCCAGCGGCCCTACCCTGACGGTTTAAGGTCAGTTTTCCCTTTTCTGCCCAGTATTCCAGAAATAGTTAAAACAATGGGTGCAGACATTCATAGTGAGGGTCTGAAGACCATCGAATGTGGCCCAGGAAAAAAAAAACGGCTCAGTTCGGGGACCATGGAGTTGCATTTCTTCAGTCCTTTTGCTCACAAGAGCCTTCCAAAAGCTCCTTTTGGCAACGGTGGGATTTGAACCCACGCCCCCGAAGAGAGCGGCTGAGTTGTTTTCCTTGTCTCTTTACGGCCCACTGTTCTAGAAGTAACGAAATCACTGAGTGAGAACGTTCGTAGTGAGATTCTGAAAACCGTCGTCTGCAGCCAAGGATAGCGATAGCGGCTGAGTTTGGAAGAGACTGGGAGCATGCAGTGTCATTTCTCCAGTGGTTTTGCTCAGTCATAAACTCCTGAAGGCCGCTCTGCCTGTAGATTGCAATTCCACATCTTATGAAACACATCTGATTTGGCTAATCAAAGCCTTTGGTTCTTACTCCAAAATGTCAGCCAGTACAGACTTTACATTGTCATTACATTCAAATAAATTTTTAAAGCGATCTGCCTATAATTGGATGTTGTGGAATTCCCTGTTTCAACAAGGCCCAGACATTACTGGTGTCTCTGATTCAACAGGGTGCAGATATTCAGCCCTTTTGGGAGCATTCTGAAGGTGTCGTTTGCGGCCAAGGAAAGCAAAAGCCGCTGAGTTTGGAAGAGACTGGGAGCATGCAGTTTCATTTCTCCAGTGTCTTTGCTCAGGCATACACTCCTGGAGGCCGCCCTCCATGCAGATTGCAATTCCCTATCTCGTAAACACACATCTCAATCAGCTAATCAAAGCCTTTGGTCTTTACTCCAAATTGCCAGCCAGCTGTGTTGCAGTGGAGCTCAGAATCACGAGGTATAAACTCTGTACGAGTCAGAGTGGCAGCATTCCTCATTATAGACTTTACATTTTTAAAGTCATCTGCCTATAATGGGATGTTATGGGTGTGCCCGTGTCAACAAGGGGCAGATTTTATTGTACAGGTCGCAGATACTCAGCCCTTTTGGGAGCACTCTTAAGGTGTCTTGGCCTCTTTAAAACTACAGCTGGGATTCCAAACCCACAGCCACAAGGAGACCCGAGGCTTAATCCAGCGGCCCTACCCTGACGGTTTAAGGTCAATTTTCCCTTTTCTGCCCAGTATTCCAGAAATAGTGAAAACAATGGGTGCAGACATTCATAGTGAGGGTCTGAAGACCGTCGAATGTGGCCCAGGAAAAAAAAACGGCTCAGTTTGGGGACCGTGGAGTTGCATTTCTTCAGTCCTTTTTCTCACAAGAGCCTTCCAAAAGCTCCTTTTGGCAGCGATGGGATTTGAACCCACGCCCCCGAAGAGACTGGAGCCTTAATCCAGCGCCTTAGACCGCTCGGCCACGCTACCATGCAAAGCTGATTTCTGTAAACACAGGGGTATGCAGTTATAGCATGAAGCAGTGAATTCAAAACGTTTTCTCAGTGAGTCAAACTGACTGCCTGCATTTCGGTAGGCTTTACTTGATCATTGTATATAGATTAACTTTGACTCACTCAGTTTGAAAGTCACAATTGGACAATTGACAACTGTTTTTGTTGTCTCTGACTTGCACACTTTTGGAGCACAATTAAGGTACCTGAAACTCTTGATCACTGAGTGAGAACGTTCAGAGTGAGATTCTGAAAACCGTCGTCTGCAGCCAAGGATAGCGAAAGCGGTTTGGAAGAGACTGGGAGCATGCAGTGTCATTTCTCCAGTGGTTTTGCTCAGTCATAAACTCCTGAAGGCCGCCCTGCCTGTAGATTGCAATTCCAAATCTTATGAAACACATCTGATTTGGCTAATCAAAGCCTTTGGTTCTTACTCCAAAATGTCAGCCAGCCGTGCGGTAGTTGTGCTCAAAATCACGAGGAGGTCAAATCAGCAAAAACTCTGAACGAGTAAAATTGGCAGCATCCCTCAGTACAGACTTTACATTGTCATTACATTCAAATTAATTTTTAAAGCGATCTGCCTATAATTGGATGTTGTGGAATTCCCTTTTTCAACAAGGCTCAGACATTACTGGTGTCTCTGATTCAACAGGGTGCAGATATTCAGCCCTTTTGGGAGCATTCTGAAGGTGTCATTTGCGGCCAAGGAAAGCAAAAGCAGCTGAGTTTGGAAGAGACTGGGAGCATACAGTTTCAATTCTCCAGTGTCTTTGCTCAGGCATAAACTCCTGGAGGCCGCCCTCCATGCAGATTGCAATTCCCTATCTCATAAACACACATCTCAATCAGCCAATCAAAGCCTTTGGTCTTTACTCCAAATTGCCAGCCAGCTGTGTTACAGTGGAGCTCAGAATCACGAGGTATAAACTCTGAACGAGTAAGAGTGGCAGCATTCCTCATTATTGACTTTACATTTTTAAAGTCATCTGCCTATAATGGGATGTTGTGGGCAAGTCATCCTTAAGCAAGTCATCCTTAAGTGGTTCATACCAGCCAACCTTATCTTGACACATCTGTTGTAGTATTTGCTAACCAACAAGGATGAAGGGTGCTGCAAAGCCGAGTGGGTCATACATAGAAGCAACAGTAGACAAGACTCCTTTTCTAGTTAGTGGTTGCTCCTTAACGAACACTCAGAACTGGAAGCTGTCAGATCTGATGCACCATTTCACACCAAGTGCCCTTTCCATTTGAAGCTCACCCAAAGTTAAGTAAAGGTCCACAGCACTCTGAGCACATTCTTTCTGAGGAATTGATGCTTTCATTTCTTGATTGTTTGATACAAATTTATGTAAACGAAGCTTTCCTGTGCTACAAAGTTCTCTTGCTTCCTTTATTAACTTGATAGCTTCATCTACAGTTGAGATACTTGTCAATCCATCATCGACATAGAAATTCCTTTCTATGAATCGAACGGAGGCTTCACTGAAACAACCACGACCCTGAGCAGCAATATGCTTGAGGCCATAGTTGGCACATCCGGGTGATGAGGCTGCACCAAAAAGGTGAACTTTCATCCTATAGACCTGTGGCTGGGATTCTAGATCTCCTTTTTTTCCCACCAGAGGAACCACAGATAGTCTTGATCTTCCTTCACATGAAATTGGTGAAACATGCGCTCTATATCACACATGATTGCTATCGGACCCTTGCGGAAACGACAAAGAACCCCTATAAGGGTGTTTGTTAACTCTGGACCAATTAGCAAATGGTCATTGAGGGATGCACCTTGGAACTTTGCTGAGCAATCAAAAACTACACGGATCTTCCCAGGTTTCTGAGGATGATAAACACCGTGGTGGGGAATGTCCCAAGCAGGATTCTTGTCAGTTTTATCCGCTGGGACCTTTTCAGCATCTCCTCGAGCAATTGTCTCAGTCATAAATCCTACATAATCTTTGCAGTATTTCTCATCTCTTTTCAGCCTTTTTTCTAAGCAATTGAGCCGATGAATAGCACATCCTTTATTATTAGGCAAGTTTGGTCTGTCTTCTTTGAAAGACAAAGGCATTTCAAAATGACCATCTTCTTTGTGTCATTTGCGGCCAAGGAAAGCAAAAGCAGCTGAGTTTGGAAGAGACTGGGAGCATACAGTTTCAATTCTCCAGTGTCTTTGCTCAGGCATAAACTCCTGGAGGCCGCCCTCCATGCAGATTGCAATTCCCTGTCTCGTAAACACACATCTCAATCAGCCAATCAAAGCCTTTGGTCTTTACTCCAAATTGCCAGCCAGCTGTGTTACAGTGGAGCTCAGAATCACGAGGTATAAACTCTGAACGAGTAAGAGTGGCAGCATTCCTCATTATTGACTTTACATTTTTAAAGTCATCTGCCTATAATGGGATGTTGTGGGCAAGTCATCCTTAAGCAAGTCATCCTTAAGTGGTTCATACCAGCCAACCTTATCTTGACACATCTGCTGTAGTATTTGCTAACCAACAAGGATGAAGGGTGCTGCAAAGCCGAGTGGGTCATACATAGAAGCAACAGTAGACAAGACTCCTTTTCTAGTTAGTGGTTGCTCCTTAACGAACACTCAGAACTGGAAGCTGTCAGATCTGATGCACCATTTCACACCAAGTGCCCTTTCCATTTGAAGCTCACCCAAAGTTAAGTAAAGGTCCACAGCACTCTGAGCACATTCTTTCTGAGGAATTGATGCTTTCATTTCTTGATTGTTTGATACAAATTTATGTAAACGAAGCTTTCCTGTGCTACAAAGTTCTCTTGCTTCCTTTATTAACTTGATAGCTTCATCTACAGTTGAGATACTTGTCAATCCATCATCGACATAGAAATTCCTTTCTATGAATCGAACGGAGGCTTCACTGAAACAACCACGACCCTGAGCAGCAATATGCTTGAGGCCATAGTTGGCACATCCGGGTGATGAGGCTGCACCAAAAAGGTGAACTTTCATCCTATAGACCTGTGGCTGGGATTCTAGATCTCCTTTTTCCCACCAGAGGAACCACAGATAGTCTTGATCTTCCTTCACATGAAATTGGTGAAACATGCGCTCTATATCACACATGATTGCTATCGGACCCTTGCGGAAACGACAGAGAACCCCTATAAGGGTGTTTGTTAACTCTGGACCAATTAGCAAATGGTCATTGAGGGATGCACCTTGGAACTTTGCTGAGCAATCAAAAACTACACGGATCTTCCCAGGTTTCTGAGGATGATAAACACCGTGGTGGGGAATGTCCCAAGCAGGATTCTTGTCAGTTTTATCCGCTGGGACCTTTTCAGCATCTCCTCGAGCAATTGTCTCAGTCATAAATCCTACATAATCTTTGCAGTATTTCTCATCTCTTTTCAGCCTTTTTTCTAAGCAATTGAGCCGATGAATAGCACATCCTTTATTATTAGGCAAGTTTGGTCTGTCTTCTTTGAAAGGCAAAGGCATTTCAAAATGACCATCTTCTTTGTGTCTGATACCTGCTTCCAATTTTGACAGAAAACGTAGATCTTCTTGAGAAATACGACTATCCTCTGCTACTTTCTCATTGAAGTCCGACTCAAGAGCTTTGATGACATTTAGTGGAGTGATTACTTCTCTGATCTGTGTTCTACAAATGTACTGAACTTCACTTGTAAGATTGAGAGAAGACTGCAGGTTTGGTAGCACTTGCTTCACTATAATTCGATGACTCACTCCAATGGCATCCCCGTAGTCTAAAGAGGAATTGCCACAGCCAACAATGCTCCAGCCTAGATCTGTTCTTTGAGCAAATGGTTGATTATCTTTACCAGAAACAATCTCTAGGAAGGAGAGCTTGAGGGCAGTTGTAACCAATCAGAAGGCCAACATCACAAACTTGTTGCGGAGAAATCTTTTCAGCTATATGCCTTAGATGAGGCCATGCTCTTGCAGTTTTGGGTGTAGGAATGTGAGTTCTGTTTGCAGGAATGAACTCTCTTGAATAGGTTACTGGCAAAGAGATCTTCTTATCTGAATAAAATCCTCTCACCATTAGACCAGTTACCTTCTGGCATGGAACAACTGTGCTTTTGGATACCATCGTTGAGAGCTTCAGCTGTACAGATTCTTTCTATGTATCAAGAGCTTCAGCTATCTCTTCCAGGATGAAGATAGTATCGCTCTGGGTATCAAGAAGTGCATATACCAGAACTTCATGACTTGGTTCACTGGTAGCTGAGACCCATTCTGGAACAACTGTAGAGGTATGAGTACCATTTACATCTTGTACTACTCGGTTGGATACTGCATCTCCTGCGGTACCTTTACTTAGTGTCAACTCTTAGTTTCTTTCTTTCAAACGTTCTTTTGACTTGCTTGACTGTGAAGACCCCTTTGTTTCTTTAGTACGATCCTCATGTAAACATGATGGGTACTTCTTCTGACACTTCTCACAGACACTTCTGTCTTCACAGTTCTTTGAGCGGTGACCAGGTTTCAAACATCCAAAGCATAGCTTATTCATTTGAACAAACTTGACTCGCTCTGAAACATTTTTCTCCATAAACTTCCAACATTTGAGAATACCATGCCCTGATCGCTCTCAGAAGGCACATTTTGCAACCTCTTTCTCACTGGACTGTACTGTTAACACTTTTGCTCTAGTGTCTTGATACTGTGATACCTTTCCTTTCCCGGTCTCATGAGACTTCAGTGCATGAAGTGATGTCACTGGGTTGCAAGCTATCTTAGCCTCTCGTGTCAGAAACTTTACAACCTGACTGAAGTTAGGAAATGTCTTAGTTTCTTCTTCCTTTTCTATGACCTGACGATTCCACATTAAAGCCAACCAATCAGGTAGCTTGGAAAGAATTTTCTGGTTCTCGTTGCAATCATTGAGAACTTCAAGGCCTTTAATTTGAGACATGGCCGCTTCACAACCTCTGAGGAAGTCTGTAAATTCTCTCAGCTCAACGCTGTCCTTGGAACCAATCTTTGGCCATGAATTAAGCTTGTCTCTGAAGGCTTTAGCAATGATGAATGGGTTTCCATACCTTTCTTCTAGCACACTCCATGCTGCATGATATGCAGCTTCCGTGCCCAGCAGGAAGTAACTTTCAATGGCCTTCTTAGCTGGTCCTTCCACATACTTGCGTAAGTAGTAAAGCTTCTCATTAACTGGTATGTTTTTTTCTGTCAATCAGGGTTTGAAATGAGATTTTCCAATCACTAAATTTGAGAGAGTCTCCATAGAACGTTGCAGGTTCGGGTATAGGAAGACGACTTGAGCTGATAGACTCTGCTAACAGCCTAACAAGGTCTGCCGTACTGTCTTCTTGATATGGTTTTGTCACACTTTTCTGTGGTAGTATGCTTTCTAACCTTGCGCTGCTTAACTTTGGTTTTTGAGCAACTTTTTTGCTCAACTCATGAAGTAACTCTCTTGTTTCTTCCTTTGAGTCTTCACTCTGCTCGTAGACTTGCATTCTTGCCTTTGCAGCATTCAACCTTTTTAATGTCTCCAAGCGCTCAAGCTCTCTGCGTTTGTCTTCCAATGCCTTTTGTCTAGCAGCATTTTCAGCTTCAATCTTAACACGTACCTTAGCTTCTTCTTCTTCTCTTTCCAGTCGTCGCTTCAATGATTCAGCTTCTTGTTCTGCTATTCTCTTTTTATCTTCAGCTTCAAGTCTTTGGAGCTCTTCCAACTCTTGCTCTTGTTGCTGTAATATTTCTAAAGTTGCTTCAGTTGCAGCGATTTCTGCAGCAGCTTCTTGTTTCTTAGCAGACGATAAACTTGAACCTCTGGAGCTCACTCTTGAATTGTGCATAGACTGAGAAGACCTGGAACATCCATGACTTGATCTGGAGACTATGGATGAGAACACTGAACCTGTATCAATGCAGCTTGCCTCCTGACTCAACTAGCATTTTTGTGACTTCTCCACAAGCATCTAATCTCCGGCGAGTATCACTATCTGGACTGACATTTTGTCACAATTCTTCATAAGCAAGATTTACATTGTCTGAAGCTCCACTTGAAGCATCTGAAGCATGTCACTGGAGAGATGGCCCATTAGTCTTTTTCTAACATCTCTCGCAAGAGTCTTCCGTTTCTCATAAGAGCTTTGAAAGCACTTTTGAAGTTTAGTTAGCTTTTCACTATGTAATTCTTCACCTTTCTCTGTAAACTTGCGCACTCTTTGAGTTCTTCGTGGCTCTTGTTCTATTGTGTCATCAACAGCTACTACCTGTGTGTCTACACATTCTTGGGATTTTAGCTGCTCAATTATATCTTCTTTGCCACTCTTAGCAGACTGACCACCTTCTGCCATTTTATGTATTTCTTATTACACCGATAAATTGTAAATATAACGTGAATTGTAATGAACACAAATATTTTCAAATTATGTTTCTTAGACTACTAACTTTAGTTAAAGTAATGTTCAACAGTTCAATTAAGCTGTATATTAAACTTAATAGAAGTAACAGAAATTCAAAAACACTGAAATCAAATTATTTGCAAGCTTGCACTTTGCTATTCTTCACAATTACTGTCTTACTTTCAGTTTGATACTTGCATCAAAGAAGAATTAACTTAAAAGCACGTACATAACACCCGCACTATAATGAACACTTAAAAAGTCTCTTTTCAGCAAATGGCAAAAATAAGTCCACTTCAAGCACTTTAACTTGAACTTGGTTGTGCTTATCTTCTTATCGGCCTTAACTTGACAATGCTGTTAAACTCTGTGCATGTGCAACTTCTTGGTTACCGGTGTACTGCTTGTAGCATCCAGAATGATGGAGCTTGGCTTTAACTTGACACTTTGTCGACCGTTGGTTGGAAACGTCCCTTCTTCTACCCGCGAAGAGCAGATGAATTCTCACTGTAGCTCCCCCCAAGTGATTTCATGAGCACAAGTATTCTCTGATGACTGACGCTTTATTTTCAGGTTCATCACGAGGACAACCATCCAAAAGATGCCGTGAGAACTAAATACACAAAAATAAAGTTAAAATAAAGTACATAAAATAAATAAATAAATATTGTCTATTTACACTTTCCAAATAAACATAAGTTCGATTGAACAGCATAATAACATAATCATTCAGATATCAATCATTTGATATCGATGATATCAACGAAGGTCCTTTCAACTTCAGATGATTAAAAAAACAAACATGTGCAGCTCTTGAACTTGCCGCGTTCTGCCGATCTCTTTCTAGCAAAGTCACTGTATACTCTTCATAATAAAAGTCTTAACTCAAACAGCTCTAAACAGTTTCAAAATTAAAGTATATACAAAATATTTAAATGATAAAATAAACATGACAAATCAATTGACTTCTCTGTCAGTTACACAATCCAAACAATGTGAAAGGGTCACCAAGAAGAGTCAAAGGCGATAGTCTCAGCAATCTGGTTGATTTGACTTACAATGTTAGGGACAGGACTGGCAGGGATATTTTGTCTATCAAATAAACCATGCATGTAGAGAAAAACGCTCTTAAATTCGCATTCCCACAAACCTGACAATTTGAGATTGTTTTCAAGACCTGCATTCTTTCGATAGCTCAGCTGGTCCAGCATAGTACTGTAGCTGGAATGATTTAAGAAAGAAAGCAATACCTAATTTCCATGGTCTTAAAGAGGATGGTCACTAACTAAAAGCCAAAGGGCACAACATTGTCTTGTTCTTGTACTGGCCACAGCTTTGGAATGCCCAACAAACCTGACAAGCACCCTCGCTTGTTCCCATATGGACTAGCGGTCAGGATTTCTGGTCTTCACCCAGACGGCCCAGGTTTAACTCCCGGTATGGAAATGTATCTTTGTCTTCGATTCTGTTATTGAACAGTCTACGTTTCTGTCCATGACACCATTTGGTCAGCAGTGGCGCGGCATCAACCTGACAGGTCGAGGTTTTTTTCTACTGCTGCGTGCCTTTGATAGCTCAGCTGGTAGAGCGGAGGACTGTAGGTGAAGTGTTGGCAATCCTTAGGTCGCTGGTTCGACTCCGGCTTGAAGGATGATGCTTTTTCTTCCACCTTGCTGCAAATGTTCAAGCAAGACCACTAAGCCTTGCATTTTCCTACTGAAGAGGAAAGAGTCTCTGCCTCTGGAGGACAGTTGTTCCACTCAGAAACTGCCATATGCTCTGTAAGGATATCCTAACAACACCACAACCTGCCTCAAAAGCAACGTAGCTTGCACATCTTAAAAGGAGAGCCCAGCCGTGGTCTCAATGCCAAGAGTTGCCTGACTCTACTCCGCTTTTAGTTTTCAGCCCTTTTTCTGCACGCCATGTGGCGAAAGAGTTCCAAGTAGACTGAGCTCACACTACGGACTGTCTGTTGTGGTCTCTGAGATATAGGTGGATTTTCGAGTGGTCAGCCCTTGTCCTGTGTTCAGGTAACATGCTACCATGCTACTAGAGCAAAAACCGAGATCTCCAAAATGTGACACCTCCACTTTGAAGCTCTTCATCGCAGGCCCCACATTGGACCTCTTCCTAAAGTCGGCTCCATGCCTGGAGATAAAGAGCTAACCCTGCAATGAAGAGCTTCAAGCGGGAGCGTCACTGCTACGGCAGTGGAAGGTAGAGATAGCTTGCTCCTGCGGGAGCGTCACTGCTGCGGCAGTGGATAATTTGAGAACCCTTGCTCCTGCGGGAGCGTCACTGCTGCGGCAGTGGATAGTTTGAGAAGCCTTGCTCCTGCGGGAGCATCACTGCTGCGGCAGTGGAGAAGTTGAGAGCTGGCTCCTGCGGGAGCGTAACTGCTGCGGCAGTGGATAATTAGAGAGAACTGGCTGAGCGTCGCTGCTGCGGCAATGGAAAACAGGCCATGAAGTTGTAAGTGGAGAGGAGCTGATGTTTCACTGATGAGAGTTTGAAAGCTTGTTTGATGTGCGATCTGTTTGGGCTGATGTAGCTCTTGAAGCTTCTTAAGACCAGCGGCCCACTGCCTGTATTTGCTGTTGGGAAAGCAGGGTGAAGGAAGATTTAGTTTGGGGAAGGAACTTAGGAGGAAAATAAGCCGGAGCCGCATGCGGAGGCAGCCTCATGCTTAGGTCGGCCCCTGAGGCTTGGGGAGGAACGGAAAGATTAGAAAGAGGGAGAGTTTGGGATAAAAGTGGGGAGTCTGGGCCTGCACCGCTAACGGAGGCAGCCTCACGCTAGGATTAGATGGGGGGCTGCAGGCCAGACGTAAGGGAGAGGGTTAGAAATGGGTATGTATTGATGAGGCTGAGCTTGCACTGCTGGCGGAGGCAAGCTCGCGCTTGGAGGATGGCGAATGTCTATGGAGGCTGGCTCAAGAGGTCCGATGTGTCGCTTGGCTGTGAGGAGGGGTGAGCTGGGCCTGGCGGCTGCAGAATCTGGCGCGCGACCCAGACTTGCAGAGGGCCTGCTGCTGCGGTGAGATGGGGATTTTGAGAACGTGGTTTTTATGTAATCCAGGTTTTCCTTGTTTTATTTGAGGTTTTTGGAAGAGGAGAAGCTGTCTGAAGAGAGACGAATAGTTTATATAATTCTGCTTTTTTCAACCTGCTGGAGAAACAGACGTTGGCGTTGGATAAGCCTGTCTTAAGTCCAGCATTGTCCATTTCTCTATTGCAGGAATCGTTGAATGTACTGTACGTTGAAAAGCTGGAAGTAATGGTGAGTTATGAGCATCTGAGGAAACCGTAAGCCAGTATGAAGATGGCTTCACTGCTGCGGCAGTGGGATAATTCCCCCTTGGCTAATTTCTGTGGGAGTGTGGGGGAACATCATTGCTGCGGCAATGGGGGCGGCAGTGGAATAATTTCCATTTGAACTGACCTCATGCGGAGGTGCATCACTACTGCAGTAATGGAGAACTTCCTCTGGAAACTTATAGCATGTTGGATAATGGAGATTGTCTCTTTCCTCAACTTCTGTTATCTCTTGTGGCAGTGAAAGCCATTTCTGGAGAGACTGATATGATCAAATGTAACTCCTGAAAGCTTCCGATGACCGGCCCGTGCTTGGATCTGCTGGTTTTGGAACAAAACATGTGGTGGGGTGATTTAAGTCTTCTGTGAAGAGTGGGTCGGAAGGGAGTTTGGCCTGGTCTCTTAAATGAAGGTTGGTTACGAAGGATTGTTGCTGTTGGTGTAAGATAAAGGCCTTATGGTTTGGTCTACATTACTTTCGTTGTGCAGCGCTGACGAGTCAGAATATGGATGGATTTGGATTAAGGTTGAGGAACTGAAACCTATATGGCTCGACCATGGCGTTGAGTGGTCGGATGACATTTGGGTGGAATCCTTGGCGGAGAGTAGGGATAAGGATTTCCAACGTAATTGGTTGTCTGGTGTCTGAGCTGGTGGGTTGAGTTCTTGATATACCTTTGATGAGCAGAGGATTAGATTTCGGCAGTGAGAAGTAGATTTCACCTCGGTAACACATGGTGAAGCTGGCTTGGAAGTTTTTGGTGTTATTGAAATGCAATACGAATCAGTGATAGTGTTTAGAGACCATGTGAAGCAGACTATATGTGGAGTGGAAAGTCTTGAACTCTTCCGCTCCACATATAATATTCCAAAAAGAGTGGTTTGAAGCGAAAAAGGCTTGAAGAATGGACATTTAGAGGCGTCGATAAATATCAACTATATTTGATATACTGGTTGGGAATAGGTCCACCTCTGGTGGCAGCAGCCTTAACTTCAGTGAGGATTTGTGTTCAACTGTTGTTGGCGACAGAGGTGGTTCCAAGCGGGAGTGTTTGTGGGATGACATGAGCATAGCAGAGAACAGGATGAAAGGAGAATTAGCATGGTGGAGAGAATTAGGTGGGAAAAAGGCCAAGGGCGAAGCCACTTGCGGAGGCAGCCTCACGCTTGGGTTGACACCTGGAGCCCAGAGAGAGACAGGAAAGGTAGAAAGGGAAGATAAGAAAGTGTCTGGGCCTGCACCGCTAGCGGAGGCAGCCTCACGCTAGAACTGGAAGGCAGGGCTGTGGGCCAAACATAGGGGAAAGGTTAGGTATGTGCTGCCGTTGCTGAGCCTGCACCGCTGGCGGTGGCAAGCTCACGCTTAAAGGGCGGCGTTTGTCACTAGATGCTGGCATGTGAGGTGCAGTGCTGGAAAACTGCAGTGTGCTGCTGCGACTTAACGCTTGAAGATCTGGTCTTGCAAGTGAGAAAGATGAAGATTTAGGAGAACGTAGATTTGAGGCATTTTGAAGGTAGGGTGGATCTGGAGATGGTACTGCTGACTGGAACTAACTATTCTAGTTAGTTTTGCTTTGGTCATCCTCTTTACTATTGGTGCAAGTGTTGAGGTGTTGTAGGAAGTTGAGCAAGAAGAAGGTGGATGTCTTGATGGTGGAGGTGAGGGCAAGCCTCGGTGTCATAGGGTGCGACAACGGAGCGGCAGAGCTGACGACCGCGTGGTGTTGTTGGAAGCTCGGTTGCAGTGTTAGTTGGGCGCAAGAGCTCCTGACCAGCGGGATACAGCGAAGGAACTTGAGAGAGGAAGTGTTCATCATGAAACGGGTACATCTCAATCTTTGACAATGTGTAAATTTGAACACATTGGCTGGCGCTGAGCCAGAGAAAGTGCTCAACACTTGTTGCTGTTCAGTGTTTTTAATCTCTTGAAATTATTTTGGTTACAGACGTCTAAATACACACAAGAAATAACAAAATTAATATGGTTTGTAAAATACATTGATTTCCATAAGTAAAACCTTCAATTATAAAAGGACAGAGGATTGAATTTATATCAGATGCATGTTGCATATTTAATTTCAAAACACACTTACTTACCTGTTGGAAATCGGAATATCAAAATTTATGAAAGTTCACAAACTTATTGGCTTTGAATAAACCCTGAGCAGGGGTTCATCCTAATATCATAGGCTTGTTGTTGCTCGGGACCCGTTTGTTTGGTCTGGCACCCGTGATATAATGCTGAGGGTGATATAATATGGTCAGCATGGTTTTAGGCGGATAAGGATCGCTCCTGAGTCCGGAGGTTTTCGTAGAAAATCCATCTAAACGTGTAAAGCTCGATTTCGGCTGTATTGTCAAGTCAAGTCAAGTCACCTTTATTTATATAGCGCTTTTTACAATGTAGATTGTTTCAAAGCAGCTTTACAGTGGTCACAGAAAAGACAATATAAACAAAATTTGTTTGGCTGAACAGCAGCTCCAAAAGAGCAGGCGAATCAATACAATTGATGAACTTTAAGTGTTAAGTTTCCCCAACTGAGCAAGCCATAGGCGACAGCGGCAAGGAACCAAAACTCCGGCAGGTGACGTAACGAATGAAGAATAGAATGGAGAAAAAACCTTGGGAGAAACCAGGCTCAGTCGGGGGACCAGTTCTCCTCTGGCCAAAGCCAAACAGTACATGATTATTATATTGACAACAATTCAAGTCCAATATGAAGTCCAATTTGGTCCGGTTGGAGATGGGTTCATGATCGTCACAGGGGAGGGTCTAGTAGAGTCACGGTCTCCGCAGACACCCCAGGGCAGTGCTGTGCTCGTGTCCAGGTCCTTCATCTGATCTGGATACGGCCCGGATCCGGCTGACCACGGTAACCTCGGAATAAACAGAGAACAATATCAGCGTAGATGCCATTCTTCTTCTGATGTATCGAGTACACCAGGTGTTATGGGAATATTGTGACCAGAAGGTGGAGCCGTATGCCGCAAACTGTCGAGCTGCTGAAAAATGTCATGCCGAAAAATGTCAAGAGCTGTAGGTGAGTCAAACATGTCTATATATACATGCTTCCTCTCCTGCTGATAGGATGAGGTGTAATTGCTGATGACGTGTTGATTGCGTTAATCCTTTGAACGTGCTCCTCCCGAACTTTGTTAATAAAACATCATTTAGAGAGAATGAATCCTTTATCGAGTTGTTTCAGACACTGTGAGATACGAGATGGTATGCAATGTATATTATGAGGAAATTGTTTTTTTGACCTTGGATGCATGTAAACTTATTGTAGGACATATCAAAAACAAAATTAGGAACCTTTACAATAGCATCCGAATGGCATATTAACATGTGTTAATACATTGAGAACAAACAATGAACAATAGTGTATCTGTAAATCAAACTTAACCAACATTAAAAAAGATTGTTTGTTGTGTTTCCTAACACCTAATGCTTAATGCAACTTAAAGAAAATAGGGTAACACTTTAGTTTAGGGTCCAGATCTCACTATTAACTAGTTACTTATTAGTATGCATTTTACTAGGATATTGGCTGTTTATCAGTACTTATAAAGCACATGTTATTACCTTATTCTGCATGACCATGTTTTACATTCCTTATCCTACCCAATACCTAAAGTTAACAACTACTTTACTAACTAGTTATTAGGAGTTTATTGAGGAAAAGTCATAGTTAATAGTTAGGTAATAGTGAGAATTGGACTCTAATCTAAAGTGTGATGGAAAATAGATATGTTTGACCATTAACTAATAAATGTTTCATTATGCAAACAAACATGAGCAGGGTTTATAGCAGGGGTGTCAAACTCATTTTGGTCGGGGGGCCGCATACTGCTTAATCTGATGTCAAAGGGGCCAGACCAGTGAACTCATAGCAAAATTACATAGAACTAACAAAAAGTCCGCTTTTTTAAATTAGTGCATTATATTATAAATTATATTAAATAATAAAAATCTTTAAATTAAATGAACGATTAATGAACGATGATTGTCCTTTTACAAAATATATTATGAACAACTTCCGTATTATGTGCAATTTCAAAAACACCATTACTCAGTTTAACATTTATTTAAGTGCATTATGCATAAAAGAATTGTCAGTTATTTTACAATGATGATGTTTCAGTTTTGTGGAACTTAAAAACACTGTCCTGCATGTTGTAACGGACTATGCCACACCCCCGGCACCAGGCTCCCCCTTCACTCCGCCCACACGTTCAGCATCACCTGAGTACTAGCACCTGTTGTTCATTATCACGCACCATAAAGCCAGCACTCAACCCTCAGTCAGTGTCTGATCTCATCAGAGATACCTGGACTCACTCGTGCCCCACGAGCTATATTGAACCTTCGCGCCTTACCGTCTGTCGATCTCCGTAAAAGACTCTCTCCGTGATCCTGCCTGTTCCTCAACCTGTACCATCTCCAATCCTCAACCCAGATAAGCATTGCCATCTCTGTGATCATCGTGTTGTTATCATCTGCCTTGTTCATTGCCTACCTGCTGCGTGACCTGCTGTCAAAAATAAACCTGTTGTCACTTACCTGTTTTGTGTGAGTCTCAGTATGACACATGTTAACATAAATCAAATATCAATTATTTAAAATTCATTTTCCAACTCTGGGAAGCAATTCTGAACACATTGAACGAATTGACTTCACACACTTAAAATCTTAAGTGGCAGCTGTTTAAAAAAATGTTGTTGTATTTTTTTTGTAAAATTTGCAAGTTTATACATATGTGTGTTTTTTATTTTATGTAAACAAATTAACTTTATCAATTTGCGAAAACTGCAATTTGCTAAAGACCTGAAATCGTTTCTCAAACTCCCTCAGCAACTCTGAAATCTTGTCTTTGTACTGCCTCACGTCAGGATGAACGCTTGCTGCACGTAACTGGCTTTTACTGCAGCCTCACTGAACTCTCAGCTTCGGGCCCGTTATTCAATCCCTGGAAAACTTTGTGACACATTTCAGAGAAGTGTTCAGCCGATCTGCGGGGTCTCTTTCGTCGCATGACCAACTGCTACGAATTCAACAAGGGTCGCAAACCATACATGAGTACACTTTGAGATTCCGCACTCTGGCGGCTACTAGCGGCTGGAATGAAACTGCCCTAACAGCTGCCTTCCGCCAAGGTTTGGCACCGCAGATCCGCACCCACTTAGTCACCTATGGCGAGAATGTGGGGCTTGAAAACCTCATATATCGCGCTACCCTCGTCTCACAGAATCTAGCTGCCTGTTCTGTCCCAATGACCCCGTTGCATTTCCCGTCTCCTCCGGGGGAGCACCAGCCTCCAGCACCAGAGCCTATGCAAGTCGACCATCTACGCCTATCGCCTACTGAGAGAGAGCGACGTATGCGTATGCACCTATGCTTGTATTGTGGAGGTCAGGGCCACTATCGTTACAACTGCCCTGTCCGACCTCCACGCCCAGCGGTGAGTACCATCCATACGAAACCCTCCGTCATAATACTGCCTAACACTGATGTCCTGGTAACCTCTGCCTTTCATTCCCTTCCAGCCAAAGCCCTGATCGACTCTGGAGCCGCCGGAAACTTCATTTCTGCCATATTTCTCCACAAACTCCAAGCCTCCAAAAAACTTCTGGACCTTCCTTACCGGGCTCACTCCATCTTGGGAAAGCCGCTGGGCCGCAGGTGCATACGCTACGCCTCGGAAGAACTAACCCTCAGTGTGGGCTGTCTCCATCGGGAAGACATCTCCTTTCTGGTGCTGGAAGGCTCTACGGTTGACCTCATCCTGGGACGCCCGTGGCTCATCACTCATTCCCCGAAAATCTGTTGGAGGTCAGGAGAAGTATTACGGTGGAGCGTCCAATGTTTTTCTAAGTGTCTCTCTGCAGTACTCAAGCCCCAAGAGAAGAGTTCCCCTCCCGAGTTACTATCACCGGTTGCCCTGGCAGCAACGACCATCGAGAGTCCATCAGCGGGCATCTCAACTGACCTCCCTGAACAATATCGGGCGTTCCAGGATGTCTTCAGTCTTCAGATGGCAACTCAACTACCACCACATCGGCCATGGGACTGTGCCATCGACCTGCTGCCTGGGTCCACTTTTCCCAAGGGACTACCCCCTGTCCATCCCGGAGCACCAGGCCATGGAGGAGTACGTACAGGAGGCCCTCAAGCAGAACTACATCCGACCATCTACCTCCCCTGCCGCTGCCAGTTTCTTATTCGTTGCCAAGAAGGACGGAGGCTTGAGACCCTGTATCGACTACCGCCATCTGAATGCCCAAACCATCAAATTCCGCTATCCACTTCCCCTGGTGCCCGCCGCTCTGGAACAGCTGCGGGGAGCTCGCCTCTTCACTAAGTTGGACCTGCGTAGCGCCTATAACCTCATTCGCATCAGAGAAGGGGACGAGTGGAAAACGGCCTTCATCACCCCCACGGGAAATTATGAATACTTAGTGATGCCTTTTGGTTTGTCCAATGCCCCCGCCGTCTTTCAAGGTTTCATGAATGAGGTTCTTAGAGAATTCCTACATCGCTTTGTAATAGTCTACATCGATGATATCCTAGTCTACTCGGCCTCTCCAGAAGAACACCAAACCCACGTTACGCAGGTCCTCCAGAAATTACGAGAAAACCATCTATATCTAAAGCTGGAAAAGTGCGAGTTCCACCGCAGCCGGACCCAGTTCCTCGGTTACATCATCGACCAGAGCGGCGTCAAGATGGACCAGGGGAAAGTGAGAGCAGTGCAGACTTGGCCGACTCCCACCAACATCAAGGACATCCAGCGGTTTCTGGGATTCGCGAACTTCTATAGAAGATTCATCCGCAACTTCAGCACCCTTGCTGCCCCCTTGTCTGCACTGCTACGGAAGGGGTCCAAGTCTCTGTCCTGGAACCCAGCCGCGGAGACGGCCTTCGAAGATCTCAAGAAAGCCTTTTGTTCGGCTCCTACCCTGGCTCACCCGGATCCAGAACTCCCCTTTGTGGTCGAGGTCGACGCGTCAAGTACCGGGGTAGGGGCCGTTCTCTCGCAGCGGCAGGGTAAGCCTCCACGTCTCCATCCATGTGCCTATCTCTCCAAAAAGCTATCCCCGGCGGAGCAAAATTATGACATCGGAAATCGTGAGTTGTTTGCCATGAAACTGGCCCTAGAGGAATGGAGGCATTGGCTGGAGGGAGCGAAACACCCATTTCAAGTCATCACGGACCATCGAAATCTGGAGTACCTCAAGACTGCTAAGAGACTCAATCCTCATCAAGCCCGGTGGGCGCTGTTCTTCACTCGCTTCCATTTCTCTGTTACCTACCGTCCCGGATCCAAGAATACCAAGGCCGATGCCCTATCTCGTCAATTCTGCCCTGAACCCACCACCCAAGAACCCGAACACATTCTCCCTCCAGCCGTCGTGGTGAGCCCCATACAGTGGACTATTGACCAGCTCATCACAGATGCAACTCACGATGACCCCGCTCCGCCGGGGGGTCCAGAAGGCAAGACCTACGTACCAGCCAGTCTCCGCCTGACCCTTCTGGACCAAGCTCACACCTCTCCGGGCTCTGGACACCCAGGCAGCCAGCGTACCCTCTCGCTCGAGGTTATCATCCCCAGAGTAATGGCCAGACTGAACGCAAGATTCAAGAGATTGGGAGGTACCTACGCGCCTACTGTGGTCACCAACAAGACAGCTGGAACCGGTATATTCCGTGGGCTGAGTATGCACAAAACTCCCTCAGGCAGGAATCCACACACCTCACTCCCTTCCAATGTTATCTCGGCTACCAACCCCCTCTCTTCCCCTGGACAGGTGAGCCCACGGAATTTCCAGCTGTCCACCATTGGTTCCAGGAGAGCGAGAGGGTCTGGGACTCAGCCCACGTCCACCTCCAGCGGGCAATTCGCAGACAAAAACTACAGGCCGATCGCCGGCGTGGTCCCACCCCGCAGTACCACCCTGGCCAGATGGTCTGGCTGTCCACCCGGGATATGCGGATGCGACTGCCCTGCCGGAAGCTGAGTCCCCGTTATGCAGGTCCCTTCAAAATCATGAGGCAGATCAACGAAGTCACCTACCGGCTCCAGCTTCCACCCCAGTATCGTATTTCACCTTCATTTCATGTCTACCTGCTCAAACCGTACACTGAACCCCTTTTGTCTCCCTCCACAGAGCCTGGTGCCGAAGAAGTACCACCTCCTCCCCTTGACCCGGAGGACCTCAACATCTATAGGGTGAACAAGATCTTGGACTCCCGGCGACGAGGCGGTCAGTTGCAATACTTGGTCGACTGGGAGGATTTCGGCCCTGAGGAACGGTCCTGGATCGCCAGGGATGACATCCTGGATCCCATGCTTACCCAAGAATTTCACGCTACTCACCCAGACCGACCGGCACCTCGGGGTCGAGGCCGTCCTCGTCGCCGTCCTCTACGGTCCTCCGGAGCTGCCCGTAGGGAGGGGGGTACTGTAACGGACTATGCCACACCCCCGGCACCAGGCTCCCCCTTCACTCCGCCCACACGTTCAGCATCACCTGAGTACTAGCACCTGTTGTTCATTATCACGCACCATAAAGCCAGAACTCAACCCTCAGTCAGTGTCTGATCTCATCAGAGATACCTGGACTCACTCGTGCCCCACGAGCTATATTGAACCTTCGCGCCTTACCGTCTGTCGATCTCCGTAAAAGACTCTCTCCGTGATCCTGCCTGTTCCTCAACCTGTATCATCTCCAATCCTCAACCCAGATAAGCATTACCATCTCTGTGATCATCGTCTTGTTATCATCTGCCTTGTTCATTGCCTACCTGCTGCGTGACCTGCTGTCAAAAATAAACTTGTTGTCACTTACCTGTTTTGTGTGAGTCTCAGTATGACACATGTTAACATAAATCAAATATCAATTATTTAAAATTAATTTTCCAACTCTGGGAAGCAATTCTGAACGAATTGACTTACACACTTAAAATCTTAAGTGGCAGCTGTTTAAAAAAATGTTGTATTTTTTTTGTAAAATTTGCAAGTTTATACATATGTGTGTTTTTTATTTTATGTAAACAAATTAACTTTATCAATTTGCGAAAATTGCAATTTGCTAAAGACCTGAAATCGTTTCTCAAACTCCCTCAGCAACTCTGAAATCTTGTCTTTGTACTGCCTCACGTCAGGATGAACGCTTGCTGCACGTAACTGGCTTTTACTGCAGCCTCACTGAACTCTCAGCTTCTGGTGAAAACAGATCGCTTTTTCCTCAGACCTACCAACATTTCATTTACCTTCTGTATTTTCAGTTTCCCAATCACCTCCGTGGATAGGAAGAGGTCAATTTTTCTTGAAAAATCCGACACTTTTCTCTTTTTTGACAAAGATATTTCGATGATGAGGTTGCCAGGGCCAACAGGAAAGCGCGTAAACTGACAGAACTAAACGCCACTCAGAGCCTGAAGCTCAGTGCTGCCATCTGCTGTTAGTTCTGCCGAAAATGAAAATATTTTTTTCCATATTGCAGATTTATCTGCCGGGCCGGACTGAACCCCCTGGCGGGCTGGATCCGGCCCGTGGGCCGTATGTTTGACACCCCTGGTTTATAGTGTCACGGAATGCAAGGGAAGGACTCAAGTGCAGGAGTAAGGAGGTTTATTTAACAAAATATAAACAAACATAAACGTAAAGCAAAAACCCACAAGTTGGAAAACATAACATGAACTAGATCAACATAACACACAAACCTGAAAACAAGACGAGAACCATGAATCAGGATCAGGCACGACAAGGAGAATGAGACCACAAAGGACAGCAAACACAAAGGGCTATATATATGAAAACACGAGGAAAGGTAATGAGCTGAGAACAGATGACAACACTCAAGGGAAACGAGGTAACAAGGTGGGAGGGGTTGCACAAAGACTACATAGAACACCAGACAAACTAATACAAGTCTGAACATTACCACAGAAAATAATAATCAACGAAGGACAGGGGAAAACAATGACTCATATGAAACAGGGGAGGGAGGGAGAACAGGCCAACCAAAGAGCAAAACCAACAAAAGTCCACAACATCATGAAAAAAGTCCTCAATAAGAAAAAAAAAAGTCCTCAATATGAAAAAATAATAAAATAAACAGTCCAGGGAGGGGGACAGGAGGGATGAGCCAGGTTGGCTTTGGCAGCTCTAGAGTCCTGGTGGAGGGCCAGGGTGGGTCCGGGGGAACAAGCCAAGCGGGCTCAGGCAAGGCCGGCGGGTCAGGCAGCGCCGGAGGGGTGAGCCAGGCGGGCTCAGTCAGGACCTGCGGGTCAGGCGGCGCCGGAGGGGTGAGCCAGGCGGGCTCAGTCTGGACCTGCGGGTCAGGCGGCGCCGGAGGGGTGAGCCAGGCGGGCTCAGTCAGGACCTGCGGGTCAGGCGGCGCCGGAGGGGTGAGCCAGGCGGGCTCAGTCAAAGCCGGCGGGTCAGGTGGACCTGGGAGGTCTAGAGGCTCTTGGAGGTCTGGATGTTCTAGGAGTTCTGGGCCGGCAGCGGGCTCTGGGAGGGCGGTCTCCGGGCCGGCAGCGGGCTCTGGGCCGGCAGCGGGATAATAATATAATAATAAAAATATATTTTATTTCATAGCGCCTTTCAAAACACCCAAGGTCGCTTTACAAACAATATAAAAGTCGCTACATCAGAAGAAAAAAACAACAACAACAAACTAGCAGCATATACATATAAAGTGCATGTCTCAATAAAGCGTTATAAAAAAGCCTGTATAAAAAGATTTGTCTTAAGACGCTTTTTAAAAGTCAGCACGCACTCGCTATTTCGGACATCAAGGGGAAGAGAGTTCCATAACCGGGGGGCAACATAACTAAAAGATCTGGCACCCATTGTAGTTAGTTGAATCCGAGGTACCACGAGTGAAATTGAGGATGAAGAACTAAGTGCACGTGAAGGAGTGTAAACCTGGAGAAGTTGAGTAAGATAATGTGGTGCAAGATTATGAAGTGCCTTAAAAGTAAATATCAAGATTTTTAATTGAACTCTATATTTTACAGGAAACCAGTGCAATTGCTGGAGAACTGGAAAAATGTGATCAGTATAGGTTGTTCTAGAGAGAACACGCGCTGCAGAGTTCTGAACCAGTTGAAGCTTATGTAGTACTTTGGCGGGAATACCTGTGAGAAGAGCATTGCAGTAGTCTATACGTGAGTCAAGTCAAGTCAAGTCAAGTCACCTTTATTTATATAGCGCTTTTTACAATGTAGATTGTTTCAAAGCAGCTTTACAGGAAAAACAATATAAACAAAGTTTTTTTGTTTGAACAGAAGCCCCAAAAGAGCAGGTAGATCAATACAATTGATGAATTTTAAGTGTTAAGTTTCCCCAACTGAGCAAGCCATAGGCGACAGCGGCAAGGAACCAAAACTCCGGCAGGTGACGTAACGAATGAAGAATAGAATGGAGAAAAAACCATGGGAGAAACCAGGCTCAGTCGGGGGACCAGTTCTCCTCTGGCCAACAGCCAAACAGTGCAGGATTATTATACAACAATTCAAGTCCAATATGAAGTCCAATTTGGTCCGATTAGAGATGGGTTCATGAACGTCACAGGGGAGGGTCTAGTAGAGTCACGATCTCCGCAGACCCTTCAGGGCAGTGTTGTGCTCGTGTCCAGGTGCAGGTCCTTCATCTGATCTGGATACGGCCCGGATCCAGCTGACCACGGTAACCTCGGAATAAACAGACACCAATATCAGCGTAGATGCCATTCTTCTTCTGATGTATCGAGTACATCAGGTGTTATTGGAATGTTCCCGGTTCTGGCTTATCTAAATTATGCAGCCTAACAATCATTTTACATGATTTGGATTAAAAATGTATGTATAATGTGTTATGTGTATGCCAGGTTGAAGAGATGTGTTTTTAGTCTACATTTATACTGACAGAGTGTGTCTGCTTCCCGAACTGTAATAGGAAGACTGTTCCAGAGTTTAGGAGCTAAATAGGAAAAGGATCGACCGCCAGCAGTTGACTTTTTTTTTATTCTAGGTATTATAAGCTGGTCAGTATTTTGGGATCGCAATAGACGTGAAGGACTATAATGTGTTAAGAGATCGCTCAAGTACTGTGGAGCTAAACCATTTAATGCTTTGTAAGTAATTAACAAGATTTTAAAATGTATTCAGTGTTTAATAGGAAGCCAGTGCAGGTTTGACAGAACTGGGCTAATATGCTCATACTTCCTGGTTCTAGTAAGAACTCGAGCTGCTGCATTTTGGACCAGCTGGAATTTGTTTATTAAGCGTGCAGGGCAACCACCTAGTAGAGCATTACAATAATCTACCCTTGAACTCATGAACGCATGAACTAACTTTTGCGCATTTGTCTTAGAGAGCATATGTCGCAATTTAGATTGAATGCCGTTTTACAGATGCTAGAAACATGGCTTTCAAATGAAAGATTGGTATCAAAGAGCACACCCAGGTTTCTAACTGACGACGAAGACTTGACAGAGCAGCCATCAAGTGTTAGGCAGCAGTCTAGATTATTATGTGCTGAACTTTTTGGTCTAATAATTAGAATCTCTGTTTTTTCAGAATTAAGCAGTAGAAAGTTATTAGTCATCCATTTTTTCATATCAGTTATGCATTCTGTTAATTTAGTGAATTTGTTTGTTTCATCAGGATGAGAAGAAATATAGAGCTGAATATCATCAGCGTAACAATGAAAGCTAATGCCATGCTTCCTAATAACTGCACCCAAAGGAAGCATGTACAGGGTGAAAAGCAATGGTCTTAGTACTGAACCTTGAGGAACTCCATATTGAACC
This sequence comes from Rhodeus uyekii, assembly GCA_037043235.1. Classification (NCBI taxonomy): domain Eukaryota; kingdom Metazoa; phylum Chordata; class Actinopteri; order Cypriniformes; family Acheilognathidae; genus Rhodeus; species Rhodeus uyekii. The sequence goes on along the minus strand of JAWRVZ010000493.1, from coordinate 161,412 downwards.
CATGATCGATATGACATCTCTTCATTTACTGCTAAAAACTGATAACGGACAGATAAGTATGACTTGAACCAGGCTAATGCAACTCCACTAATGCCAACATCATTTTCAAGTCTATTCAGAAGGATTTTGTGGTCAATTGTATCAAATGCAGCACTAAGGTCCAGTAACACTAACAGAGAGATACAACCACGATCGGATGCTAAGAGCAAATCATTTGTAACTCTAATGAGAGCAGTCTGGTGACTAGTGCGTGAATGAGAACTGCAGTATTGTTATTGGAAAGAAAAGGACGTAGACGATTAATGTTGTGCAAATGGAAATATGCGATACGTGTAATATTATTGATTTGAGCTTTAAAAGATAGTGTGCTATCCATGATGACACCTAAACTTTTAACCTGAGAGGAGGGACAGATTGCAGTATTGTTAATGTGTAAAGAGAAACAATTGGGTTTAGACACAGCAGATCTAGTGCCAAAAAGCAGAGCCTCAGTTTTACTGCAATTAACCTTCAAGAAGTTAGCTGAAAGCCAGTTTTTAATCTCAGCTAAACAGCTTGACATATTTCCTTAAAATATCACAAAGAGGGAGAATATATATATATAATGAAAAGAAGTGGACCCAAGACAGAACCCTGTGGAACACCAGTGGTGACTGTAGAGGTTCTTGAACTAAAACCTTTTAATTTAACACACTGACTAATGGATAGGACCTAAACCAAGACAGAGCAGTGCCAGTGATGCCAATAGAAACTAATCTGTCAATAAGGATGTTATGTGAAACAGTATCAAAAGCAGCGCTCAAATCAAGAAGGACAAGTATGGTTAAAAGCCCAGAGTCAGCTGCCAACAGTAGATCATTGGTTATTCTTACAAGAGCAGTCTCAGTGCTGTGCTGGGGACGAAAACCAGATTGAAATGTTTCATACAAGTTATTATTAGACAGATGTTCATGAATTTGAATTGCAATGCACTTTTCAACTACCTTTGAGATAAATGGCAAATTTGAAATTGGACGAAAATTGTCCAAATCAAATGGATCACCCCCTGGTTTCTTAAGTATGGGTGTAATAATAGCAGATTTAAGAGATGGAGGTACGAAACCAGAACCAAGGAGGAATGAACAATTTTAGTAATCAACGGCAAAAGAGATGGTAAACAAGCCTTTACTAACAGAGTTGACAACCCACTATCTCTGAAGTAGTTGGTAGTGTAAAGTTAGAGAAAACAGAATGGGGAGGTGTGTGAGTGATAGAGTGATAGAGTGAAAGCAGTCAATGTGAAGAGTACCAGTAAGTAATTGTCGATGTACATTTTCAACCTTAGATTTAAAGAAAGTCAAAAAGCGATCACATACTTCAGTGGAATACATATCAGAAGGCAAAGAATTAGGTGGTTTGATAATATTGTTTACCACCAAGAAAAAAGACCTAGAGTTCCCATTGCTAACCCCAATTACGTTAGAGTAGTAATCGGATTTAGCTTTGGTCAGTGCATTTTTATAATTTTGAACATGTTCAGCATATATTTCTTTATGAACAGTAAGGCCTGACATACAGCCGCTCTAACCTACGGCCTTTAGTTTTAAGAGGGTTCTTAGACGGTGGACCCCGGGCCGGCAGCGGTTCTAGGATGGTAGCCCCCGGGACGGCAGCGGTTCTGGGACGGGGGCCTCTGGACCGGCAGCGGGCTCTGGGACGGCGGCCTCTGGGAGAACCCTTGTCCTCCTTCTCCGTCTCTGTTTCTGTGTCAAAGGGAAAATAAACTCCACTTTGACTTTGATACACACTTTAAATTATTTATTTAACTTCACATAAAGAATACATTATTTTAGGTCATGGTACTGATTCAGAATTCAATAAACCCAAATTTTGTGCACCAAGGAAAATAATCCCACAATCAAAAAGATTTTTAACAGGTAAAATAACAGATTATGGTATGAAGTAGTTAAAATCAGCCCTTTCACAAAGCCCTTTTCACATTTCTGCATAAAAACCATCAAGTACACATGACATTGTATGAATGTGCAGTTTTACATACGAGTGACAAATAGATCTGTAATTATTGGCAGCAAAATTATGAACTAAGAACTTTCCTGGAAAAGAAAATCTTATAATCCCTTAAACTCCTATGCAAGTTCCGCCTTGTCTTTTCTCAGTGATACATAAACTTTTAGTTGTCTCAGATTCTGCATTGCGAAATACCATGTCTACCTTCTCCACAACCCTCTCATGGATCCTATGAACATGTGCTATTCTTGGCTGTCACCCATCAACCGTGAAGGAGAGTTGCAGAACTTGGGAAAAGCAAAGAAAACACAGCTGAATTAACACTACACACGAACGGAAACTCCAGATGAAATGAAAATTAACCAAAAGAACTCCAAATTAGAAGTTTTGACCCCTTGGAGTAACTTTCCACTGTGACCATGTTGGCATTTTGACCCTTGCCTTGTCATGTAACTATTCTGATTGGCATGGGTGTCTCCTGTCTAAACCACAGTGATGTTCAATGGGAAAAAAAATTGTTCAAACAGTGAGCTGTTGTTTTCATATGACTGAGTGAGACAGCTACTTCAGAAGGAGTTTGGTAACCACAGAGAAATGGGTCAGCTGTGGAGGTGGTACCACTGACGAACAGCGGCTGCTTTTGTGTAAACACCCACGCCAATATCCCCAAGGACCAGAGTCAAACTGGCCCAACTGAATCAACAAAGTCATGTTGCTGCCACACTTCATGCTAGCACTCATGGACTGAAATCAAGTAAACATCCTTAAAGTTGACATGAATTAAAAAATCACCCCATCTATTTTCTAAATACTATTTGTCCTAAACCTTCATCTACATACATCTATCTAAGCCTTACCTTTCAAATATAAAAGGGTAAGGAACAAGACCTTCCAACACCCAGGGTAAATTATTTCAGATCTCCCCATATCAGGAGGACCCCCTCACCCCCTTAGCCCCTTACCTAGTTAGCTCTGTCCAAGAGAAGAGAAATAGCCTTGGTGGAGTGAGCTCTCACTTCAAATGAGTACAGTATGCCTTGGGCCTGATGAGGCCAGAAAATGCCAGCCACAATCCAGTGTCCAATCTGTTAACTGGAAAACTGTTGTGAAAACAAGGGCCATGAACACTATGTGTGTGTGACCCAGGGTTAAGAGGAAATTGTTCTTTTTCTGATTTTGTAAAATTGGCAACCCTAATGCAGGTCTTTCAATTCTTTGATCTGATATACTTGCAGGGTGGCCTGGAGGTAGCCTGGCCAACAGAGATGTAAGCTCTCGCCATCAGAGACAAGGTAAACTTGCAAACTTTAGATGGAAGCCTTGGTTGATTCCTCCAGGAGGCAGCATTTTGTGTGCATAAATGCATTGCAATCACATGCTTCACCTAGGGAACCTCCAAGTACCCCTGCGCTGCCCCAGCATCGAGGGTAGTGAGGACGGAGCAAAAGCATATAATAGTCAAAAAAGGTGCCGTCCACGACTTCCAGAAATAATGGAGCTGTGGCTGTGTCACGTTCCACAGGAACCAATCATCCAAGCACACATGCAAATTCCACATGCCAATTTCATCTAATTCACTTCATTTAGAGTGACCCCAAGTGTCATTAAGACATTATAATTTAACATTGTAAATGTCATAAATATTTTTTTTTCTTTGAAATCAGACATGTATTCATATTTTTAAGAGAAAAAAAATTCGACAAAATGTATGTAATTTATATATTTTTAATTATGTCACACATTTGGCAGTATTAGTCTCCACAGACAAATTCACAGCAAATACACAGCATTTTAGAATGTTGTTAAAATATATCTAGGAGTTTTAAATAAATGACCTAATTCTGTCTACATCTCATTTTGGATGGTTTTATTTTGTTCCTGACCTGAAATTGACCCCACAGCCAGTCGGTGTCCTCCAAGATCAACTGAAGCTATGATAAAGAGGAAATGAATGCAAACCCGCCCTGTTACTCGAGTCCAGAGCCTGAAGTCATCCTATAAAGTGCACATTCTTTATTTTACCTCATATGCTGTGAATTAGACTCTGATTGTGCTTCTGTGCCAAAAGACATATTGAGTGCAATGTTATAATTTGCAGATTATCATGATATAGTAAAACTTTGTATATAATGCCTAGAATAGTATAATATTCCTGCATGTGGACTGAACAAAAAGGAAACCAGCAAATGAGACAGCATATCACAACTGTTCCAGAAAATGTTATACAGCTACAGATAGGACAATATCTTTTCCGGCTCTGTCATTCCAGTTTGGACTTTTAGAGTGTCTATTGACAGATCCCTGTTTGCGAGTTCAAACGCCTCCATAGGCACAGCGCCACAGCCGCTTGCAGCCGTTTGCAGCTGCTCACGGAACGGTCCGCGACTGCGCTCCGCGGCCCGGTACCATTTCATCTACGGACCGGTCCTCGGACCGGGGGTTGGGGACCACTGCTATATATAGCCTTTTGTGTTTGTTGTAACAGAGTGACTCACAGGCAGGGATCCAAATGTGTGTCTTTATTAAGAGTGGTCGTACAGGCAGATGGTCAGGACAAACAGAGAGCACATGTAAATGATATTCCAGGCAAGAGTCCGAAAGGCAGGCAGACAGAATCAGGTACGATAATCCAGGCGGAGAAGTCAAGACGGGCAGATAACATTCACGAGCAATAATTAGGGATGGCTGTTGCGAAACTAACGTTTCGACACAATGTCGAGATCCCGAAGCGTGGATGTTTCGATGTAGTGACAGTTATAGTGCGATTTAGATTTATGCTACATTTAAATTAAATATACACTGTTTACTGATAGACTAGAGACAGTGACAGATAGATATAGTCTAATACCGATTAGAGAGATTCATACATCAATATATAGATTCATGTACGTCAGGGGTCACCAACCTTTTGAAACTGAAGATCACCCTCCTCTGCCTAAATGAGAGGCAAGAGCGACTTGTTGACGGGGGGTTAGTGCTCACGCGGAGCGGAGTTGTCGTCCTATCGGTGCGTGACAGACTCGCTAATTTGGCAACTGAAACGTTCTTATTTTCAGGAGCTTCCGGGATGGTGATAAAGGTCGACCCGGGTTGGCGACCGCTGATGTACGTCATGTATTGTATGTCCTTGGCAGGAGAAATGATCTGTAAAAAAGAAGTTGGCTAAGCCCTTCCACACCAGAGCAATTAATATATCTGAATAAAAATCTGTAACAAACAAAAATGAGACCATTGTGCATTGATTTGTTTTATTAATTTTAATTTTTCATGACCAAAATAACCTAGTTATTATTAAGTCAAGTCAAGTCACCTTTATTTATATAGCGCTTTTTACAATGTAGATTGTTTCAAAGCAGCTTTACAGGAAAAACAATATAAACAAAGTTTGTTTGGCTGAACAGAAGCCCCAAAAGAGCAGGCGAATCAATACAATTGATGAATTTTAAGTGTTAAGTTTCCCCAACTGAGCAAGCCATAGGCGACAGCGGCAAGGAACCAAAACTCCGGCAGGTGACGTAACGAATGAAGAATAGAATGGAGAAAAAACCTTGGGAGAAACCAGGCTCAGTCGGGGGACCAGTTCTCCTCTGGCCAACAGCCAAACAGTACATGATTATTATATTGACAACAATTCAAGTCCAATATGAAGTCCAATTTGGTCCGGTTGGAGATGGGTTCATGATCGTCACAGGGGAGGGTCCAGTAGAGTCACGGTCTCCGCAGACACTTCAGGGCAGTGCTGTGCTCGTGTCCAGGTCCTTCATCTGATCTGGATACGGCCCGGATCCGGCTGACCACGGTAACCTCGGAATAAACAGAGAACAATATCAGCGTAGATGCCATTCTTCTTCTGATGTATCGAGTACATCAGGTGTTATGGGAATGTTCTCGGTTCCGGCTTATCTAAATTATGCAGCCTAACAATCATTTTACATGATTTGGATTAAAATGTATGTATAATGTGTTATGTGTATGCCAGGTTGAAAAGATGTGTTTTTAGTCTAGATTTAAACTGACAGAGTGTGTCTGCTTCCCGAACTGTATTAGGAAGACTGTTCCAGAGTTTAGGAGCTAAATAGGAAAAGGATCGACCGCCAGCAGTTGACTTTGATATTCTAGGTATTATAAGCTGGTCAGTATTTTGGGATCGCAATAGACGTGAAGGACTATAATGTGTTAAGAGATCGCTCAAGTACTGGGGAGCTAAACCATTTAATGCTTTGTAAGATTTAATGCTTTGTAAGGATTATATTTTGTATTATACTTTGTATTATATATTATAGTTATATAGTGAGGATGTTAAAAACTCACCACATTAACAAAAACACAAAATTTTCATTTTTTTAAATGGCTCGTTGTCAAAGTTGTTTCTGACAACATGTGCAATTGACCACTAGGTGTCACCGTGGAGATGGGTGTCGGTATAGATTCGAAGCCTCGACACAATATGGCACATTTGCTTCAAGTGTTTCAGTGTTTCATGAAGCCTCGTTCTGCCCACAACTAGCGATAATGCAGGCACAGGTCGGGGCAGGCAGATCAGAATCAAAATGGGAAAACAGGCAGTCGATAAACAGTAGTGATGTTACACTCTGTATCGAGGCTTCGGAGCATGTGCCGAGAAATCGTCAGAGATGACGTGTGAAGCCTCGCTTCCGCCTGAGTGGTTCAGTAAGCGGATTTTGATTTATCTTTTTTTAATTGAAATTATCTTGCCGAACCAAATATCGGGCGATTGGAGGATCCACTTCAGCACTGGGAGAGAAAGAAAGTTATATTTCCACATCTGTACAGGCTTGCTGTCAAGTATTTATGTACCCGGCTTCATCTGTGCCTTGTGAAAGGGTGTTTTCAAAGGCAGGAGAAGTTGTGTCAAAAAAAAAAAAAAATTCGTCTGAGCCCTAAAACAGTTTGAAAATTAATATTCTTGAATAAAAACTCCTTAAGTATATCCTTCTCATTATTTTCTTGTTTCCAAAAATCACAGTCCAAGATACGCAAGCACATTCACTGTCCTCTGCCCAGTTAAACCCAGACACTTTTAAGATAATTATCACAGATAATTTTACCCCGTATACCTATGACCAAACAATTGATTTAGATACATTTGATTTATTTATTTATCCTTTATTTATCTGGGAAAATCACAATGAGATTTTGTAATCTCTTCCTTCAGGGAGACCTGGTCAAAAAACGGCAGCACATTATAGTTTCAGACAAATTATAAAAACACAGACAATCCAACAATAGTTGGATATAGCTGATAGTCCCATAAATTTCAAGCCAATACATATATTACAAAGATATGTTATACAATCATTATATACCACAAGTGTATATACAATACAGTGTATCACACACCATATCAGGCACATCTGATTGTTTTATACTCTTTGGCCACTAGATTGTTTTGTGAGCAAATGAGGCTTCGAGAAATGAACCCTTTTGTGAACCACTTGGCTGAAAAGGTTCAATGCTTCATGAGGCTTCATCTCGCCATCATTAATAAACAGAAAACCAAGACAGGATAATAACACTCAGAAATGACACCCACAGCTAATCAAGACTTCGCGATCATGGTGCATGTTTGTGAGTGAGTCTTTTATAGTCCTGATGATGGAAAACAGCTGGTGCGATAATCAGTCCACAGCATGGGCTTGTGGGAAATGTACTGTGTGAGTGTCAGTATAAGTGTGGTAGCTCCCTCCGGTGGCCAGAGGGGGGGAAGCGCGGAGCTCGTCATCATAACATTTGATGTCCGATGTGGTCTCGTTGTTATTTCATGTTTTTTCTTGGTCATGTTTCCTGCCGTGTTCCTGGTTTGTTTCATGTTCTAGTTTTGTTATTTGTTATGTTTTCCCCCTCGTGGGTTGTTTCTTTCTTGTGTTATTTTCTTGTTATAATAATTTATCCTTTTACCTGCACGTGAGTCCTCCCATATTGTATCGTGACAATATCATATTAGATAAAACATGATCAGATGTTTTTTTTATATTTTGAAATGAGCATCATGATCTGAATCGATAAATTAATGTATGAATATATATACATATATATATATATATATATATATATATATATTTATATGTACATTTCAGCCTTAGTCATGTCTGTTGTGTCATCGTTGGCACTTCCTGTCTGTCATCTCATCTGTACACTTCCTGTCAGTAAGGGCATTGGTACACATCCTGTCAATCATGTCAGCACTTCCTGTTAACTTACAGGCCCTTCTAGGTCTTTCTAAACCCTTCTGGTAATTACTTACCTCATCAGTGTCCTCAGGTGTTTCACATGTCCTTGTCTATAAATACCCTCTTGTGTTTCCTGGTCCGTGTCAGTTGTTGACTTTGTATGACTCTGTTATGCTGTCAGTGGTTCTGCAAAGTATTTCCAGGGTTGCACTCTGAGTGCCGTTTTTTGTTTGTTAAATAAGTTACCACGGCAGTTTTCTGTATGTGGTAAAATTTGTCTCACTCTCAGGAAATAGTACATACTACCGATAAGGTTTTACCTAAAACCCTGGGTTAGGTAATACAAGCTAAAGAAATTGAATAAAAAGCTTATGGAAAATGGACAGAAATTGATCATGACATTTTTTTAAATGATATTTATTTATATTCCTATATATTGCTCAGCTCCTGCTGAAGTTTTTCGTACCAAACTCAATAGCTTACAGTAACTCCTAAAATTAAAAGGAAATGATAGAATATCATTGAATTGTGAAGTTGGATATGCTCCTATTTCCAGCCCTAACTCTAACTATAAACGCAAAATCAGTTTGATTGATTGATCTGGGAAGAGGACACACTCATGTTAAGTGAGTTCTGAGGTTATTTGTGATAGATGGGACCCACATGTGCTATAGGAACTCCAGCAATGAGCTCAGCAATTTGGAGTGATTTTGAATGATGTTTCTTAAAGGGTAATAATAATCAGATTTACTGAGAGTTTAATGAGTCCCTCACTGTCCATACTGTTTCAGGAGAGGCAGAATATGAAGAACGAGGACATGAAACATTATGAATCATTAATGCCTTGAAGGAAAGATATTCTCTTAATATTTAATCAAGCGTGACATCCAATCATAACAGAATATAATATGCACTGAAATTAAATTTTGGTACAGGAATGACAAATTGATAAAGAATGGATAAGATCTCAGGCGACCAGATCCACAGAGTAGGACCTCTATTAAAACCTCTATTAAACTATCGAGAATGTTTAATAGAGCAAGTCTAGACTCTCACTGCCTCCATATTCCCTGCTAGATTGTCTCTTGCCAGGGTACCAGTTCAGTATTGCATCACTCCACATCAGCCTTCAGCATTTGTCACGGTTCATGAATTCATTGACTTCTCAAATCTGCATGTGTGTGAATATGAGGTGAATGTGAGATGAATGTAGGGGGACGTGGTCACTGATCACCGTCTCACACGCTCATCATCCGCACCTGCCACACATCACCACCTGCCTATATTAGCCCCCACTAACCACCCTTGTTGTTGTCCTGTGTGTCATGACCAGCGGCTTCCCATTCCGTCACAAGGATTATTCATCACTCACCATTCTTCTGTCTGTCCATTGTCCCTATGCCACCCGGATCTGCCATGCTACAGACTGTTGTTTGTTCATTTGTATCACCGTCTTTTGAGTATTAAAAACTCACACTGCACTGACACTTTTGAATCCGTATCGTTGTTTGTTTGTTCTGCTTTTAGTCATTCTTTTCCGATCATTTTCACCAAAAACGAACTACTGGACATTAGGGAAAACACACCAGACAATATTTCTGCGTTTTTTGATTATTCAGACGTTTTACTCGATATCCTCATTGGAGTCGCGACTGTCTCTTTAAACCGAGCAGCCAGACGCATGCGGGGGAGGCGATCTGGGGCACTGGTCAAACTCCGCTCGCGGGGCTTCCGCACTCCTCTTCCCAGTATTCATCTTGCTAATCTCCGCTCTCTTCCTAATAAAATGGACGAACTGCTTCTCCTCACCCGGATTAACAAGGATTTTTTTCAACTCTGCTGCACTGTGCTTCACTGAGACCTGGCTAAATGTAAACACACCGGACAATGCACTATATCTGCCGGGCTTCCAGCTGTTCCGAGCAGATCGCATCACGGAACTTACCGAGAAACCGAGAGGTGGACGTTTGTGTTTCTACATCAACGAAAGTTGGTGTTCAGATATAACAACGCTGAAGAAGATGTGCTCTCCTAACCTAGAGACTAACTTCATAAACTGTAAACCTTTCTATTCACCACGTGAGTTCTCATCGTTTATTCTCGTGAATGTTTACATTCCTCCAGACGCGTGTGTCAGCGCGGCATTACAACAGCTGGCTGAACAAATAGCTGAGACTGAACAAAAGTATCCAGACTCTCTTTTAATCATTCTTGGGGATTTTAACAAAGCAAATCTCTCCCGTGAACTGCCAAAATATAGACAGCACATTACATGTCCCACCAGAGACAGTAATATTCTTGACCACTGCTACACCACAATAAAGAATGCATATCACTCCGTCCCACGGGCCGCCATAGGGCTTTCTGATCACTGTGTGGTTCATCTTATACCATCCCACAGGCAGAAACTGAAATCAGCTAAACCTGAAAAAAGACTGTAAAAAGATGGACTAATGAAGCAGAGCAGGATCTAAAAGCTTGCTTTGACTGTACAGATTGGAATGTTTTTGAAGCTGCTAACACTGATCTGGATGAGCTCACAGATACTGTAACATCATACATCAGTTTATGTGAGGATACACACATTCGTACAAGGACATTCTTATCATTTCCTAATGATAAACCATGGTTTACTGGGAAACTCAAACAGCTTTGTCATAACAAAGAGGACGCTTACAGAAGGGGGGATGCATCAGAGGATGGGTACATGGTGGTCATGAAGGGTTGGACTTGCTCAGGTATGCTGTGGCATTTAAACCATGCCTAATTGGCACTAAGGGGCCTAAAGTGTGCCAAGAAAATATCCCCAATCAATGATTAATCAATTTTCACAAAATGACCATTAAAATAGACAGAATTATTTTAGTGCACAAAATGGTCTCACTTAATGTCATATGAACGGATAGCATCTATAGCCTAAAATTTCAGTAAAACAAGGAACTAATATAATCTTCATTCCACTCTTTCATGTTTAATTTGTTTATTTTTGTAATTGTGTTTCATCATAACTTCCTAACTGATTGTCCATTTCTACATTTCAGATGTACACTCACCTAAAGGATTATTATGAACACCATACTAACTGTTTTTTTTACCCCTTTCACTTTCAGAACTGCCTTAATTCTACGTGGCATTGATTCAACAAGGTGCTGAATGCATTCTTTAGAAATGTTGGCCCATTTTGATATGATACAGGTTAGTGTTTGGGACAGCCACCTCCTAATTGAAAGTACCCATTAAATGATGATATAATAAATATAAAGCTTTTAAATATTATTGTCGGTTTCAATAAATAATTTAAGGATCTTAGAAAACATTTAAGATTTGAATAATTAAATGCTTGTCAAATGTGTTTTTTGGATGGGGGACGGCAAATGTCACCAATTCTGTAGAATGGCCCATATACACGCTTCCTCTCATGCTGATAGGATGAGGTGTAATTGCTGATGATGAGTTAATTGCTTTCATCCTTGAACGGATGAAAATATCCCTAAATACCGAGCTCGGAGCCCTCTCCTCGGACAGCTCGCCAAATATGCATACCTTTAATGCTCCTGAATCATTGGTAAGTGTGAACTCGTGACATGGTTGTGCGTGAAAATCCCAGTAACTGAGCAGATTGTGAAATACTCAGACCGGCCCGTCTGGCACCAACAACCATGCCACGCTCAAAATGGCTGAAATCACCTTTCTTTCCCATTCTGACATTCAGTTTGGAGTTCAGGAGATTGTCTTGACCAGGACTAACCCCTAAATACATTAAAGCAACTGCCATGTGATTGGTTGATTAGATAGTTGCAGTAATGAGAAATTGAAAAGGTGTTCCTAATAATCCTTTAGGTGAGTGTACATCACAATAGGGAGGAAGATATGATAACAACTCTTGATAGTTCTCCCAAAAATGTTGAATTAATATTCAAAATTAATATTCCCACCCTCAAGTTGTTCCAAAACTCTATGATTTTCTTTCTTCTGCTGAACACAGCAGAAGAAAATAGCTATTCCATAGTATGAAAGTCAGTAGGTGGCATCAACACAGGTTTGGAACAACTTCATGATGAGTAAATGATGACAGAATTTTAAATTTTGGGTGAACTATCTCTTTAACATCTGAAGACTAATTGCAGATTAAAAGAGATGAAAATGTGCACATCAAAAACAGATAGCCACAATGTCTGTATGTCATCAGAGAAAGCATAAAAATTAATTGCACATTCAAATATTGGGTAAAAGAGTTATTTTTAATTACACTGAATTGTTTTAGTAGATACTTTTCAGTTATGAATAAAACATAAGATAATTTATAATTGACATTGGAATCATCCTGTTTATCACAAAATCTGACAGCTTACCTGGTTTTGGAACAGGGAAATTATATACATTTCGGATTTGTCAGTGAACTACCCAGCACTAAATTCTCTATTTACAAAGGGCTCATTCTACCAAAGTATATTGATGAATAAACAGAAAATGACTTAATATATGGAAAAAGTAAGAAAAGACACTGTGTGGTCTAAGAAAACAGTATTCAGTTTGGATGATTTGTTGGGTTTGAAAGTGTTTGCTATGATTTCTAAAAAAGAATGTGGCTCCGGACACACGCTCATTAAAAGTCTGAGAACCAGCTCATGGGCGATCATGAGGGAGGTCAAGGGTCAATCTCCTCTGGAATGATTGTGAGGATGACGTCTTCATTGCCACGTCGTACCACTGCTCTCAGACTCTCGTCTCTCTTGATGGCTATGCTGACGTCACTGGCTGACGTGATCCTCTGACCATTAATGCTGATTATGACGTCACTCTCTTTCAGACCGCCACTAGAAAACAAAACAGGAATCAGTTAAAACTATGCAATGCTTTTATTGGCTTCACATTATTGGATTCCCACAATAAAACAGTATAAGTTTTTTTCACATAGTTTTAAAGGAGGCGATGTCATTAACTCAAGCTTGATTGTTTAGTGTGATTACAAAATGTTCCTCTGTTTCAGAATAAATCTGTCTCACTCTCTGGAAATAGTGCATACGACTGGTAAGGTTTTACCTAAATACCATACTTTATATATATATATATATATATATACATTTATACATTAGACATTTCTCATCTAAAAATGGTTTGTTAGATCTTCCTAGCCATCATTTAACAGACATCAGTACTTCCTGGATTGCTATCTATTATATTGCTATCATATACAAATTTGTTGTTAATGCCCTGGTAATTGTTGTGAACATGATTTCTTAATAGTTCTGTCGTAGCCTCAAATTTACTGGTATTTTTTTAGTCTTTAGTCTTTTTAAAAAATCCCAAACACATGGTTTCCTGAGAATGGCCCATTTACACATATTCTGTAAATTCTCTAGCCACAAATTGTGCATTTATGGGAAAATCCCAAATACTGCGGCATTCAACTCATTTTGCTCTAAATGGGCTACCCACAATGACAGGAAGTGGCCACTTATGTACTGTTCACATCATCTCATTTATTTTAAAATTGTGTGGAATCATATGGCTTCTAATGATTGTTCACCCACACACAATAAAATCCCATAAGTTAATTTTAGTTATAAATCTTTGTCTAAGGCATAGGTGTCAAACTCAAGGGAGCTTTTTTGCGAGAGCATTTTATTAATGGCCCGCGAGATGTCCCGCGCTCCAGCTGACCCGCCGAACACTTCCTGTATTAAACAGGAAGTGGCTAATGATGCTTCGCGCTAGTACCGCGCGATTGTTATTGTCAATTATCCATAACTGTTCAGGCTCGGTACACAGTACTTGTGCGCGAAATGCAAGTGTTGATCATCAGACGAGAAGAGCCCGCCCTCATGACAGAACGTCTTCTTGCATGATTGACAGGTCAGACAGCATATCAGCGCCAGCTGTCAGAGTGATAGTAGGCAAGCGCCAGAAAGAAAATACAGCGAGAAAAAAAAACATTACGTCCTTAGGGACGTAACAAATATATTGAAATATTATTACGTGTAAAAAAAATTGTGATATAGTTTGTAAAATCTGCTATAACCCATGGATTATATGCGGGAAAATACGGTATATGTTTACTGACATACTGCCGGTATACCCGTGTGTCTCATTTGCGGAGCTAATGTGGCAGTAATTAAATAATTTAATAAGACGGCACTATAAGACAAATGACATAAGAGCAAATTCAACTGAATGATTTGATTTGTTATTGCTGAAAAGCAAAAATTGTATTTAGATTTCCAGGTTTTGTTATGCAGCATGTCCATATTTTGAATTTGTATAATTTTGAAAGGATATATTTTTATGGAGAGCAAAATCTTTTATATATAAATCTTTTTAAGTTTTATATAAAATGACATAAGAGTAAAGAAATTTGAATGTTTGTTCTTTTAACTTTTACTTACTTTTACTTTACTTGTTTCTATTTTTAAGTTATTTAAGGTATAAGTTGATTTATTCCAGAATAATATTTCTGTCTGTTTTTATTCACATCTAATTTAAAAAAGGTAAGTTTTAAAAGTTTAGTTTTAGTGTTTTCAAAAAATGTTTATCCTGTTCGGCCCGTGACCTAAATTTTTTTGGGGATTTTGGCCCCCTGTGCAATTGAGTTTGACACCCCTGGTCTAAGGCATATACAAAATAGATGCCTCAAGCATACACATTTTGCACACATTTTAGAAAGCCCAAAACTGTTCATATAAGTCAGTAAAATATGTATTCAAATGGAGCATTTGTATGGTAAAAGGGGCATCAAATATTAAACTATGAATGTCAAAATAGTGTGATAAAAAATAACAATTCTGAGGAAAAAAGTCTGTATTACCTGATATAAACATTCTTAGAAAAAACAATTTTGACATTTTTCTCTTAGAATTGACATACAAACTTGCAAATCAGAGAAAAAAAGGCTGCTAAATTCTATATCTAACAGTTTTTATAGTCATATCCTGAAATATAAACTTGCAATTCTGAGAAAAAAAGTCAAAAATACCTTTTTGTGTTATTATTCTGCTAAGCTTTCGCAGGTTAACATTTAAATATTTTTACTAATCCCTCCAATTTCATTATTTCGTATGACTAACCAGTGCGATAGACTACTTACACTTCAGCTGGTGTTTTCGGGATAACTTCAATGACGTATGCTCCAGAGGTGACATCTGGGAAATCATTCTGTCTCTCCTTTAGCTCCTTAGCAAGTCTATGAGTGACAGATTCATAGGTAGTAAAGACATAAATGTCATGTTTGCTTTTCCAGCTCTTGCTGTGTGTGTATAATGGATTATACAATTTGAAATTATTTATTTGTATGGCTGATCCATTTGATTTAAATACTCTAGAATCACAAACACAACAGTATTCAGAAAGCACATGCACTGCATTTGTGACTCACGTTGGGGTTAATGTCATCATTCTCACACCAATATACTTTTTTTTTGTGGCTGTTTTTCCTGAAAAAGAGAGAGAGATTTATTGATTGATAATATAAATCTGAATCCCATTAAAACAGATGTTTAAATAGACTAAATGTTTTTGATTTAGCACATTTTAGTTCATCACTTTGCTCCTGACCTTTAGCCTGCCTGTCATGAGACTCAGCCAGGAACTGCCGGATCTTGTCAGATGGAATGGCAAAGGATATTCCTGCTGTTACCTTCAGCGTATTGATCCCTATCACTTCACCGTCCTACAGCAACAGAAACAAGACATAAATGTAAATGTGAACTCACACAAACACACAGCACATCTGTAGCAGCATAGATGTCTTCCTGTCACAATGTGATGCTTCCGACATTGATCATCATGAATGCACGCATGTGTTTATAGTCACGGCTGACTCAAAAAAATAGTCTATCTGCTAACAACATATGTTTCCAGGCTCATTACTGACTGTGTAAACTTGGTTCTGTGTCAAATTCTGTCACTTCTGTTAAATTGCTATCACGTACGACTCAAGCTGGTATCATTATTTATACATGATGAGGACATAATAATAAAGTCAAAATCTTACCAGGTTCACCAGGGGCCCACCTGAATTACCGTACTGAAACACAGAAAGAGTTTGGTTTTATGAAAAATTTGAGATTTTTTTTTTTTATTTGACACTAATTGGTCATATATAAATCACGACAACTCTAGAAGTAGTAAATCTGCTATGCTGCTGCCATTGCAGCAGAGAAAAATGTCCAAAAAGCGAATAAAGTGTCCAAAAGGCACACAACTGTCCAAATAAACATGGTTAGTGTAAAGGTTAAATCACAATGGGTCCAGGTAAGGACCACAGGCATTCCCCTATCTCTGGCTTGGGGCTGGAGTGGCAGTGGGTTCTCCTCAGCAGCTCATCTTCCCTGAGGCCGCATTGTATGAGAGGGAATGGTGGCCCGGCATCCTAGCCCATTGGCACAAATGTGTGCTTCCCATCTGGACCTGCGGTCTGGCGACTCAGTCCATATGGTAGTGTGGGAATCCCTCAATGCTCTCCTTCTTGGATCGAAAGGACACCAGTGTGCATGCATGAGGCAAAAGACATGCTCTGCATTTAACAGCTTAATTTATTCCGGTGTGCTTTATCATGAACCGTCAGTGCTGGTTGTTACTGCTCTCTCTCACACTAACTCCTGTCGAGGACCTGGCGAATGGCAGCAATTCAAGGGATGGGGTAGCACTGATAACAGAGGGAGGCAGCTGTTCTGTCACAACATACTAAATCTAAATAAGATTTAAACAAGTGGATCTAGAGGATTTCATAGGAAGTCTGATAGCCCACTACAGGAATCGACTACAGTCTGCATTCAACAGACTATTTAAATGTTGATCAAGCAATCTCATTGGTTGCAGAATAAGCAGAGGCCAGTCATCTTCTGCCATTTCATAACGGAGTGATTGCTTGCAGATTTAATTTAAAGGACCTACATCTAGAGTTACATGACTGAACTAGTTGATATTTCAATCATGATAACACTCAAGCTAGTTTTGACATGCAAACGAATATAACAATCTGCTACATTAGTATAGATTTGCTACTGCCAATAGATTCACAGACACATGCTGTCAGCATGCAGTAGTATTCAAGTCATTGTCGAATTAAAATTAATTTTTTATTAATACATACAAAACTCATTGACCCACTTAGCCAAAAACTGTTTATGTAATATATGATAAAATGTAGTGTTTGAGCTCACATTGATGATGGCATCTGTCTGAATGTAGTCCATGTCAGAGTTACGCAGACCCAGCTCTTTGCCGCCTCTCTGGGTGGTACTCACAATACCTGTGGTCACTGTGTTCTGAAGGGAGAATGGACTGCCGATAGCGACCACAAACTCGCCTGGTCTCAGATCAGCTGATCGACCCAACATCAGCACTGGGAGTTTCGTCTGCAATAAGAAATAAAATACAGCATGAGGCTTTGACACCATTGCTCTGTTTATGTTTATGTTTTTCCTACCTCCCAAAAGAAAATGAAATCTTTATATGGTTCAGCTTTGTGATGGATGCTCTAATGTTTTCTTCAAGTGCTCTTTCATATGGCCAGCTGAGCTGACCCTAAGGCAGTAAAACTCACCCATGATGCTTTCATCACCATACACAGCTGGTACGGTTTTCTTCTGGTCAGTAGTGTTTTACACCGAACATGAAGCCTGACATTGCAGTTAAACAGCTCCACCTTTATCTCTGTGTGCTGAATTTAATGGGATGTCTTGCCAACATGGTGCTTTGAACTGTTCAACATGCATAGATGATCTTGCAGATAATGAAAGGACTCAAAGAACCACATGAGGAAGCCGCACACCTCAGCTAAAACTAAAGCAGACCACAGCTTTCTGATGTTCACATGAGGATGAGTCCTCCATGTTACTCCCTACTTAATTCTAATCATTTGCATGTGTTTTTATACACCTGATTCCAGTTTTAGGTCTTTGATGCATTGCCTCGATACCAATCCAGGCTCATTGGGAAAATGTGCCTGTGTTGGCATTTCTGAAAAATTATATTATGTTGCTTTTTGCACGTTTTGTAACAAAAGAGTGGTGATAAAAGTGTTCAGTTTTATCCGAAACGGGTGAGTTTTCCAAAAACTTAATTAGCTCGCTATAGTTGTGAGTTCCATTGTTAAACACATAGTTCAACAATTTGCCAAAACGTCTAAGGTTACCATTGTAACCATGGTTCCCTGAGAACAGGAAACAAGATGCCCCCTAGGGGTCTCTATGGGGAATACCTCGGGTATGACACGTTTCTGAAGCATTAATCCACGCATGACTGAATTGAAATCAATAATCAGTAATATCTCCTTGTAATCATAATTTGTGTGAAAAAAAACAAAACAAAAAGTTGTTGGACTGCAGTGAATTGTACAACCACAAATCTAGAAAAGTTGTGTTTTGTAAAATGAAATAAAATCTAGAATCTGTGATTTGTTAATTCTCTTTAAACTTAAAATGACACAAAGAAAAGATTTTCAATGTTCTCACTGAACAACTGAATTGTATTTTATAAACATAAATTTTGATTGTGATGGCTGCAACACACTAGAATTTGGATTGCGGTTAAGTCTAAAAGGAGCATCTCAGTCTTTGCAAGAAAAGATGGGTCATGGCTTATCACTACCAAGTATCATGAGAGAATTGTCAAACAATTCCAAAAAAATGCAAGATTGCAAAGAATTTAGGTCTTTCACCATCTACAATATATGATATTGTGAAAAGATTCAGGGAATACAGAGAAATCTCAGTCTGTGTAAGGCAAGGCAAGAAAACTTTGACTTAATGTGTGTGACCTTTAAACCCTAAGATGGTGTTGCACGAGAAACCGTAATGCTACTTTTTTAAATACAGCCACATGGGCTAAGGAGTACTTTGGAAAACTGGTGTCACTTAACTTAACACTTAAAATTCATCAATTGTATTGATTCACCTGCTCTTTTGGGGCTTCTGTTCAGCCAAACAAACTTTGTTTATGTTGTTTTTCCTGTAAAGCTGCTTTGAAACAATCTACATTGTAAAAAGCGCTATATAAATAAAGGTGACTTGACTTAACAAAGTCTGACGCTGCTTCAAAGAATGCAAATTGAATTTACCAAGGAGAAAGCTTTACATCAGTTCTATGCAGTTTTCTGGGCCTGAGCTCATCTCAGATGGTCAAAATAACAGTATCAGGTCAGATGATCTCACACGTTTCAGCTGGTTTTTAGGAAAAACGGTCATTGAGTTCTCAGTCCCAAAGACGAATGGGACCATCCAGACTTTCATCAGTGACAGGTACAAAATCAAACATCTGTCATGGTATGTGGGTGTATCAGTGAGACTGGCATGGGCACCACTGATGTGATGGCATATAATGAGATTGTACAGAGGCATTTAGTGATATCAAGATATCTTGATCTTTCCTCATTCAGCATGTGCTACAAGTGTTTTTTGTGGACATCGTCTGTCTTTACTCCAGATCTGTCATTAAAAGGAGAATCAGACAACAACGACCATGGACTGTTGAGCAGCTGACTTGTATCAGGCGAGATTAGGCAAAAAATCCACTTGCAGAGCTGCAACAATTGGTATCCTCATCAGCTACAGCTTGTCTGTATGGGCAGGTGGGAAAGAGCCCCGCCAAAACATTCATCTGAACATAGACCTATATACACACCAAACTAATTACACATTTTTTTAATAGACTACTTTAAGTCATAAAGTGAACATGGTATATTATATTTTACATTTATGATGCTTTGGATAAAAGCGACTTACATTGCATTCAAGAAACACATTAATATTCTAATCAGTTCTTGCTTTCCCTGGGAATCGAACCCATGTCCCTGGCATTGTAAACACCAATGCTCTACATTGAGCTACAGGAAAGCTACAATTTAAATTGTACAAGAGCTACATATTAAAATTAAGCTCATGGATTCGGCAGACATAGAGAAAGTATGCAGGGCAGCCGGTCTCCTTGCCCTCCCCATCTCTACAGTGTCTCACAGTTTTCCAATGTGTGAAAATGGAACTGTAGCGCACTCTAATTGAGAGCCATTGGGGCAGAATTCAGACTGCTCTGCTTATTTTCACGTGACCTCAGATAAACCTGCTCCAGACCAAGACGATATCAGTCTGCTTCAGCGATGTGTTTGTTAATCTGTTCTTCCAGTTCGGAGTAGCATATGAAATTAATGAATGTATAAATTCTTTCGTTTAAATGTGCTTATGTGAATAGCCTTTACATACAGTAGATCTGTTGTGTTTGTTTTATGTTTGCTCAGATAATAGATATGATTTCCTCACTGGAATTTCTACACAACTTGCAACATTCGGAGATAATATATACTACATTAAAGCAATACCAGATGGCATCCAATGTGTTTGTCGTGTGCACTAACGTCTGTCAGTCATCATTAGAGCACCAAACTCATGTTGAATAGTGGAAGGACATTCGAATTCTGCCAAAAGTGTGTCTGATATGTTCAGCGATTAGAATACAAAGCTTACAAAATTATTATCGTATACTAGCGCTAAGACCCATAATCTGCCGTACCGAAAATTACAGCCAGGTGCCACTGCTGATCCTCAATTCTCAAACTATTGAAAGGTGTAATTAAAATGTCAACTTTTTTGGAGCGCGTTGCAGCCATCAAAATCAAAATGCATTTTATTTACAAAATACAAATAAGTTGGTCAGTGAAAAGAATGGAAATATTTTCTTTGTACTTTTGTCAGTTAAATAAAGTTGAAAGAGAAACAAATCACATATTCTTGATTTTATTGCATTTTCCAAAACGTTCTAACTTTTCTTGATTTTGGGTTGTATGTGCAAGTACAATTTTTGTTTTGCAGAAAATCACGGTAAAAAAGGACATTTATGAATTCATGGACTTCTTTCAAATATTCCATCAGATACATTTCTTTATCATGACCCACCAAAAAACCTGTTTTGCGCAAGATTGTGGTATATTATAGGCAGCTAAGGATACAATTAATGTATATGCAAAGATTTAATTTAGATTCTTTGATAAGATTTGACAGTTGTTATATTATAATACATGACTAGTACTGAAACAAACCAGCCAAAATCGTATCCTTTGGTACTGTCAAAGGCAGTGATGAATGATGAGTGATGAAAAGGATGAATATTCTATCTACTAAACCCTGTTTGAATGGTATTATAAATACAGTAATACCTCGGTTTACGAGTTTAATTCGTTCCAAGAGCGAGCTCGTAAACCAAAATGCTCATACACCAAAAAAAAATTCCCCATAAGAATGCACTAAAAATCACTTCTTTTTCGAGAAATTTCATCGAAGTTTGGATGAGAACCACAGGAAAAACTCTTTTGGCAGCATGTAAATATTTTTTGTTATAGTAGTTGTTTTTCGATTTTCAAAGAATGTGTGAAAGATTGTTAGTCTAATCTTATATTGTTATGATTACCATCTTCTTGGCTAAAAGATGGTACCATTTTGAAAGACGTGAAAAACACATAGTGGCTGCTATCCGGTCCTGAAGTAAACAAGACAGCGCGGGGTTAGTTGTAACACTAAGCCGCAGTGAACAAGTTGCATCAATAATCATATATTTTGCATTGTATTAACCTATTAAAACGTTTTTCATGTCATTACATTGTTCAAAACACAACAAATGTAAAAAATAATGGAAAAAAATATATTTAATTCATAAGTTATGCTTATGATCATCAAGACGCAACTTTAAAAAAATAAAAATACGTGAATGAACTTGCATTGGATAACATGGTGTTACCCGCTGTCTGTTAAAACGAGCCCCGCTCACGGGGTAAGAAGTCACATTTTACTCCTTGCGCTTTTGCCGATACTGCAGAGAAACGGCAGGTCCGACGAACATGAAAACAGTGCTCATTTGTAGGAGAGGCTTATATGTTGTTTGTATAAAAATATGGTTTGTCTAACCCTATTTCTTTGTTTATTATTTGGTTAAAACTGTGCATATTTCACTACGTGAACAATAGCGATCACAATGAATTAATGTTTAGAATATGAGGTAAAAACTTCTGTAAATCACTTATAAAAGTATCACTGTGGTGAATGATGCAGCCAATGAATGAGTTAAGGGGTTATAAAGGGGTTGGAACCTCCTGACTGTGTTATGAGAGGCTGTTATTAGGATATTTCATGTAAAAATGCGCACAAGGATGCTGAGAGTTAGGACTTTTTCCACACAAAAATGCGCATGGGTGAGGGAAATTTTTTCTCGTACAACAATACAATGCTCGTACACCGATTCAACCCTCCATGCTCTTACACCGATTTGCTCGTATAACAAGTCGCTCGTAAACCGAGGTATTACTGTACATTCATGAAGCATCATTTGTACTCATCCTTTGCTCTTCACTTTATTTCACCAGTGCAAAACACAAGAGACGGAAAGACAAAATAGTGTAATTGTCCACTAAGTTTTAAATAGCACCTGTCACTGAATGGCATGCTCTCTCATACTTCTAATCCCTTATTAACTTTTTTAGATGCAAGAAAAAAAAATCCTTTAAATCGTTTGATGGGTCTTTAATAGGGTTGTCTCAAACCAATCTTATTGGGGTCGATTAAGCAATTTTTTTTAAACTGATAGTATTGGCTATCCTAAGCGACAGAGATCCAGAGCTTTTGAAATGGCTTTGTAATCTTTTCCAGATTGATAGATCTCAGTTACTTTCTTTCTCATTTGTTCCTGATAATCATTTCTTTGTATCTTGGAATGATGTCTAGCTTTTGAAAATATTTTGGTCTACTTCACTTTGTCAGGCAGGTCCTATTTAAGTAATTTCTTGATCGAGAACAGGTGTGGTAGTAATCAGACCTAAGTGTGGTTAGAGGTATTGAACTCAGGTGTGATAAACCAGGGTTAAGTTAAATTTTAACAGGTGGGGCAAACACTTGTTCACACATGACCATGTAGGTTTGGATTTTGTTTTCTATTAATAATAACAACCTTCATTAAAAAAATGCATTTTGTGTTTAAATTGGACTTAATATTGGACTTGAATTATCAATATAATGATAATTATCAATCAATCAAATCAATCAAAACTTAACACTTAATATTCATAAATTATATTAATTCTCCTGCTCTTTTAAGGCTACCGTTTCAGCCAACCAAACTTTGTTTATAATGTTTTCCTGTGAGCACTGTAAAGCTGCTTTGAAACAATCTGTATTGTAAAAAGCGCTATATAAGTAAATGTGACTAGACTTGACTTTACTTATCTTTGACTAATATTTAAATTTATTTGATGAAATATGAATTCTGAAACAGTTAAGTGTGACAAACATGCAACAACAACAAAAAAAGAAACCAGGAAGGGGGCAAACACTTTTTCACACCACTGTGCATGTAAAATAAACCCTGCACCAGAGAAACTCTCTGCACAGCCCTGTATAAATTAGATTAATTTTAATAACTTTTTTGTACTGGAAATGTGCACTACATAACTGCAGATACTCAATATTCAAAGATTCGGATTGGATCAAGGGCACAAAAAACTTGATCCTTAGTCTTTAATGATCTGGATTTTTTCCCTCGTTGCTTTCAGACAATCAGGACTAAAAAGAATGGCTATCACTGACTATTACTGAAAAACCTTAAGACAATGACATTTAGTGTTTATTGTACTAAAGGAAATTGCTAAACTGTGCAACCTGGAGAAAAGTGATCAGGTGTTTATGTACGACATGAGCGGATGAGTTACAGTAAATGATAGGCAAAGGCACCTTGTGAAATGGAAATTTTCCAAAATGTTCCATTCTAAAAAATTATGTTTAATAATAACTCACAAAAATGATTTTTGTTACATGTATATATTTTATGCATTATATTTGATCATTTATATAGAATTTTACATAGGCTTACGACTCAATTAGTTTGACCCTAATATAATAATTGACTGAATTATGAAAACACAAAATGTTTATTTTTCTTATCCCCTATAATAATAGCTACAATTCTGCTTGAGGTATTGCATTTATCATTGTTTTTTTGTTTTTTTACATTAATTGTTTGCACATTTTTGAGGGTTTTTTTTTTTCAAAATTTTTAAAAGTCATGCTGAGAGTAATAATGCAATGGACATTGGCACATATTTGCACACAGCAAATACAAATTGTTAAGATACTAGTAATGTGGCATTTGGCCATATATAATATTTACTGTACAGTATGCAGTAAGCAATTTATCTTATTTTAGTTGAAGCTCAAAGGGAAAACAAATAAGGGTTTGAAAGCAACACATTAGAGCTGGTTGGCACAGCATGGCAAGCATGTACTGTTATCTCATATTTATATCTAATCTTGATGTTTCCTCTGTTCTTTAAGTTTCATTTTCCATCAATCAGCTAACAAAACATAATGTTCTTTGATCGTTCTACAGAGCGATTTAATCAGCTTGTGTCGTCTGTAAGAGTGGAAGCGGATTTGACGACTATTTCATTAAATCCCTCTAATCTCTTTACAAGTGGATCATTGATGTGAATTTAGAAAGCTCTCTGAGAAAAGAAAATGAACTACCCATGCTAGACCCAGAGACATGAATTATCTCAACTGATGAGTCAGATTTTACCTCCACAGGGCAAAATGACTGGCCTGATTTTAACTCAGCCTCGATGTAGATCCAATCTGAACTGATGTTTTGACTGTGTTTTTCTCTTAAACCTATTTGTCTTAAAGCTGAATTGTTAGCCTATGACTCAAGATGTTCCATCATTCAAGGAAGCAGCCACAGGGAATGGCTAAATCCAGGACTGTTTTCTTTGAACCCTTGTATTATGCTAAATGGGCCCTATTTGGAAACAACACAATTCACCAAAAATCTGTAAACCTTTAACTATTTACATTTTGATTTCCTGAAGCTCAAACAGTGGAGCATGGCTCTGGCCAGGGCCAGTTCAGGTCTCCCACACCATATAATAATAATTATTACTACTTAGTAATATTTCAAAGTAATAATTATTATTCACATTTTGATTTTCATTCCCAAACTTATAGGACATGCATCTAGGCTGGATTATGCATTTATTCATTTATGAAGAGTAAGTTGAACAGAGACTTTATGTCACTTTTCAGGTTTCATAATGAATGTTTGTCCAATAATAAGCTATGTATTTTGTTACATTTGGTCTCAGATTTCAGATTCTGTCCCATTTTTATCTAAAAATTAAATCAATGAATACTGTTTTGGCACTATTCAATGTTGCGCGAAAAGTCAATTACGGTCAATTCCACTACGGTCAATTCAAGTGAAGCGGAGCGCGAGTGAAAGCAATCATGCCTTCCTTTTTACTACATTACAGAGCAAAATAAACATGAACAAACATCAGAAAATGTTTTGCATCATACAGTCCAACTTCCTGAAATCCTTATCATATGTCTCATATAATATTTTGCAGTCATTTATTTACCATAACACTGCTCTTAGGGATAACATACAGTTTTTAACGTACTCTATAGAGTGAAATGAAAAACAAACAATACAACAGAATTAAGACTTACTACAAATTTAGAAGATAGCTGAAAACTTTTAGCTTGATAGCTAAAACAGCTTGATAACTGATAGCCTTTTTGAAACATTAAAATGTTGTGATGCGCCCGTTCCTGTCTCCTTGTTCCCTGTACATTTTACATTGCTACACAAGGTTTGTATGACTTTTACTTTTACCTTTACCTTCACTTCACTTCACTTTAGGTAGCAATAGCAACAACAGGATCATGGGTCTGTGCACCATCCTTTAACCATGAAATTTGTCTGTTAAATTTGCAGGTGTCACACTTGGTCCTGTCTTTCTGTGTCTTTGTCACTTCCCTGTCACTGAGGTCATGGGGTCACGTCCTGTTGTCACTCCCTGTCTATCGTGATATCACTTCCTGTTCACTTCCGGGGCTTTCTAGAGCCTTCCACACCTTTCTAGTTTCAATTACCTCGTCAGTGTCTCCAGGTGTTTCCCATGTCTGTCTCTATTTATACCCTCTTGTGTGTCCCGGTCTTTGTCAGTTGTTGATCCTGTTATGTAGTGTTTCTGTCATGCTCATGGTTCCTAGTGTGTGGATGCAATCTTCCTGGTTTCTCCTAGTATTCCAAGTCTCCTGGGTTTTGCACGACAAGTGCCGTTTTCTGTTTGTTATTTAAAGTGTTTTGTTTTCCGAGTTTAAATAAAGTTAAGTTTTCTTTGAGCACCTGTTCTCCTCGCTCTGTCCGCATCTCACACGTTCCTGCTCTCCCTTGTTGTAACAGCAGGCATGCTCAGTCATACAATTTAAAGAAAATCATAATGGGTTATTCTATATTTCCAACAACTCAAAAATGTGTTGGGCTAATATAAAGGTGAATGCCATGTTGTCCTAACTAACTACTTGATTGGATTGTGGTTCTGTTAAAGAACAAAAACTTTCCCAATTTCCTGTGAACAATGCAAATAATTATATCCGATTAAAAGTTTCAACAATTTTAAGCAACAGGTAAAAGTAGATATGTGCACAGCTCATCAAAACCGGTCATGGCTATTAATCATCTTTCTGGAAACTCAGAAGATTAACCTTAACCCAACCCCTTAGGAGCAGCAAATGGATTCAATGTCATTTCAAATCGCCCTGAGAGCAGGTTGAGAGGAACCGGTTACACTAACAGGGTAAATGCCACAAAACATTGATTTTATGTGGTCCTTAAAGCTCTTTGCCTGAAACTTTCTGTGTATGTTGTCTGAAAACATCCTGGGGATGTATAGCCTACAAAATAAAATAAAAAGCTAAAGAAGTTCTCTCAGCCCACCCATGAGGATGATGATAAAAGCATTCACATTCTCAAGGCATTCTTCCTGTCTTAGCATGATCAATGTGATTTTAGCATGGCCTCAATGCTTAATTAGTTAAAAATGGGGGGAAATAATTATGCAATATACTGTCTTAATCCAAACTTCATCAATAAACATACTGGATGAGAAAGCTTTTCTGTAAATAATTCAATTGTTTTGAAAAGCCAGTTTAGTCAAAGGACACATGATATAAATACGTGTATTGTGCGCAAAACCTCCACCTAGAGCAGGGGTGGGCAAACTACGGCCCGCGGGCCATATCCGGCCCGTTGGGCTTTTTAATCCGGCCCGCCGAACTTGCCGAACCTGTATTAAACCTCCTTCATTTTACATTTCCCTGTAATGTCACTCTGTCGCGGCTGCAAGCGGCAGTGGCGCTGAAAGTGTGGTGGAGAGTATGCGTGTGTCGCAAACCCCTCTAGACCCCCTCCCCCTTCCGCGAGAGGAAAACAGAGCTACACGCGTAAATACGGGTACCCGCAAGATCATTTTAATCACTCGCGCGCGCGCGCGAACATTCGCCCGCTCTCAACTGCTGTTTTTGCTCGCGCGAGCATTTTTATTTTTGTCAGTCGTGGGGCTTGCTCTTGTAATAGTAACATCAAACGTCATTGGTTAGTTCCCTTTTTTCCAGAGGTCAGTTGTGATTGGACGCCTGTTATTGTCAATCTAGAGCTGAGGCAAATATATGATTCAGTCACATTGTATATTATGTTTTTTTTTTGTCGATTAAATTGTATTAATATTGTTTTGTTGTAATTTCACGTGTCCCAGTCGAGTGATTTAAGACCAAACTATACTTTATACAGGTTTTCTAGGATTTATTATAAGAAAATGCACAGGTGCGACCTTCTCAAAAGAAGTTGTATGCTGTCAACGTTATGTTGTTATTTGCTGCATTCAAGAACATGACCTGCAAATACAAGAGGAAAAATAGGGAAATATAGGTAGAGGAAATATAATGTACATTAGAATAAAATGTACATGACACTTAGAGCTCATACACCAGTTTTGAAGTCATTACATATTTTAAATTGAGGGAAGTATATCCTGCCTTTGCTCTGGTCATGTCCCTATATATATTTCCCTCAGTTATTTTCATGCTTCTGTTGTCATATTTTATCTTTCATTCAATAAAACAGTATGTATTTAGTGTTCCTTCATCAGGGCTCAGAAGAACAAAACACAGTAGTGTTTTTTCAGGTAGAACCAGCACTTGCTCTCAGCTAATTTGATTAAGATAATCAAATGTAAAATAGCATTGAATCATCTTCACTATATATTAAAAATATCTGAATTTATTAAAGTTACAAAAGTCAAGAGCAGTGAGTTATTTTTTATTGTTTTTTATTTTTGAGCTTGCGTACCCGTGTAGCTCTGTTTACCACTTGCGGATGTAATTTATGCGCACACAAACATCAGTTTTGCGCTCGTATATTAAAGTCATGGATTTGCCCCCCCCCCCCCCCCGTCAACAATCCCGGCCCCTCTGTCAATGTTAAGAAACCAATGTGGCCCGCGAGACAAATAGTTTGCCCACCCCTGACCTAGAGTAAATCAATCCCAGCTGAACCTTAAACATCCTCTCTGAAACTAAACCGTAGTAGAGCGATCTCTGGCTCAACAGCAGCACCAACACAGATTTGAATGTTCTGGTGTGATTTTATCAAAGGTTTAATTGACACAGGCAAATTGGTTCATCCAAAAAGAGCAGGAATCTTCAAAATTATGGTTCGTCCTGTTTCGCAGCAACTGTAAATCAGGTTAGATTGAGCCTGTGTTTTCACAGTCACAGTCATCCTTCAAAAAGTCAAACTGACTGTTTAGACATTTCTGACTTAGGCACAATGTACATTGACAGACAGAGATTGTTTATTTAAAAAAAAATCTAAGTGTTAGCTTTTACCATCACTTTCACAACTTAAATTGCATGGCAAATATTTGTACTATATAGACAAATTCACTGTGGCATTTCAAAAGCATGGCTCAAACACATCAGCATATTCGTCTTTGCAATGAGGAGTCTGACCTCATTTTGGTGTCTTGCCCCATCATGGAAAAAAGCAGCAAGACTTCTTTCTTGGAATATAAGACCAAAACCTTTCAAATATGTTCTGAACCAACCCAGGATGAATGATGACTGCATGACTGCCAGACTTCATCTCCTAAATACCCCAAGGGATGCCAAGACACATTGTATGTCTTTGAACTGGCATTGATCAGCTTTGAGTTAAAAAACTGCCAACATGAATGTTTGCAGACAAGTTTTGTGGTATGCATTAACCACTGGAAAAGTACGTTCGTAAAAAGAATTCAATGACATATCCAGCTGCAGTTTACCCATTAAATATTTACCCTCATTTGTTAGAGCAATTTGTATGCCAGCAGTGAGACATTAAAGGGTGCTCTTTCTTTGCACTGATGAGTCAGGAAGATGTGTCTGAGCAAGACTTCTGCATTACATGGGCCTTAACCAGCACCAACCTTTAAAACTGACCCAGATTTTAGAAAACATGATCTCAAAGTCAGACTTCCACTAATGGTGCCTGCTTAGAGCAAACTGTGAAGAGCATAAGGCAAGTTACAACAGTACAACTGAGCAAAGATCATCTTCAAATTATCATTTTAGTGCATTGACAATTCCTTGTTATTGAGACAGGAATTTTGCCAACAGGGCTTCAAAATTACCTTTAAGGGGAATTCCAGACAGAACAATCGGTCCCAAATTAATCTGAATCTAGCCAAGTAACTTTTTAAAACTGTGCATGTAAATGTTCAGTGGCCTCAAAAAAGTATTTGAACACTTGTATCACACTTTAATTTTCAAGTCTGAAAACTATATGCTAGAACTTTCATTTTCTGCATCCTTTTTGCTATTATAATTCATTTAATTGTGCCAGTGATTTTAGTTAGTTTGTACGTCAAACTTACTTTTTATGAAATATTTAGCTTGAACAATTAGCTAATTGAATACATCTTGATTCTATATTTTGTGCTAAATTCAATGATATTCAGATTATCATTGTATCACTGTGTCACTGCAGATATGTTCTGATTAAAGTCACATCAAACTCAAATGTAATCGGTCCTACTCGATTCACTCTAAGTGGGATTCAAACTGCCGTCTCAAACACCTCTTGAGGCATGAAGTTAAAACATGAAGTTACATAAATGCAGACATGTGAAAAAGTTAAATAGAAAAATGTGCCATGAAACATCAGCGTTGAACAAAACTACAGATGGATCTCAGCTGCCGTTTTGGGACTCCTTAATGACAGGGGCTTTCCTGAGACTGTAGTAAATTACAAAGCACTGAGCACTGTCAGGCTTATTCTTCTGTTTATGTGGTCTTCTAATAACATGAAGCTACTAATAGTGAACATAACCCACATCAATGGGAAAAAACAAAGGGGCAAAGATAAAAGAGACAATGCTAAAAGAGATAAAAGAGACAATACAGCCTTCTGCTGTGGTCACCCATATATAGTATAAAGTAGAAATGAGTAACTTGTGGCTCAAGGTTTTACACTAACATAAATATGAAATGTTTTACTATATTTTACATTTGCATATACCATTCTCTCTGGCATTCAGCAGATTTTGTGGAATTTGTCTCTTTAGCCGTGTCCATAATCCATCCTTACACTCTACCAAAGTCCATTTTAAGGCAAGACAGTTCACTCTCTTTGTTTATTATAAAGTTTATTTGTAAAGTGGGATTTGTTGTACTAGAGCTGCCATATTGGGTTTTCAAACATTGTGGACTTGTCACCAACCTTTGGCTCTACTGAAAAAACTGCAAGTGGTCTTCGACCCTACTGAAAACAACAATATTAAGGTGTTGGTTGTTTATTGAAAGTTTCCAAGTGGTTGCCAAGGTGTTCTTAGTGGTTGCTACTATATGTTGTTCTGGGTGGTTACATACTGGTACAAATCTCTAAGATATTTTGGTCTCTAGATATGCATCAGTTTCTATTTCAATCTAAGTCTATTTTATGGCTGTTTATCATTCACTCGGCAAAAAAACAACAAAAAATAAAATAAAATGATAAAAAAAATCATCTGATTGACTCAAATACACCAGTTTTTTTATCCTTATGGATTTGAATAAAGTAAACATAAGAATACCCTTCATAATATTAGAAATATTCAAAGATTATCACTTACTAAATCAACTTAGATTTACTTGACCATACATACTTAATTTTCTGAAAAATCATAATATTTGTATATTTAAATATCTGTAAATATGATACTTCAAGATTTTGAGGAACATTTATTTGCACACCCCTAAATCATCATTGTGTTGCATTGCTTAATGCAACCCCCCGACACACACACACACACACACACACACACAAAATTGAAAACTACAAGGATTTTGTCATGAAATCAAACATCTTACTAAAACATACTATTGGTAGATAGACTAAGAACTGATATTTATATGTACTGTATGTAAGCAGTTATAGTAGTTATTTTGTTCAGTTTTCTTTTTTGACAATTATTTCATATATCAGGCTACACAGGGTTTACAAGCCGCATGATGTGATGTATCATTCATGTCCTCAGCACAAATAGTGAAATGGGATGAGAATTTAGCATGTTTTGCACATGGTCATGATACTTGTGCACCTCTGATTTATAGATTTATAGAAATCTTTATACCAGAACTTCCTGAATGTGCATGACTTCACTAACAACCATCTAAGAGATCTGTCTATTTCATCTCGATCAATGTGTTTGGCATACAAATGAACAGCTGTGGAATAAAGACAGCTGTTTATACTCAGTTCTAGAGTAGAAACACATACACTACGGTCACACAGACCCTCCTGCCAATGTTTGCGTTGTGACCCTGGTCTTATAAACAGTACACATGCACATGTTTTTAAACATTCATACACATAAACTGATCTTTTAGAAATACCATGACCCAGATTTAAATGAAGAAGATGACTAATGAAGTGTTAGTCATCCTTACCAGTTATTTCTCCTCACCCCCTCTCACCCTGATGTGGCCTGTTCAGACCTGTCTTTTTGCATTATGAACTGGAACTCAAAGAATAACATGCTCTAACATGCTCCACTGGTATCTGTTTTCCTCTGCATGTCTGCAGGGTGTGCTTTTCTCATCAAAGGTTAGACCTGTTTCATACATACTGCATCTGGAGCAGGTTATGGTAGTAGCAGGGCCTGGACAGATCACAGACCTTCCAATTTTCTGAGCCCCCCTCCACGAACAAGTTCGGGTTCAGATCTGGGGAACATGATGGCTAGTCAATGGCATCAATGCCTTCGTCATCTAAAAAATGCCAACACACTTTAGCCATATGAGGCCAGGCATTGTTATGCACCAGGAGGAATCCATGACCCGCTGAATCAGCATAAGGTATCATTTCATCCTGGTACCTGACAGCAGCAAGAGAACCATTGGCTAGCATGTGGAGGTTTGTGCGATTCCTCCCCAGACCATTACTGACCCACCGCCAAACCAGTCATGCTGGATCGTGCTCCGTGCAGAATAACGCTTCTGTCACACATCGCTTCTGTCAATGTGAACAGTGCACCAATGGTGGAATTGCCTATTCTGGCGTTCTGTGAAAAATGCCAGCCCCCACAGGTCCCACTAAAGGACTTCAGGCCCTCATGCCATCATCATAAAGGTCTCAATGTTTGGTTAGAAACACACACACCAGTAGCCTGTTGGAGGTAATTTTGTTAGGCTCTGGCAGTGTTCCTCCTTTTCCTCCTCGCACAAAGGAGCAGATACCTGCTGGGCTGCCTATCTCCCGGTATCTCATCAATTCTCGGGAGAAACACAAAACCTCCTTGCGGCAGCATGTATGTATGTGTCATCTTGGAGAAGCAGAAATGCCTGTGCAACATGATTGGGTTGCACTGCCTCATTCAACAGATAGTGACAAGGACCCAAACAAAACTAAAGACAAATCAATATAGAAAAAGGAGATAACAATTGTCTATGGTTACCACCTGCAAAATCATTCCATCTCTGGGTAGGGATAAGTCTGTCTTGCTGTTGCCTCTCCAGTGCACCTGTTCTCACTTTCATTTGCACCAAAGTAGGTGAAATAAATTCACAATCACTTATGCATCCTAATTGGACAGATTGGTACTCCAGAAGTTTCATTTACTTGGTGTTATACCGTGATGATTAAGTGTTCCCTTAATTTTTTGAGCAGTGTATATAGCAAATACTGAGTTGATAAAAGTTTAGGTCATATTTAACTTTTTTTTCTGCTGATTTCAACCTAAACTCTATGTTTGCAATAGTGCTTCTGTGATGCTGCTGCAAAATGTTTATTGATGCTGCCTGAATTAATACTTTAGCATGTTAATATGAACACATAGAAATGCAGATGTGAGTCTCAAACAAATTCTCCACGGCTGTTTTGGGGAAATTAAATGATGTTTATTTGAGCTTCAATGCTCTCTCTGGTTTGAGGAAATGGCTGATTTGGTGTTAATAAAAAACAAGAATCAAATTATATTGAGAAACACAGAATGAAACCCTAAGAAAGAGCAGGTGCAAGTACAGAAACTAAGGCAAATTTGGACTTCCAGAGAAGGAATCCATTGAGTGCCCCTTGACATAATAATCTGTAATGAGTTTGGAAATGACTTCCACCCCAAAATAACCAGACTAACAAGGTGGTCACCGTAATAACCCTGGAACATATTTAAAAACAGCTTGAACTGTCTTCTTGTCTGTTCTGTCAAATAATTTTAAATATGTAGAGGAATTCTGATATCCTTAATGGCGACAGAGACTTGAAACAATCGACCAAAGTCTGGCATGAAACTCAATCTGAAACTAATATGAGACAGTTACCCAATATAAATTATTCACAGTACGGCAGTGACTAAGCAGAACCTGAGCCAGAGAGGAAGGGGGAGTTATGCATGAGGGAGCAATTACATTGGCACTGTTGAGACGTGGCACTGCTGTTGGCGAGCACAAGAGCCAGTAACTGTTACCAAACCATAGCAGTAACAGTAACACTGTTTTATTTGTTGTTAAGTAAGTCAACTCATATTGTGAAGTTAGTCATGTCACTTGATGTCATAAGCTTTTTGGGTCACTGCCCCAACTTTGCAACTACACATCAACTAATTCTCATAAATAAATTAGTAGACTGCCTGCTTAATATCTGCTAATACTATATTTTGATGGTCCTCCAACAGACATTTGACTCACAATAAGTAACTTTGCAATTACAATGTATTCTACTAAGAGCTAACCCTAACTTCAGTCTAAATTTCCCTCCAAATGTGATGACAAATGTGCAAAATCCCATTTTTTCTACTTTAGTATGTCACCTCCACCAACATGATGTTTTTATTGTGTTGTCAGTGTAATTTAATGTTATATAAGCAACTCTAATCAAATCCTTGTGTCTCGGGTCTAATTACTGTGAGTCAAAATGGTCTCTTTGTGAGTTTCCTGACCTTCCCTGGGTGTGGAGCCAGGATTGTTTAATGGATCAATTCAACACAGCTTATCTGGATCTGTCTCTTTTCCTGATACTGAAGTGCCTTCCTTTAAAACAGGGTCATTATCCTCTGGGCCAAGAAAAGCATATTTCTGCCCATTTATATATGTATTCTGAGCAAAAAGTAGCATGAGATAACACTGATGTTGGAAAAGCCTCTGGGGTCAGGCAAGATTTCTTTTAGAACTCATTGCTGGAGACGTTTCATCATGGAAACCAACTCAGATGCTAATTAAACAAGACTAGAGATGCTATCCATATCTTGAAAGCAAATAACTGAGGCACTGATCCAAAAGTAGTCTTCCGCGTCAGCATTCTACCTGAAATGGAACCCTGGAACAAGTGACTGATCTGGAGTGCTCTACATAGACAACAACTGAGTATGTCACACAAATATGGTGCTTTCAAGTCACAGGAAAGTTTTTATTTATGAGTTGAACACATTTGAATGTCAGCACTAGTAGTAGTAATTACAAGTTGGAAACTCAGAACTTTCTTTGTGCCTGTACAAAATATTATGGATTTTTTGTACAATCTTTTTAAAACAAAAGCAACGAACCAGACATTGTAATTATAACTTCCTAACTTGTAAATTTGAACTTCCAAGGAGGACTTGAACGCACCAATAGTCTTCTCACACAAAGCACATGCAGGATTAGCAATTTATTTCAATGGAGTTTGGCGTTAGCTTGTTGCTAAGCTAATTATGCAACACTGTTTAAAATAAAAAATATTAGGTAAAATATTAAATTATTGAAAAATATTACAAAGTTATTAGATAAATCTGTTAACTGTCAAAAGAATGTGTCTTACATTAAGGATTCTTCTTAGCACAGGAAGCAATGGCTTAAAATCTTACATATGTAGTCAGCTCACTAGATTTGCAACAGATTGTGAGTCCTGATGTGTGTATATATATATCATATGTGGTATCCAAATGTCCTGAGTCTGAAACTCTATGAGCAGGAATGGAAAGGTACTCACCGGAACGTCTATCTTGATGAGGGCAATGTCTGCTTTCTCATCCACATCTTTGATTTTGGCATCATAAGTGGCACCAGTCTTCAGCTCGACCTTCACCCGATGTTTGTTGGCTACCACATGAGCATTGGTTACAATCAGACCATCTTCAGACACCACGAAACCAGAGCCGCTAGCCACTGCCACTTCCCGCTTTGAGAACACCATTCTAGTAAAGAAAATTCAAGAGATTTTGAAGCAAAGAATGATGGTCAGTCAACATCCACGATAAGTACATGTTAATTGATATTACTTAGTAATTAAATATATAATTAGGTAAAGTATTTTAGAACTAAGTGCTAACTATTCAAGTAATATGTGGTATGTGTGACTTTTAACATTTTTTAAACTGTTATGTACTTGATATTAGACTTTAATTATCAATATAATAATCAAACTATCAATCAATCAAATCGATCAATAATCATAACTTAGCACTTAATATTCATCAATTGTATTAATTCGCCTGCTCTTTTAAGGCTGCCATTCAGCCAAACAAACTTTGTTTATAATGTTTTCATGTGACCACTGTAAAGCTGCTTTGAAACAATCTGTATTGTAGAAAGCGCTATATAAGTAAAGGTGACTTGACTTGACTTGCAATGCTAAACAATGTGGAAAATTACAAATCATTTATACAGTATTTTATAACTAAGGTCTAACTATTCTAATATTATATGGTATGTATGGTCTAGGCTACTATGCTAAACAACAATTTAGCAAGAAAATACACAGCCACTGAATTTGCTTGATCACTCTCTCTCTTATTGCAAAAAATTACACCATTTAGTTGGGTCATCGAGCAAATTGAAAAAGCATCTATAGTGAAAATAAGGCAAGTAAAATTGGGACTATTGCAAAATATTTTTCTGTAGTTACTGTAAATATACTACTGTTCTGTGTTGATACAGTGCAAGTCAATCTTGTAACCCCCTTGTTTCGTGAAGATTAACATTTTACATTTATGCATTTGGAAGACACTTTTATCCAAAGCGACTTACATTGCATTCAAGAAACACATTGACATTCAAATCAGTTATTGATAGATAGTTAGGTACAAGGTAAGTACATCATCTGCAGGCCGTAAATTAAGGTGGTGCTTATATACCCCCTTGTTTAATGTAGTTACAGAATAATTATGTCAACTGCGGGCCGTAAATTAAAGTGGTGCTTGTTATCCTTTGGGAAACAAAGAAACTGTTTCCCTTTCCCTTTTCAGTCAATCTTATGCCAACCTACTCCAAAAATAAATATACAGTAGTACCTCAAGATACGAAAGGCTCAACTTACGAAAAATCTAAGTTACGAAAGCAAAGACGAAAAATTGTACTGCTCTACATACGAAAAGTTTTCAAGATACGAAAGGTTTCTGAAAGTCCGAGATTCGCCCCATAACAATTTTGAAACTCGCGGCGCACGCCGCCATCTTAGTTATAGTAGACTCGCCACCATCCTCCTGCTCTCCCATTGGTTCCTGATGCTAGCCAAGCCATGAGATCCTTCTCTCTAATTGGACAGCATCCCTCCCATCATGCATCTTCTATACGTACGTGCTGGCGTGCTTTAGCTCAGCCACTCCGCACCCCAAACTTTACATTTTTTATGTGTTTTCGTAAAGTTAAGTGTACGTACGTACGTTATCTGCCATTTGTCCTCCTCCTCTGCCGCCACTTTCGACACTACGTTATTTCATTGTTTATTGGTCAATTTAGCTTTATTATGAAATTTAATGGGGTGTTTTTGGAGGGCTTGGAACGGATTAGCCATTTTACATGTAAAATGTGTTCCAAGATACGAAAAACTCATTATACGAAGGCCGCCTTGGAACGGATTAATTTCGTATCTCGAGGTACCAACGTAAATTTAGAGTGGATCATTTGAATAAGTGTGAATGCTGCAATCCAAACCCTTGTGGGCAAAAAAATGTTGCTTCCAAATTAACTTTGTGATTTGACTGAAATATAAATGCAACACAGACCAAAGACATTTAAACAGAACATTTATCACAAGATGTGATCCTAAAAAGGAGAGAATGCTCAAGCATGCTTCTTTTTCTTGCCACAGGAGATACATTTCCCATTACAGTACTGTAAAGCGGTTGGAAAAGCTATATCTTTGCAGCAGATCTTTGTTTGTGTGCAATGGAGAATTTCCTGGTGCTGTTTGTGAGTTGTAAAATGCCATCCACAAATGAGCTAAGTGAACCAGGATTAAATGTATCATTTTATTTTTAGGTCAAAAAGTGTGAAAAACCCAAAGATAGTTCTGATAAAGGCGTCTTCTTGGAGACATGAGATCAATTAATGATTAATGGAGTGTGTGATTCAAGATACATACTTGCGAAACAGCTCAATGTGAACCACAGCTGGAGCAATCTTCTCTACCACATCAGCAATGAAGTTATATCTATTCCGGAGACTATCTGGATTGTCCTCGTGACCTGGAGAATAAATTGCAACCAAAGAGTCAGATATGATACAGTAAATAAACTGTTAAATTCAACCCAGTTATTTTTAATTTAATCATATTACTTCTAATCATTATTTATTCCAGGATTGGATTTTGAACTGGGCCATCAGGAAGTTGTACATCAAGTCCCCCAGTGCATGGAGAAACATCAAGTCCCCCCCCCCCCCCCCCCCCCCCCCCCCCCATACACATGCACACATTCCAATTTTTCCAATTGCTGTCGTGTGTTAAGGGAGGGGGTTTGGGGTCCCCCTCGATTATTGGAGATGGTGTAGAGCCATAATGTTAGCCTACCAAAACCATAGGCTTATAATTTATTTGCCAATTTGCCTTTTTTCTACTTCAAAAAGCTGCTTCAAAAGTAATACATACATCAAAATACATAAGGTTACGCAATCACACCTTTTGCAACTTTACATTTCAGCGAAAAAGCTAATTGTTAATTCAAATATAATTACACCTATAACTTGATCATTATTAACTCTTATAATGTTTTGCCAATTTGCCATTTTTTCTACTTCAAGAAGCTGATTCGCTCAGATATGGAAGAAAATACTATTGCAACTTCTCTTTCTTGCAACTTTCCATTTCAATGAGACAGTGGACAGTAAAAATATGTTTTGGTAGATTCACTTAATGCAATATACAGTTATAAGTTGTAAAACATACAGGCATCCCATTATACCACAAACATGATTATAGTATTTTTAAGGTACATTTCTGGAAACCACAGTTGTCAGCTTTTCACAGTAAACTTAACCGGATATGTTTTACCATGTACAGTACTTAAAAATTAAATTAAATACATGGACCTGAAATATTAATTTGAACTGAAATGCATTTCATTACATTAGAGGAAAGAGAGATTATTGTCCTGTCTTTACTAGCACAGCTATGTAGGAATGTCTTGCCAGAAGACAACAGTCATTATACAAAAAATATGTGACCACAGAATGCTATGATTCTCAAAAAGGAATGGGAGAGAACTATTCAAGTAGAATTATTTCATAAAACACCAGCAGGCCTAATACTGCTTATAAAACCCCCCGAAATGAATGTGAATTTATGGGAAACAGAGATCAACTTGTCTAGGCAATGATTCATCCACAAATTCACAGGATGTCAGAAAGTGCTTATAAAACTTTGGGTCTGAGTCAAAACCTTTTATAACTTTGCACATGTAACACTATCTTTTACCTTGTATAACCTCCTTTCACAACATCTGCAGGCAAGCACATCTGCACTGCCCCTCTGTCCATGTTAGGTAGCGTGCCGTTTATTTCTTCCCTAAGGGTCTGTGTGCAGCTCTATATATCCACTGTTGAAATCACTGGTGATAAATAGCACCTTGACCCTTCTTTTTTTCATTTCTGGGAGATGCTTGACTAGGTTTATAACTGGGTTATAAAAGAGAGTAATTACTCTAATGCAACACAGATGCGTTAAACACTCATTGCACACTTGCCAAACCAAACACCGCCTACAACATTAGTATGGAATTAACAAATCATACATATTCTGCTGTCTTGTCTGATTTGAGGAATTTTATCGGATGCTAACCTCATGGAAAATGTATTTTTCTAATGACACTTGACAACCTCTGGGAGGAGAAATTCCTAGTCTTGTAAGTTGAAAATTGGTTGTAAATAGGAATTATATTTTACTATTCTAGAAACATGCTGATAAAAAAAAAATCTTGGCTTATATAACTGATTGCCATTCCCTCTAGCACATCCCATCATGACTCTGGAATCTTGATTATGGAATTGCTTTTCCTCCCTCATAATATGGCTCCACATCTGTAGAGGGTTTAGCACGTTTCAAGCGGGAGAACATTTAGTTTATGTCATAGCTGGCACAAAATATAACACATTTATGCAACCCACATACGACTCATGTGAAAAGTACAAATAATGATTCTGTATCCTTCAGGGACTTAGGGAAATGTCAGGAAATGGCCACATGGACATCTGCTCTCTGCAAGTGATACTTGAACAAACTGACATTTAACATTTAATAAAATATATTAACATTTAATAAAAATCCATGCGGAGTTGGGCATTATTAATTTAAAATCTTTTTGACTAATTTCACAAATTCTTATTATCACTGTATTATAGTTGTGTATTTTATGTTGTTATGTGATGTCTTTCCTTAAAAGCATACTTTTAAAAAGAATACTAATGGAAGAAATTTTGCATCAGATGACACATAATGACACGTAATTTAATATTACCTCTATTTTGTCTTTGAAATATGGCTAAAATGAATTGTTAAATGCACTAAATTATTTAATGCTCTGACATTTATGTTAAACTAAAATATTCTTTAATGTTATTTCTATTGAAAACTGTCGTCTTTCTAAATATATCAATAATTACACATTCAAAATGGAGTTTTAATCTAGTACAGACATTTAAATGTCATATTAAATAACATATTACTTAAAATTGTAATCTATATGTTATGTATATCTATATGTACTTTCAAACATTTGATTTGACTATTACAGTGCACTTTTTAAGTGTGCTAAGAATCATAGGCACAAAATGAACTTTATGATTGTGACTGAGAATATGGTACGTTTTATTTATTTTTTTAGCTAGTGATTTTACTCTTTATGTGTGCAAAAGATACATTTTCTTCCCACTAACAAAGGAAGAATAAATCATTTGTCCAAGCTATGTGTCATCTGATGCAAAATTAAGTGTAATTTTGAAATTAATGAAAATCTATAGTAGCACAGATGTGTCCAGATGTTTTCATAACAGAGTAATCAATAGTGTACTAAGAGAGGAATCTGTTCAGGCATCCCCACAGTCATTTCCCTTTCAGAAATTCAGCAGCGCTGTGTCCGGAAAATATGCCTTCTCATGCAAGATGAGAAGTTTTCCTGCAGATGGACAATAAAAGACAAATCAAATTGGGA
The DNA here is from genome assembly GCA_037043235.1 of Rhodeus uyekii. NCBI lineage: Eukaryota > Metazoa > Chordata > Actinopteri > Cypriniformes > Acheilognathidae > Rhodeus > Rhodeus uyekii. The sequence continues at coordinate 120,486 of JAWRVZ010000493.1, read as the reverse complement.
GATCGGGAGGCATTTATCTCTGATAGCTGAGGAGGTTTCAAATGTTAACTTTACATCATTCACTACAGATTTGCTTTCCTCTCACTTATCGCATATACAAATATTGTATAAATATTACTGTTATGAATATGAGCTCCACACTCCCCTCTCTGTCCACCGGAAACCAACACATTGGACTGATTGTCACACCAGCTGGACACCATTACATGAACTATAAAGGACTCGCAAGCATACACACACACATCGCAAGGTCTCGATTTACTATGGTTATCATTCTGAGCATTATTATCCTGTCTTGTTTAACCTGTTTTAATTCTGCCTCTTACCCGTGTTTGATTCTGTTCTGCCTGCCCGACCTGTGCCTGGATTATTGCTCTTGAATGTTATCTGCCTATCTTGACTTCCCCGCCTGGATTATCGTACCTGATTCTGTCTGCCTGCCTTTCTGACTCTTGCCTGGATTATCGATTACGTATGCTCTCTGTTTGCCCTGACCTTCTGCCTGAACGACCATTCTTAATAAAGACAAGCGATCGGATCACTGCCTGTGCGTCCCCATTGTTACAATTACATTATCATCTAGTATTTAAAGTGTCCCGTTGTAAATACGACTTCTCTTGGCCATTTCTTCTTGGAAGTTATGATATTTTATGATATGTTATTAGTAATTATGATATTTCTGATACCACAAAAAAGGAACATAAATAAAAAATAAATAATGAACCACTTAAGTCTACTTAAAGAGAGTACACTTAACTAATTTCATGTCAATGCATTTTATGGTAGTCAGTCATTGTTTGTAAATACTGTACCATGAAAATGAAAGAATAGTGCCATAAACAGAATCCTCCCAAAATTCTCTTATAAAACATCATCTGTTTCAATGTAAACTCGAAACTTAACTTGTGATAGAGTACAATTTTGAATCATAACCTTGATCACACAAGCTGTTATAACGATTAAAATGATTAAAACAATTAAAATTAGAAGTAATATTAATTAATTACATGTACTTACTATATAAGTTACAGTTTGGGTTTGGTTTAGTGATAGTTTTTTGTAATTATGCATCACTTACCGTACTCTTTTTACTATAGTAATAAGTTACGTTACATGCAGTAACGTAATGACGTCACTTTAAACTTGTTGTTTAAAAGTGTTACAATGTAGTTGGAAACACTTTCCGAATGATTTTGTTGCCAAATGATGAAATGTATCCTATGTTATTTTATAAGATATCATGAAATTATATTATCTTTATAATCTATAATCTTTACATCTTTTTTATATTATATTATTATATTATCAAGTATCATAGGCACAAAAGTTTATTCTACATTTAGAAACTAATCCTAGTTGACTATTTAGTTACATTCCATTAAATGTTACAATTGTTTGTCATATCATGATTGGGGTATTGTGGCGACTGCGGTGTTGAATGTGTTTGGGATTACAGCTAGCAGGCTATGAATCGTGGAAATTCAGAATTCAGATATTCCAGTTGAAATTTTGGGCCAGTTCTTTTTCTGACTGTGGAAACTGTCATAGAGATGTCATTACCCTTATGTGAACTGCATTGTGTCATTGCTGCTTGTGTCTGCTATAGTAGGAAGGCTTGCAAATAGACTTAGAGACAGTTGTGATGTAATGTCGTTTGTGCGCTATTAGTAGGTCACATCCTATTGGCTTACACAGAGAGATGATTCCTTACCAACAGTAGCATGAGGGCAGCCACATGTTTTTTCATCTAAAGATTATGATTATAAGTTAAATATTTTTTGATGTTATGGAGGGTGCAGAGGATGCACTAGGAGCCCCAAATGATCAAATGCATTTTTTTATTACATTTTTTTTTTAATAAATATACTAAATGAGCAAGATGAACGGGAAGCAAAAGTGTGGGACATGAAGACCATGTTCATTTATGTTCTCTTAGCCATGAAAGGATGAGTTTTGTCTATAGTGTACATTATATAAGACTGTTTCAAATTGCAGCTCTGTGAGTGTTATTTTAGTGCTTAGCACATTTGTATACATTTTCTTCTTTAAAACCGGAAGGTTTTGCAAGATATTACATTTTTCCAAGACAATATTGTTTAGTGAGATATTGCTTTAGTTTAGTACTAGACATATAAGACACATAGACTTAGTTAAATAAATCCCTATGATATTCTGGTTGCTAAATATGACTCGGGGCCCCTAATTCAGTGTCTAGGATATTGTTTCACCACTTTTAACGTCCACTATGCTAAAACCATCCAATCTATTAGAAAAGTACACCTCTCCCTACAAGTAATTTGAGGTATAATTCATGTTCTGAATGTTGGACATGCGGGATGAGATTAAAACATACTTATTTTTCAGATCACTATGCCTCAACATGAGCAATTGTAATAGTGATGCCTGACTTAGCTTGTCTTTAATGTGAAGTGATTAAAATTAATCATGTAATATATGACAAGTTCAAAGTTTTGGCTCATTGGTCCCAGAAGGTAAATCATTCCTCAAGCATATCTGCCCTTTTCCGCATCCCAGAACTGCACTGTCGACATAAGATTTTCCAATTTCCCTTGCAGTTCTTACTCATACTCTGCATGTCACCATCTGAGATTGGCTTGTGGTATGCATTTCCTCCACTGATGCAAACTCAGCATTTGAGGCAAACCAAAGAGAGTGTGTTGGCTTAAACCAAAGTGAGTGTGCGTTATGCAGCATAACACCCTTATAGCTTACCCTTCAGCTTGTTTGAGACACACTCGTTTTGCTGTAACTGCAGGTACTGCAGTTAAAAACTCCATATAGTCAGTGAAAATCCACACCTCCAATCCTCTTGCTCATTAAAATCACCCATTAACTAGAAAGTGTATGTCTGTCAGCAATTAAAGGCAAATGCGGGGAATTTCAGAACATGATATCACCCATATGTCCTTCATCATTTGGGTGTACAACAATGTAAGTGTTTGGGCAAGACCCCTACTCCTCTCATCACAAGGGCGTTGACACTATGTAAGAGTGTTTCTTCAAATATGGACATATTTATGTGCCAGAAATTGGTTATATAAGTTGTTGTTATAATTTTTAACTTTTTTTTGTACCATGCCAGTCTCATTTATGTATCAGGCTACTTTTCAAATGCTCGTTGCAAATTGATTTTATTGTTTCTTATCTATGCTATCCTTATCCAAAAAAGTGTACTTTTCTACCTAATACACAATAGTGTCAGTAAAGAGCTTTAGATGAAATATGAGGAATATGAAACATGGAACATTCATAACATGAAAAAAAGGTAAATATCACAGAACAGACTATTTCTATAGAGCATAATTTTTTGTCAATTTATACAAAAAGTTTGAGAAGACCAGTGTGTGTTTAGTTGATATATAACATGTAATTTCCAACATCAAAATAACAATAATAAATATAGCTGCTAGCAGCCATCACGGGGCCAAGCGCAAGGAGGGCATTAAATGTCATGCCGACATGACTGGCATCATCAGACCAACGGCAGTAAGAATCTAAAGACATTTCAATATGACTTAAGTCTAAATGGCTGAAAAACCAACAATACGGTCTTTAGCAATTCGATTTAATGGTTTATCGCATTCAACCAACAGGCAGCGCTGTAACCAAATTGTAGTGTGTGGTACATTGAGAGTGTGGTGACATTGACACATGCAAAGTTTGCTTTCAATTGGGTAAACCATTGCTGACAGAGCACTAAAGTCATGTGTTTGTTAAACATAGCATCTTATAAGAAAAATCGAAATGGCAGATGCTCAAAATGGCCGATATGGGAAAATGTGGTATCACAGGACTCGGCATGACCAACTGGATCTAAAGACAGCAGTTTCATGATTTTTAGACAAAGCGTTCAGGAGTTATAATCAAAAATGTCAGTTTTTTAATATCTCCTGACCACTAGGGGGCAGAGCGCCAAAACTCTGCAGGTAGCCTCAGACCATGATTGACATAACACACACCTAGTTTGGTCAGAAAAGGCTAATGCATTGCGGAGATAAAGCCTCAATTTCAATTTTGCGACCATTACGTCGGATTCTTTCGCGAGTTATTCGTAAACGGTTTGACATATCAACTTTCTTTGGATAACTTTTTGTCATGATGGTCTGGAGATGATGTGGTTCAATTTTGGTGAAAATTGGACAAACGGTCTGGGAGGAGTTCGAAAAAGTAGGTTTTTAAAGAAAAATAACATGGCAAATCGGAGGTTTGGCCGAATATAACATATTTGGTATCTATGGTCTCGGCTTGACCCAATGAACACATTAAGACCATTTGTTTTACAATAGGTTAACGTCATCAAAAGTTATTAGCATATTTGTAAATTTGGTTATAACTTTTGACCACAAGGTGGCGCTGCCCCCAAACTTTTTGTGCCGTATCAAGATTAGGTGCCGAAGACACATATTGAGTTTCGTAACGATACGCCAATCCATTTGTTAAATATAGCAATTTATGACAATATTCAAAATGGCCGACGCTCTAAATGGCCGATATGGGAAAATTTGGTATCGCACGACTCGGCATGATGCACTGAATCTAACGAGACCAGTTTTATGATTTTTGGACAAAGCGTTCAGGAGTTGTAAGGAAAAATGTCACTTTTTCATATCTCCTGACCACTAGGGGGCACAGCGCCAAAACTCTGCAGGTAGCCTCAGACCATGATTGACATAACACACACCGAGTTTGGTCAGAAAACGCTAATGCGTTGTGGAGATAGAGCCTCAAGTTCATTTTTGCGATCATTACGTCGGATTCTTTCGTGAGTTATTCGTAAACGGTTTGACATTTCAACTTTCTTTGGATAACTTTTTGTCAGCATGGTCTGGAGATGATGTGGTTCAATTTTCGTGAAAATCGGACAAACGGCCTAGGAGGAGTTCGAAAAAGTAGGTTTTTCATAAAATTCAAAATGGCGGGAAAATATTCATGACGGAAAATGACGTCATAGGGTGCAATCGAATCGTCTTGAGCCAAGGAATCAGTTGACAAAAGAATTTTGTTTCTAGGACATACGGTTCAAAAGTTATTTACGTAAACGTGAGTGCAACTTTGGACAGTTGGTGGCGCTATAGAGATTGAGTTAGAGACTTCAATTTTGCTATGGTCAATGATTGGACTGTCCTTTATGAGTGTGCCAACTTTTTTTCATTTTCCCGTTTACGGTTCTATGGGCTGCCATAGACTCCCATGGCACAAGAAAAAGAATAAATATAGCTGCTAGCAGCCATCACGGGGCCAAGCGCAAGGAGGGCATTAAATGTCATGCCGACATGGCTGGCATCATCAGACCAACGGCAGTAAGAATCTAAAGAGATTTCAATATGACTTAAGTCTAAATGGCTGAAAAATCAACAATACGGTCTTTAGTATTTCGATTTAATGGTTTATCACATTCAACCAACAGGCAGCGCTGTAACCAAATTGTAGTGTCAATTCATGTGGTACATTGAGAGTGTGGTGACATTGACACATGCAAAGTTTGCTTTCAATTGGGTAAACCATTGCTGACAGACCACTAAAGTCATGTGTTTGTTAAACATAGCATCTTATAAGAAAAATCGAAATGGCAGACGCTCAAAATGGCCGATATGGGAATATTTGGTATCACAGGACTCGGCATGACCCACTGGATCTAAAGAGACCAGTTTCATGATTTTTGGACAAAGCGTTCAGGAGTTATAATCAAAAATGACAGTTTTTCATATCTCCTGACCAGTAGGGGGCAGAGCGCCAAAACTCTGCAGGTAGCCTCAGACCATAATTGACATAACACACACCTAGTTTGGTCAGAAAAGGCAAATGCATTACGGAGATAAAGCCTCAATTTCATTTTAGCGACTATTACCTCAGATTCTTTTGTGAGTTATTCGTAAATGGTTTGACGAACCAACTTCCTTTATATATCGTTTTGTCCACATTGTCTGGAGATGATGTGGTTCAATTTTCGTGAAAATCGGACGAACGGCCTAGGAGGAGTTCGAAAAAGTAGGTTTTTCATAAAATTCAAAATGGCGGGAAAATTTTCATGACGGAAAATGACGTCATAGGGTGCAATTGAATCGTCTTGAGCCAAGGAATCAGTGGACAAAAGAATTTTGTTTCTAGGACATACGGTTCAAAAGTTATTTACATAAACGTGAGTGCAACTTTGGACAGTTGGTGGCGCTTTAGAGATTGAGTTAGAGACTTCAATTTTGCTATGGTCAATGATTGGACTGTCCTTTATGAGTGTGCCAACTTTTTTTCATTTTCCCGCTTACGGTTCTATGGGCTGTCATAGACTTCAATGGCAGAAGAAGAATAATAATAATAATAATAAATATAGCTGCTAGCAGCCATCACGGGGCCAAGCGCAAGGAGGGCATTACATGTTATGCCGACATGGCTTGCATCATCAGACCAACGGCAGTAAGAATCTAAAGACATTTCAATATGACTTAAGTCTAAATGGCTGAAAAATCAACAATACGGTCTTTAGTATTTCGATTTAATGGTTTATCACATTCAACCAACAGGCAGCGCTGTAACCAAATTGTAGTGTCAATTCATGTGGTACATTGAGAGTGTGGTGACTGACACATGCAAAGTTTGCTTTCAATTGGGTAAACCATTGCTGACAGAGCACTAAAGTCATGTGTTTGTTAAACTTAGCATCTTATAAGAAAAATCGAAATGGCAGACGCTCAAAATGGCCGATATGGGAATATTTGGTATCACAGGACTCGGCATGACCCACTGGATCTAAAGAGACCAGTTTCATGTTTTTTGGCCAAAGGGTTCAGAAGTTATAAGCAAAAAAGTCAGTTTTTCATAACTCCTGACCACTAGGGGGCAGAGCGCCAAAACTCTGCAGGTAGCCTCAGACCATGATTGACATAACACACACCTAGTTTGGTCAGAAAAGACTAATGCATTGCGGAGATAAAGCCTCAGTTTCAATTTGGCGACTTTTACCTCGGATTCTTTCGCGAGTTATTCGTAAACGGTTTGTCGAATCAACTTTCTTTATATATCGTTTTGTCCACATTGTCGGGAGATGATGTGGTTCAATTTTCGTGAAGATCGGACGAACGGCCTAGGAGGAGTTCGACAAAGTAGGTTTTTCATAAAATTCAAAATGGCGGGAAAATTTTCATGACGGAAAATGACGTCATAGGGTGCAATCGAATCGTCTTGAGCCAAGGAATCAGTGGACAAAAGAATTTTGTTTCTAGGACATACGGTTCAAAAGTTATTTACGTAAACGTGAGTGCAACTTTGGACGGTTGGTGGCGCTATAGAGATTGAGTTAGAGACTTCAATTTTGCTATGGTCAATGATTGGACTCTCCTTTATGAGTGTGCCAACTTTTTTTCATTTTCCCGCTTACGGTTCTATGGGCTGTCATAGACTTCAATGGCAGAAGAAGAATAATAATAATAAATATAGCTGCTAGCAGCCATCACGGGGCCAAGCGCAAGGAGGGCATTAAATGTCATGCCGACATGGCTGGCATCATCAGACCAACGGCAGTAAGAATCTAAAGACATTTCAATATGACTTAAGTCTAAATGGCTGAAAAATCAACAATACGGTCTTTAGTAGTTCGATTTAATGGTTTATCACGTTCGACCAACAGGCAGCGCTGTAACCAAATTGTAGTGTCAATTCATGTGGTACATTGGGTAAATTGGGTAAACCATGGCTGACAGAGCACTAAAGTCATGTGTTTGTTAAACATAGCATCTTATAAGAAAAATCGAAATGGCAGACGCTCAAAATGCCCGATATGGGAATATTTGCTATCACAGGACTCGGCATGACCCACTGGATCTAAAGAGACCAGTTTCATGATTTTTGGCCAAAGGGTTCAGAAGTTATAAGCAAAAAAGTCAGTTTTTGATAACTCCTGACCACTAGGGGGCACAGCGCCAAAACTCTGCAGGTAGCCTCAAACCATGATTGACATAACACACACCTAGTTTGGTCAGAAAAGGCTAATGCATTGGGGAGATAAAGCCTCAATTTCATTTTGGCGACTTTTACCTCAGATTCTTTCGCGAGTTATTCGTAAACGGTTTGACGAATCAACTTTCTTTATATATCGTTTTGTCCACATTGTCGGGAGATGATGTGGTTCAATTTTCGTGAACATCGGACGAACGGCCTAGGAGGAGTTCGACAAAGTAGGTTTTTCATAAAATTCAAAATGGCGGGAAAATCTTCATGACGGAAAATGACGTCATAGGGTGCAATCGAATCGTCTTGAGCCAAGGAATCAGTGGACAAAAGAATTTTGTTTCTAGGACATACGGTTCAAAAGTTATTTACGTAAACGTGAGTGCAACTTTGGACAGTTGGTGGCGCTAGAGAGATTGAGTTAGAGACTTCAATTTTGCTATGGTCAATGATTGGACTCTCCTTTATCAGTGTGCCAACTTTTTTTCATTTTCCCGCTTACGGTTCTATGGGCTGTCATAGACTTCAATGGCAGAAGAAGAATAATAATAATAATAATAATAAGAACCGGAACAAAAACAATAGGTGCCTCCGCACCTTCGGTGCTTGGCCCCTAATAATAATAAGAACCGGAACAAAAACAATAGGTGCCTCCGCACCTTCGGTGCTTGGCCCCTAATAATAATAAGAACCGGAACAAAAACAATAGGTGCCTCCGCACCTTCGGTGCTTGGCCCCTAATAAGAACCGGAACAAAAACAATAGGTGCCTCCGCACCTTCGGTGCTTGGCCCCTAATAAATATAGCTGCTAGCAGCCATCACGGGGCCAAGCGCAAGGAGGGCATTAAATGTCATGCCGACATGACTGGCATCATCAGACCAACGGCAGTAAGAATCTAAAGACATTTCAATATGACTTAAGTCTAAATGGCTGAAAAACCAACAATACGGTCTTTAGCAATTCGATTTAATGGTTTATCGCATTCAACCAACAGGCAGCGCTGTAACCAAATTGTAGTGTGTGGTACATTGAGAGTGTGGTGACATTGACACATGCAAAGTTTGCTTTCAATTGGGTAAACCATTGCTGACAGCACTAAAGTCATGTGTTTGTTAAACATAGCATCTTATAAGAAAAATCGAAATGGCAGATGCTCAAAATGGCCGATATGGGAAAATGTGGTATCACAGGACTCGGCATGACCAACTGGATCTAAAGACAGCAGTTTCATGATTTTTAGACAAAGCGTTCAGGAGTTATAATCAAAAATGTCAGTTTTTTAATATCTCCTGACCACTAGGGGGCAGAGCGCCAAAACTCTGCAGGTAGCCTCAGACCATGATTGACATAACACACACCTAGTTTGGTCAGAAAAGGCTAATGCATTGCGGAGATAAAGCCTCAATTTCAATTTTGCGACCATTACGTCGGATTCTTTCGCGAGTTATTCGTAAACGGTTTGACATATCAACTTTCTTTGGATAACTTTTTGTCATGATGGTCTGGAGATGATGTGGTTCAATTTTGGTGAAAATTGGACAAACGGTCTGGGAGGAGTTCGAAAAAGTAGGTTTTTAAAGAAAAATAACATGGCAAATCGGAGGTTTGGCCGAATATAACATATTTGGTATCTATGGTCTCGGCTTGACCCAATGAACACATTAAGACCATTTGTTTTACAATAGGTTAACGTCATCAAAAGTTATTAGCATATTTGTAAATTTGGTTATAACTTTTGACCACAAGGTGGCGCTGCCCCCAAACTTTTTGTGCCGTATCAAGATTAGGTGCCGAAGACACATATTGAGTTTCGTAACGATACGCCAATCCATTTGTTAAATATAGCAATTTATGACAATATTCAAAATGGCCGACGCTCTAAATGGCCGATATGGGAAAATTTGGTATCGCACGACTCGGCATGATGCACTGAATCTAACGAGACCAGTTTTATGATTTTTGGACAAAGCGTTCAGGAGTTGTAAGGAAAAATGTCACTTTTTCATATCTCCTGACCACTAGGGGGCACAGCGCCAAAACTCTGCAGGTAGCCTCAGACCATGATTGACATAACACACACCGAGTTTGGTCAGAAAACGCTAATGCGTTGTGGAGATAGAGCCTCAAGTTCATTTTTGCGATCATTACGTCGGATTCTTTCGTGAGTTATTCGTAAACGGTTTGACATTTCAACTTTCTTTGGATAACTTTTTGTCAGCATGGTCTGGAGATGATGTGGTTCAATTTTCGTGAAAATCGGACAAACGGCCTAGGAGGAGTTCGAAAAAGTAGGTTTTTCATAAAATTCAAAATGGCGGGAAAATATTCATGACGGAAAATGACGTCATAGGGTGCAATCGAATCGTCTTGAGCCAAGGAATCAGTTGACAAAAGAATTTTGTTTCTAGGACATACGGTTCAAAAGTTATTTACGTAAACGTGAGTGCAACTTTGGACAGTTGGTGGCGCTATAGAGATTGAGTTAGAGACTTCAATTTTGCTATGGTCAATGATTGGACTGTCCTTTATGAGTGTGCCAACTTTTTTTCATTTTCCCGTTTACGGTTCTATGGGCTGCCATAGACTCCCATGGCACAAGAAAAAGAATAATAAATATAGCTGCTAGCAGCCATCACGGGGCCAAGCGCAAGGAGGGCATTAAATGTCATGCCGACATGGCTGGCATCATCAGACCAACGGCAGTAAGAATCTAAAGACATTTCAATATGACTTAAGTCTAAATGGCTGAAAAATCAACAATACGGTCTTTAGTAGTTCGATTTAATGGTTTATCACGTTCGACCAACAGGCAGCGCTTTAACCAAATTGTAGTGTCAATTCATGTGGTACATTGGGTAAATTGGGTAAACCATGGCTGACAGAGCACTAAAGTCATGTGTTTGTTAAACATAGCATCTTATAAGAAAAATCGAAATGGCAGACGCTCAAAATGCCCGATATGGGAATATTTGCTATCACAGGACTCGGCATGACCCACTGGATCTAAAGAGACCAGTTTCATGATTTTTGGCCAAAGGGTTCAGAAGTTATAAGCAAAAAAGTCAGTTTTTGATAACTCCTGACCACTAGGGGGCACAGCGCCAAAACTCTGCAGGTAGCCTCAAACCATGATTGACATAACACACACCTAGTTTGGTCAGAAAAGGCTAATGCATTGGGGAGATAAAGCCTCAATTTCATTTTGGCGACTTTTACCTCAGATTCTTTCGCGAGTTATTCGTAAACGGTTTGACGAATCAACTTTCTTTATATATCGTTTTGTCCACATTGTCGGGAGATGATGTGGTTCAATTTTCGTGAACATCGGACGAACGGCCTAGGAGGAGTTCGACAAAGTAGGTTTTTCATAAAATTCAAAATGGCGGGAAAATCTTCATGACGGAAAATGACGTCATAGGGTGCAATCGAATCGTCTTGAGCCAAGGAATCAGTGGACAAAAGAATTTTGTTTCTAGGACATACGGTTCAAAAGTTATTTACGTAAACGTGAGTGCAACTTTGGACAGTTGGTGGCGCTAGAGAGATTGAGTTAGAGACTTCAATTTTGCTATGGTCAATGATTGGACTCTCCTTTATCAGTGTGCCAACTTTTTTTCATTTTCCCGCTTACGGTTCTATGGGCTGTCATAGACTTCAATGGCAGAAGAAGAATAATAATAATAAATATAGCTGCTAGCAGCCATCACGGGGCCAAGCGCAAGGAGGGCATTAAATGTCATGCCGACATGGCTGGCATCATCAGACCAACGGCAGCAAGAATCTAAAGACATTTCAATATGACTTAAGTCTAAATGGCTGAAAAATCAACAATACGGTCTTTAGTATTTCGATTTAATGGTTTATCACATTCAATCAACAGGCAGCGCTGTAACCAAATTCTAGTGTCAATTCATGTGGTACATTGAGAGTGTGGTGACATTGACACATGCAAAGTTTGCTTTCAATTGGGTAAACCATTGCTGACAGAGCACTAAAGTCATGTGTTTGTTAAACATAGCATCTTATAAGAAAAATAGAAATGGCAGATGCTCAAAATGGCCGATATGGGAAAATTTGGTATCACAGGACTCGGCATGACCCACTGGGTCTAAAGACAGCAGTTTCATGATTTTTAGACAAAGCGTTCAGGAGTTATAATCAAAAATGTCAGTTTTTTAATATCTCCTGACCACTAGGGGGCAGAGCGCCAAAACTCTGCAGGTAGCCTCAGACCATGATTGACATAACACACACCTAGTTTGGTCAGAAAACGCTAATGCGTTGCGGAGATAAAGCCTCAATTTCATTTTTGCGACCATTACGTCGGATTCTTTCGCGAGTTATTCGTAAACGGTTTGACATATCAACTTTCTTTGGATATCTTTTTGTCACGATGGTCTGGAGATGATGTGGTTTAATTTTGGTGAAAATTGGACAAACGGTCTGGGAGGAGTTCGAAAAAGTAGGTTTTTAAAGAAAAACAACATGGTGGACAAGAAGTTTGGCCGACTATGACAAATTTGGTATCGGTGTTCTCGGTTTGACCCAAGGAACGTATAAAGATAATTTGTTTTACCATAGGTTAACGCACTCAAAAGTTATTAGCATATTTGTAAATTTGGTTATAATTTTTGACCACAAGGGGGTCCTGCCTCGAAACTTTTTGAGTCGTATCAAGGTTAGGTGCCGAAGACACATATTGAGTTTCGTAACAATACGCCAATATCTTTGTTAAATATAGCAATTTATGACAATATTCAAAATGGCCGACGCTCAAAATGGCCGATATGGGAAAATTTGGTATCGCACGACTCGGCATGATGCACTGAATCTAAAGAGACCAGTTTTATTATTTTTGGCCAAAGCGTTCAGAAGTTATAAGCAAATATTTAACTTTTTCATATCTCCTGACCACTAGGGGGCACAGCGCCAAAACTCTGCAGGTTGCCTCAGACCATGATTGACATAACACACACCTAGTTTGGTCATAAAAGGCTAATGCATTGCGGAGATAAAGCCTCAATTTCATTTTGGCGACTTTTACCTCGGATTCTTTCGCGAGTTATTCGTAAACGGTTTGACGAATCAACTTTCTTTATATATCGTTTTGTCCACATTGTCTGGAGATGATGTGGTTCAATTTTCGTGAAAATCGGACCAACGGCCTAGGAGGAGTTCGAAAAAGTAGGTTTTTCATAAAATTCAAAATGGCGGGAAAATTTTCATGACGGAAAATGACGTCATAGGGTGCATTCGAATCGTCTTGAGCCAAGGAATCAGTGGACAAAAGAATTTTGTTTCTAGGACATACGGTTCAAAAGTTATTTACATAAACGTGAGTGCAACTTTGGACAGTTGGTGGCGCAATAGAGATTGAGTTAGAGACTTCAATTTTGCCATGGTCAATGATTGGACTGTCCTTTATGAGTGTGCCAACTTTTTTTCATTTTCCCGCTTACGGTTCTATGGGCTGTCATAGACTTCAATGGCAGAAGAAAAAGAATAATAATAATAATAATAAGAACCGGAACAAAAACAATAGGTGCCTCCGCACCTTCGGTGCTTGGCCCCTAAATATAGCTGCTAGCAGCCATCACGGGGCCAAGCGCAAGGAGGGCATTAAATGTCATGCCGACATGGCTGGCATCATCAGACCAACGGCAGTAAGAATCTAAAGACATTTCAATATGACTTAAGTCTAAATGGCTGAAAAATCAACAATACGGTCTTTAGTAGTTCGATTTAATGGTTTATCACGTTCGACCAACAGGCAGCGCTGTAACCAAATTGTAGTGTCAATTCATGTGGTACATTGGGTAAATTGGGTAAACCATGGCTGACAGAGCACTAAAGTCATGTGTTTGTTAAACATACAGAAGTTATAAGCAAAAAAGTCAGTTTTTGATAACTCCTGACCACTAGGGGGCACAGCGCCAAAACTCTGCAGGTAGCCTCAAACCATGATTGACATAACACACACCTAGTTTGGTCAGAAAAGGCTAATGCATTGGGGAGATAAAGCCTCAATTTCATTTTGGCGACTTTTACCTCAGATTCTTTCGCGAGTTATTCGTAAACGGTTTGACGAATCAACTTTCTTTATATATCGTTTTGTCCACATTGTCGGGAGATGATGTGGTTCAATTTTCGTGAACATCGGACGAACGGCCTAGGAGGAGTTCGACAAAGTAGGTTTTTCATAAAATTCAAAATGGCGGGAAAATCTTCATGACGGAAAATGACGTCATAGGGTGCAATCGAATCGTCTTGAGCCAAGGAATCAGTGGACAAAAGAATTTTGTTTCTAGGACATACGGTTCAAAAGTTATTTACGTAAACGTGAGTGCAACTTTGGACAGTTGGTGGCGCTAGAGAGATTGAGTTAGAGACTTCAATTTTGCTATGGTCAATGATTGGACTCTCCTTTATCAGTGTGCCAACTTTTTTTCATTTTCCCGCTTACGGTTCTATGGGCTGTCATAGACTTCAATGGCAGAAGAAGAATAATAATAAATATAGCTGCTAGCAGCCATCACGGGGCCAAGCGCAAGGAGGGCATTAAATGTCATGCCGACATGGCTGGCATCATCAGACCAACAGCAGTAAGAATCTAAAGACATTTCAATATGACTTAAGTCTAAATGGCTGAAAAATCAACAATAGGGTCTTTAGTAATTCGATTTAATGGTTTATCACATTCAACCAACAGGCAGCGCTGTAACCACATTGTAGTGTCAATTCATGTGGTACATTGAGAGTGTGGTGACATTGACACATGCAAAGTTTGCTTTCAATTGGGTAAACCGTTGCTGACAGAGCACTAAAGTCATGTGTTTGTTAAACATAGAATCTTATAAGAAAAATCGAAATGGCAGACGCTCAAAATGGCCGATATGGGAAAATTTGGTATCACAGGACTCGGCATGACCCACTGGATCTAAAGAGACCAGTTTCATGATTTTTGGCCAAAGGGTTCAGGAGTTATAAGCAAAAAAGTCAGTTTTTTAATATCTCCTGACCACTAGGGGGCAGAGCGCCAAAACTCTGCAGGTAGCCTCAAACCATGATTGACATAACACACACCTAGTTTGGTCAGAAAAGGCTAATGCATTGGGGAGATAAAGCCTCAATTTCATTTTGGCGACTTTTACCTCAGATTCTTTCACGAGTTATTCGTAAACAGTTTGACGAATCAACTTTGTTTATATATCGTTTTGTCAACATTGTCAGGAGATGATGTGGTTCAATTTTCGTGAACATCGGACGAACGGCCTAGGAGGAGTTCGACAAAGTAGGTTTTTCATAAAATTCAAAATGGCGGGAAAATTTTCATGACGGAAAATGACGTCATAGGGTGCAATCGAATCGTCTTGAGCCAAGGAATCAGTGGACAAAAGAATTTTGTTTCTAGGACATACGGTTCAAAAGTTATTTACGTAAACGTGAGTGCAACTTTGGACAGTTGGTGGCGGTAGAGAGATTGAGTTAGAGACTTCAATTTTGCTATGGTCAATGATTAGACTCTCCTTTATGAGTGTGCCAACTTTTTTTCATTTTCCCGCTTACGGTTCTATGGGCTGTCATAGACTTCAATGGCAGAAGAAGAATAATAATAATAATAATAATAAGAACCGGAACAAAAACAATAGGTGCCTCCGCACCTTCGGTGCTTGGCCCCTAAATAAGAACCGGAACAAAAACAATAGGTGCCTCCGCACCTTCGGTGCTTGGCCCCTAATAAGAACCGGAACAAAAACAATAGGTGCCTCCGCACCTTCGGTGCTTGGCCCCTAAATATAGCTGCTAGCA
Source organism: Rhodeus uyekii (assembly GCA_037043235.1). Taxonomy (NCBI): domain Eukaryota; kingdom Metazoa; phylum Chordata; class Actinopteri; order Cypriniformes; family Acheilognathidae; genus Rhodeus; species Rhodeus uyekii. The sequence continues at coordinate 104,713 of JAWRVZ010000493.1, read as the reverse complement.
GCCATCACGGGGCCAAGCGCAAGGAGGGCATTAAATGTCATGCCGACATGGCTGGCATCATCAGACCAACGGCAGTAAGAATCTAAAGACATTTCAATATGACTTAAGTCTAAATGGCTGAAAAATCAACAATACGGTCTTTAGTAATTCGATTTAATGGTTTATCACATTCAACCAACAGGCAGCGCTGTAACCACATTGTAGTGTCAATTCATGTGGTACATTGAGAGTGTGGTGACATTGACACATGCAAAGTTTGCTTTCAATTGGGTAAACCATTGCTGACAGAGCACTAAAGTCATGTGTTTGTTAAACATAGAATCTTATAAGAAAAATCGAAATGGCAGACGCTCAAAATGGCCGATATGGGAAAATTTGGTATCACAGGACTCGGCATGACCCACTGGATCTAAAGAGACCAGTTTCATGATTTTTGGCCAAAGGGTTCAGGAGTTATAATCAAAAAAGTCAGTTTTTTATTATCTCCTGACCACTAGGGGGCAGAGCACCAAAACTCTGCAGGTAGCCTCAGACCATGATTGACATAATACACACCTAGTTTGGTCAGAAAACGCTAATGCGTTGCGGAGATAAAGTCTCAATTTCATTTTTGCGACCATTACGTTGGATTCTTTCGCGAGTTATTCGTAAACGGTTTGACATATCAACTTTCTTTGGATAACTTTTTGTCATGATGGTCTGGAGATGATGTGGTTCAATTTTGGTGAAAATTGGACAAACGGTCTGGGAGGAGTTCGAAAAAGTAGGTTTTTATAGAAAAATAACATGGCAAATCGGAGATTTGGCCGAATATGACATATTTGGTATCTATGGTCTCGGCTTGACCCAATGAACACATTAAGACCATTTGTTTTACAATAGGTTAACGTCATCAAAAGTTATTAGCATATTTGTAAATTTGGTTATAACTTTTGACCACAAGGTGGCGCTGCCCCCAAACTTTTTGTGCCGTATCAAGGTTAGGTGCCGAAGACACATATTGAGTTTCGTAACGATACGCCAATCCATTTGTTAAATATAGCAATTTATGACAATATTCAAAATGGCCGACGCTCTAAATGGCCGATATGGGAAAATTTGGTATCGCACGACTCGGCATGATGCACTGAATCTAACGAGACCAGTTTTATGATTTTTGGACAAAGCGTTCAGGAGTTGTAAGGAAAAATGTCACTTTTTCATATCTCCTGACCACTAGGGGGCACAGCGCCAAAACTCTGCAGGTAGCCTCAGACCATGATTGACATAACACACACCGAGTTTGGTCAGAAAACGCTAATGCGTTGTGGAGATAGAGCCTCAAGTTCATTTTTGCGATCATTACGTCGGATTCTTTCGTGAGTTATTCATAAACGGTTTGACATTTCAACTTTCTTTGGATAACTTTTTGTCACCATGGTCTGGAGATGATGTGGTTCAATTTTCGTGAAAATCGGACAAACGGCCTAGGAGGAGTTCGAAAAAGTAGGTTTTTCATAAAATTCAAAATGGCGGGAAAATATTCATGACGGAAAATGACGTCATATAGTGCAATCGAATCGTCTTGAGCCAAGGAATCAGTTGACAAAAGAATTTTGTTTCTAGGACATACGGTTCAAAAGTTATTAACGTAAACGTGAGTGCAACTTTGGACAGTTGGTGGCGCTATAGAGATTGAGTTAGAGACTTCAATTTTGCTATGGTCAATGATTGGACTGTCCTTAATGAGTGTGCCAACTTTTTTTCATTTTCCCGTTTACGGTTCTATGGGCTGCCATAGACTCCCATGGCACAAGAAAAAGAATAATAAATATAGCTGCTAGCAGCCATCACGGGGCCAAGCGCAAGGAGGGCATTAAATGTCATGCCGACATGGCTGGCATCATCAGACCAACGGCAGTAAGAATCTAAAGACATTTCAATATGACTTAAGTCTAAATGGCTGAAAAATCAACAATACGGTCTTTAGTAGTTCGATTTAATGGTTTATCACGTTCGACCAACAGGCAGCGCTGTAACCAAATTGTAGTGTCAATTCATGTGGTACATTGGGTAAATTGGGTAAACCATGGCTGACAGAGCACTAAAGTCATGTGTTTGTTAAACATAGCATCTTATAAGAAAAATCGAAATGGCAGACGCTCAAAATGCCCGATATGGGAATATTTGCTATCACAGGACTCGGCATGACCCACTGGATCTAAAGAGACCAGTTTCATGATTTTTGGCCAAAGGGTTCAGAAGTTATAAGCAAAAAAGTCAGTTTTTGATAACTCCTGACCACTAGGGGGCACAGCGCCAAAACTCTGCAGGTAGCCTCAAACCATGATTGACATAACACACACCTAGTTTGGTCAGAAAAGGCTAATGCATTGGGGAGATAAAGCCTCAATTTCATTTTGGCGACTTTTACCTCAGATTCTTTCGCGAGTTATTCGTAAACGGTTTGACGAATCAACTTTCTTTATATATCGTTTTGTCCACATTGTCGGGAGATGATGTGGTTCAATTTTCGTGAACATCGGACGAACGGCCTAGGAGGAGTTCGACAAAGTAGGTTTTTCATAAAATTCAAAATGGCGGGAAAATCTTCATGACGGAAAATGACGTCATAGGGTGCAATCGAATCGTCTTGAGCCAAGGAATCAGTGGACAAAAGAATTTTGTTTCTAGGACATACGGTTCAAAAGTTATTTACGTAAACGTGAGTGCAACTTTGGACAGTTGGTGGCGCTAGAGAGATTGAGTTAGAGACTTCAATTTTGCTATGGTCAATGATTGGACTCTCCTTTATCAGTGTGCCAACTTTTTTTCATTTTCCCGCTTACGGTTCTATGGGCTGTCATAGACTTCAATGGCAGAAGAAGAATAATAATAATAATAATAATAAGAACCGGAACAAAAACAATAGGTGCCTCCGCACCTTCGGTGCTTGGCCCCTAAATATAGCTGCTAGCAGCCATCACGGGGCCAAGCGCAAGGAGGGCATTAAATGTCATGCCGACATGGCTGGCATCATCAGACCAACGGCAGTAAGAATCTAAAGACATTTCAATATGACTTAAGTCTAAATGGCTGAAAAATCAACAATACGGTCTTTAGTAGTTCGATTTAATGGTTTATCACGTTCGACCAACAGGCAGCGCTGTAACCAAATTGTAGTGTCAATTCATGTGGTACATTGGGTAAATTGGGTAAACCATGGCTGACAGAGCACTAAAGTCATGTGTTTGTTAAACATAGCATCTTATAAGAAAAATCGAAATGGCAGACGCTCAAAATGCCCGATATGGGAATATTTGCTATCACAGGACTCGGCATGACCCACTGGATCTAAAGAGACCAGTTTCATGATTTTTGGCCAAAGGGTTCAGAAGTTATAAGCAAAAAAGTCAGTTTTTGATAACTCCTGACCACTAGGGGGCACAGCGCCAAAACTCTGCAGGTAGCCTCAAACCATGATTGACATAACACACACCTAGTTTGGTCAGAAAAGGCTAATGCATTGGGGAGATAAAGCCTCAATTTCATTTTGGCGACTTTTACCTCAGATTCTTTCGCGAGTTATTCGTAAACGGTTTGACGAATCAACTTTCTTTATATATCGTTTTGTCCACATTGTCGGGAGATGATGTGGTTCAATTTTCGTGAACATCGGACGAACGGCCTAGGAGGAGTTCGACAAAGTAGGTTTTTCATAAAATTCAAAATGGCGGGAAAATCTTCATGACGGAAAATGACGTCATAGGGTGCAATCGAATCGTCTTGAGCCAAGGAATCAGTGGACAAAAGAATTTTGTTTCTAGGACATACGGTTCAAAAGTTATTTACGTAAACGTGAGTGCAACTTTGGACAGTTGGTGGCGCTAGAGAGATTGAGTTAGAGACTTCAATTTTGCTATGGTCAATGATTGGACTCTCCTTTATCAGTGTGCCAACTTTTTTTCATTTTCCCGCTTACGGTTCTATGGGCTGTCATAGACTTCAATGGCAGAAGAAGAATAATAATAATAATAAATATAGCTGCTAGCAGCCATCACGGGGCCAAGCGCAAGGAGGGCATTACATGTTATGCCGACATGGCTTGCATCATCAGACCAACGGCAGTAAGAATCTAAAGACATTTCAATATGACTTAAGTCTAAATGGCTGAAAAATCAACAATACGGTCTTTAGTATTTCGATTTAATGGTTTATCACATTCAACCAACAGGCAGCGCTGTAACCAAATTGTAGTGTCAATTCATGTGGTACATTGAGAGTGTGGTGACTGACACATGCAAAGTTTGCTTTCAATTGGGTAAACCATTGCTGACAGAGCACTAAAGTCATGTGTTTGTTAAACTTAGCATCTTATAAGAAAAATCGAAATGGCAGACGCTCAAAATGGCCGATATGGGAATATTTGGTATCACAGGACTCGGCATGACCCACTGGATCTAAAGAGACCAGTTTCATGTTTTTTGGCCAAAGGGTTCAGAAGTTATAAGCAAAAAAGTCAGTTTTTCATAACTCCTGACCACTAGGGGGCAGAGCGCCAAAACTCTGCAGGTAGCCTCAGACCATGATTGACATAACACACACCTAGTTTGGTCAGAAAAGACTAATGCATTGCGGAGATAAAGCCTCAGTTTCAATTTGGCGACTTTTACCTCGGATTCTTTCGCGAGTTATTCGTAAACGGTTTGTCGAATCAACTTTCTTTATATATCGTTTTGTCCACATTGTCTGGAGATGATGTGGTTCAATTTTCGTTGAAATCGGAAAAACGGCCTAGGAGGAGTTCGAAAAAGTAGGTTTTTCATAAAATTCAAAATGGCGGGAAAAATTTCATGACGGAAAATGACGTCATAGAATGCAATCGAATCGTCTTGAGCCAAGGAATCAGTGGACATAAGAATTTTGTTTCTAGGTCATACGGTTCAAAAGTTATTAGCATAAACGTTAGTTCAACTTTGGACAGTTGGTGGCGCTAGAGATATTGAGTTAGAGACTTCAATTTTGCTATGGTCAATGATTGGACTGTCTTTTATGAGTGTGACAACTTTTTTTCATTTTCCCGCTTACGGTTCTATGGGCTGTCATAGACTCCCTTGGCGGAAGAAGATGAAGAATAATAATAAGAACCGGAACAGAAACAATAGGTGCCTCCGCACCTTCTGTGCTTGGCCCCTAATAAGAACCGGAACAAAAACAATAGGTGCCTCCGCACCTTCGGTGCTTGGCCCCTAACTAGCAGCCATCACGGGGCCAAGCGCAAGGAGGGCATTAAATGTCATGCCGACATGGCTAGCATCATCAGACCAATGGCAGTAAGAATCTAAAGACATTTCAATATGACTTAAGTCTAAATGGCTGAAAAATCAACAATACGGTCTTTAGTAATTCAATTTAATGGTTTATCACATTCAACCAACAGGCAGCGCTGTAACCAAATTGTAGTGTCAATTCATGTGGTACATTGAGAGTGTGGTGACATTGACACATGCAAAGTTTGCTTTCAATTGGGTAAACCATTGCTGACAGACCACTAAAGTCATGTGTTTGTTAAACATAGCATCTTATAAGAAAAATCGAAATGGCAGATGCTCAAAATGGCCGATATGGGAATATTTGGTATCACAGGACTCGGCATGACCCACTGGATCTAAAGACAGCAGTTTCATGATTTTTAGACAAAGCGTTCAGGAGTTATAATCAAAAATGTCAGTTTTTTAATATCTCCTGACCACTAGGGGGCAGAGCGCCAAAACTCTGCAGGTAGCCTCAGACCATGATTGACATAACACACACCTAGTTTGGTCAGAAAATGCTAATGCGTTGCGGAGATAAAGCCTCAAGTTCATTTTTGCGACCATTACGTCGGATTCTTTCGCGAGTTATTCGTAAACGGTTTGACATATCAACTTTCTTTGGATAACTTTTTGTCATGATGGTCTGGAGATGATGTGGTTTCATTTTGGTGAAAATTGGACAAACGGTCTGGGAGGAGTTCGAAAAAGTAGGTTTTTAAAGAAAAACAACATGGTGGACAAGAAGTTTGGCCGACTATGACAAATTTGGTATCTATGTTCTTGGTTTGACCCAAGGAACGTATAAAGATAATTTGTTTTACCATAGGTTAACGCACTCAAAAGTTATTAGCATATTTGTAAATTTGGTTATAATTTTTGACCACAAGGGGGTGCTGCCTCGAAACTTTTTGAGTCGTATCAAGGTTAGGTGCCGAAGACACATATTGAGTTTCGTAATGATACGCCAATATCTTTGTTAAATATAGCAATTTATGACAATATTCAAAATGGCCGACGCTCAAAATGGCCGATATGGGAAAATTTGGTATCGCACGACTCGGCATGATGCACTGAATCTAAAGAGACCAGTTTTATTATTTTTGGCCAAAGCGTTCAGAAGTTATAAGCAAATATTTAACTTTTTCATATCTCCTGACCACTAGGGGGCACAGCGCCAAAACTCTGCAGGTAGCCTCAGATCATGATTGACATAACACACACCTAGTTTGGTCAGAAAACGCTAATGCGTTGCGGAGATAAAGCATCAATTTCATTTTTGCGACCATTACGTCGGATTCTTTCGCGAGTTATTCGTAAACTGTTTGACATATCAACTTTCTTTGGATAACTTTTTGTCCACATGGTCTGGAGATGATGTGGTTCAATTTTCGTTGAAATCGGAAAAACGGCCTAGGAGGAGTTTGAAAAAGTAGGTTTTTCATAAAATTCAAAATGGCGGGAAAAATTTCATGACGGAAAATGACGTCATAGGGTGCAATCGAATCGTCTTGAGCCAAGGAATCAGTGGACATAAGAATTTTGTTTCTAGGTCATACGGTTCAAAAGTTATTAGCATAAACGTTAGTTCAACTTTGGACAGTTGGTGGCGCTAGAGATATTGAGTTAGAGACTTCAAATTTGTTATGGTCAATGATTGGACTGTCTTTAATGAGTGTGCCAACTTTTTTTCATTTTCCCGCTTACGGTTCTATGGGCTGTCATAGACTCCCATGGCGGAAGAAGATGAAGAATAATAATAAGAACCGGAACAGAAACAATAGGTGCCTTCGCACCTTCGGTGCTTGGCCCCTAATAATAATAAGAACCGGAACAAAAACAATAGGTGCCTCCGCACCTTCGGTGCTTGGCCCCTAATAAGAACCGGAACAAAAACAATAGGTGCCTCCGCACCTTCGGTGCTTGGCCCCTAACTAGCAGCCATCACGGGGCCAAGCGCAAGGAGGGCATTAAATGTCATGCCGACATGACTGGCATCATCAGACCAACGGCAGTAAGAATCTAAAGACATTTCAATATGACTTAAGTCTAAATGGCTGAAAAACCAACAATACGGTCTTTAGCAATTCGATTTAATGGTTTATCGCATTCAACCAACAGGCAGTGCTGTAACCAAATTGTAGTGTGTGGTACATTGAGAGTGTGGTGACATTGACACATGCAAAGTTTGCTTTCAATTGGGTAAACCATTGCTGACAGCACTAAAGTCATGTGTTTGTTAAACATAGCATCTTATAAGAAAAATCGAAATGGCAGATGCTCAATATGGCCGATATGGGAAAATGTGGTATCACAGGACTCGGCATGACCAACTGGATCTAAAGACAGCAGTTTCATGATTTTTAGACAAAGCGTTCAGGAGTTATAATCAAAAATGTCAGTTTTTTAATATCTCCTGACCACTAGGGGGCAGAGCGCCAAAACTCTGCAGGTAGCCTCAGACCATGATTGACATAACACACACCTAGTTTGGTCAGAAAAGGCTAATGCATTGCGGAGATAAAGCCTCAATTTCAATTTTGCGACCATTACGTCGGATTCTTTCGCGAGTTATTCGTAAACGGTTTGACATATCAACTTTCTTTGGATAACTTTTTGTCATGATGGTCTGGAGATGATGTGGTTCAATTTTGGTGAAAATTGGACAAACGGTCTGGGAGGAGTTCGAAAAAGTAGGTTTTTAAAGAAAAATAACATGGCAAATCGGAGGTTTGGCCGAATATAACATATTTGGTATCTATGGTCTCGGCTTGACCCAATGAACACATTAAGACCATTTGTTTTACAATAGGTTAACGTCATCAAAAGTTATTAGCATATTTGTAAATTTGGTTATAACTTTTGACCACAAGGTGGCGCTGCCCCCAAACTTTTTGTGCCGTATCAAGATTAGGTGCCGAAGACACATATTGAGTTTCGTAACGATACGCCAATCCATTTGTTAAATATAGCAATTTATGACAATATTCAAAATGGCCGACGCTCTAAATGGCCGATATGGGAAAATTTGGTATCGCACGACTCGGCATGATGCACTGAATCTAACGAGACCAGTTTTATGATTTTTGGACAAAGCGTTCAGGAGTTGTAAGGAAAAATGTCACTTTTTCATATCTCCTGACCACTAGGGGGCACAGCGCCAAAACTCTGCAGGTAGCCTCAGACCATGATTGACATAACACACACCGAGTTTGGTCAGAAAACGCTAATGCGTTGTGGAGATAGAGCCTCAAGTTCATTTTTGCGATCATTACGTCGGATTCTTTCGTGAGTTATTCGTAAACGGTTTGACATTTCAACTTTCTTTGGATAACTTTTTGTCAGCATGGTCTGGAGATGATGTGGTTCAATTTTCGTGAAAATCGGACAAACGGCCTAGGAGGAGTTCGAAAAAGTAGGTTTTTCATAAAATTCAAAATGGCGGGAAAATATTCATGACGGAAAATGACGTCATAGGGTGCAATCGAATCGTCTTGAGCCAAGGAATCAGTTGACAAAAGAATTTTGTTTCTAGGACATACGGTTCAAAAGTTATTTACGTAAACGTGAGTGCAACTTTGGACAGTTGGTGGCGCTATAGAGATTGAGTTAGAGACTTCAATTTTGCTATGGTCAATGATTGGACTGTCCTTTATGAGTGTGCCAACTTTTTTTCATTTTCCCGTTTACGGTTCTATGGGCTGCCATAGACTCCCATGGCACAAGAAAAAGAATAATAAATATAGCTGCTAGCAGCCATCACGGGGCCAAGCGCAAGGAGGGCATTAAATGTCATGCCGACATGACTGGCATCATCAGACCAACGGCAGTAAAAATCTAAAGACATTTCAATATGGCTTAAGTCTAAATGGCTGAAAAACCAACAATACGGTCTTTAGCAATTCGATTTAATGGTTTATCGCATTCAACCAACAGGCAGCGCTGTAACCAAATTGTAGTGTGTGGTACATTGAGAGTGTGGTGACATTGACACATGCAAAGTTTGCTTTCAATTGGGTAAACCATTGCTGACAGAGCACTAAAGTCATGTGTTTGTTAAACATAGCATCTTATAAGAAAAATCGAAATGGCAGACGCTCAAAATGGCCGATATGGGAATATTTGGTATCATAGGACTCGGCATGACCCACTGGATCTAAAGAGACCAGTTTCATGATTTTTGGCCAAAGGGTTCAGAAGTTATAAGCAAAAAAGTCAGTTTTTGATAACTCCTGACCACTAGGGGGCACAGCGCCAAAACTCTGCAGGTAGCCTCAAACCATGATTGACATAACACACACCTAGTTTGGTCAGAAAAGGCTAATGCATTGGGGAGATAAAGCCTCAATTTCATTTTGGCGACTTTTACCTCAGATTCTTTCACAAGTTATTCGTAAACGGTTTGACGAATCAACTTTGTTTATATATCGTTTTGTCCACATTGTCAGGAGATGATGTGGTTCAATTTTCGTGAACATCGGACGAACGGCCTAGGAGGAGTTCGACAAAGTAGGTTTTTCATAAAATTCAAAATGGCGGGAAAATTTTCATGACGGAAAATGACGTCATAGGGTGCAATCGAATCGTCTTGAGCCAAGGAATCAGTGGACAAAAGAATTTTGTTTCTAGGACATACGGTTCAAAAGTTATTTACGTAAACGTGAGTGCAACTTTGGACAGTTGGTGGCGGTAGAGAGATTGAGTTAGAGACTTCAATTTTGCTATGGTCAATGATTAGACTCTCCTTTATGAGTGTGCCAACTTTTTTTCATTTTCCCGCTTACGGTTCTATGGGCTGTCATAGACTTCAATGGCAGAAGAAGAATAATAAATATAGCTGCTAGCAGCCATCACGGGGCCAAGCGCAAGGAGGGCATTATATGTCATGCCGACATGACTGGCATCATCAGACCAACGGCAGTAAAAATCTAAAGACATTTCAATATGACTTAAGTCTAAATGGCTGAAAAACCAACAATACGGTCTTTAGCAATTCGATTTAATGGTTTATCGCATTCAACCAACAGGCAGCGCTGTAACCAAATTGTAGTGTGTGGTACATTGAGAGTGTGGTGACATTGACACATGCAAAGTTTGCTTTCAATTGGGTAAACCATTCCTGACAGAGCACTAAAGTCAAGTGTTTGTTAAACATTGCATCTTATAAGAAAAATCGAAATGGCAGACGCTCAAAATGGCCGATATGGGAATATTTGGTATCACAGGACTCGGCATGACCCACTGGATCTAAAGAGACCAGTTTCATGATTTTTGGCCAAAGGGTTCAGAAGTTATAAGCAAAAAAGTCAGTTTTTGATAACTCCTGACCACTAGGGGGCACAGCGCCAAAACTCTGCAGGTAGCCTCAAACCATGATTGACATAACACACACCTAGTTTGGTCAGAAAAGGCTAATGCATTGGGGAGATAAAGCCTCAATTTCATTTTGGCGACTTTTACCTCAGATTCTTTCGCGAGTTATTCGTAAACGGTTTGTCGAATCAACTTTCTTTATATATCGTTATGTCCACATTGTCGGGAGATGATGTGGTTCAATTTTCGTGAACATCGGACGAACGGCCTAGGAGGAGTTCGACAAAGTAGGTTTTTCATAAAATTCAAAATGGCGGGAAAATTTTCATGACGGAAAATGACGTCATAGGGTGCAATCGAATCGTCTTGAGCCAAGGAATCAGTGGACAAAAGAATTCTGTTTCTAGGACATACGGTGCAAAAGTTATTTACGTAAACGTGAGTGCAACTTTGGACAGTTGGTGGCGCTAGAGAGATTGAGTTAGAGACTTCAATTTTGCTATGGTCAATGATTGGACTCTCCTTTATGAGTGTGCCAACTTTTTTTCATTTTCCCGCTTACGGTTCTATGGGCTGTCATAGACTTCAATGGCAGAAGAAGAATAATAATAATAATAAATATAGCTGCTAGCAGCCATCACGGGGCCAAGCGCAAGGAGGGCATTAAATGTCATGCCGACATGGCTGGCATCATCAGACCAACGGCAGTAAGAATCTAAAGACATTTCAATATGACTTAAGTCTAAATGGCTGAAAAATCAACAATACGGTCTTTAGTAGTTCGATTTAATGGTTTATCACGTTCGACCAACAGGCAGCGCTGTAACCAAATTGTAGTGTCAATTCATGTGGTACATTGGGTAAATTGGGTAAACCATGGCTGACAGAGCACTAAAGTCATGTGTTTGTTAAACATAGCATCTTATAAGAAAAATCGAAATGGCAGACGCTCAAAATGCCCGATATGGGAATATTTGCTATCACAGGACTCGGCATGACCCACTGGATCTAAAGAGACCAGTTTCATGATTTTTGGCCAAAGGGTTCAGAAGTTATAAGCAAAAAAGTCAGTTTTTGATAACTCCTGACCACTAGGGGGCACAGCGCCAAAACTCTGCAGGTAGCCTCAAACCATGATTGACATAACACACACCTAGTTTGGTCAGAAAAGGCTAATGCATTGGGGAGATAAAGCCTCAATTTCATTTTGGCGACTTTTACCTCAGATTCTTTCGCGAGTTATTCGTAAACGGTTTGACGAATCAACTTTCTTTATATATCGTTTTGTCCACATTGTCGGGAGATGATGTGGTTCAATTTTCGTGAACATCGGACGAACGGCCTAGGAGGAGTTCGACAAAGTAGGTTTTTCATAAAATTCAAAATGGCGGGAAAATCTTCATGACGGAAAATGACGTCATAGGGTGCAATCGAATCGTCTTGAGCCAAGGAATCAGTGGACAAAAGAATTTTGTTTCTAGGACATACGGTTCAAAAGTTATTTACGTAAACGTGAGTGCAACTTTGGACAGTTGGTGGCGCTAGAGAGATTGAGTTAGAGACTTCAATTTTGCTATGGTCAATGATTGGACTCTCCTTTATCAGTGTGCCAACTTTTTTTCATTTTCCCGCTTACGGTTCTATGGGCTGTCATAGACTTCAATGGCAGAAGAAGAATAATAATAATAATAATAATAAGAACCGGAACAAAAACAATAGGTGCCTCCGCACCTTCGGTGCTTGGCCCCTAATAATAATAATAAAGAACCGGAACAATTACAATAGGTGCCTCCGCACCTTCGGTGCTTGGCCCCTAATAATAATAAGAACCGGAACAAAAACAATAGGTGCCTCCGCACCTTCGGTGCTTGGCCCCTAAATAGCTGCTAGCAGCCATCACGGGGCCAAGCGCAAGGAGGGCATTAAATGTCATGCCGACATGGCTGGCATCATCAGACCAATGGCAGTAAGAATCTAAAGACATTTCAATATGACTTAAGTCTAAATGGCTGAAAAATCAACAATACGGTCTTTAGTAATTCGATTTAATGGTTTATCACATTCAACCAGCAGGCAGCGCTGTAACCAAATTGTAGTGTCAATTCATGTGGTACATTGAGAGTGTGGTGACATTGACACATGCAAAGTTTGCTTTCAATTGGGTAAACCATTGCTGACAGAGCACTAAAGTCATGTGTTTGTTAAACATAGAATCTTATAAGAAAAATCGAAATGGCAGACGCTCAAAATGGCCGATATGGGAAAATTTGGTATCACAGGACTCGGCATGACCCATTGGATCTAAAGAGACCAGTTTCATGATTTTTGGCCAAAGGGTTCAGGAGTTATAAGCAAAAAAGTCAGTTTTTTAATATCTCCTGACCACTAGGGGGCAGAGCGCCAAAACTCTGCAGGTAGCCTCAAACCATGATTGACATAACACACACCTAGTTTGGTCAGAAAAGGCTAATGCATTGGGGAGATAAAGCCTCAATTTCATTTTGGCGACTTTTACCTCAGATTCTTTCACGAGTTATTCGTAAACGGTTTGACGAATCAACTTTGTTTATATATCGTTTTGTCAACATTGTCAGGAGATGATGTGGTTCAATTTTCGTGAACATCGGACGAACGGCCTAGGAGGAGTTCGACAAAGTAGGTTTTTCATAAAATTCAAAATGGCGGGAAAATTTTCATGACGGAAAATGACGTCATAGGGTGCAATCGAATCGTCTTGAGCCAAGGAATCAGTGGACAAAAGAATTTTGTTTCTAGGACATACGGTTCAAAAGTTATTTACGTAAACGTGAGTGCAACTTTGGACAGTTGGTGGCGGTAGAGAGATTGAGTTAGAGACTTCAATTTTGCTATGGTCAATGATTAGACTCTCCTTTATGAGTGTGCCAACTTTTTTTCATTTTCCCGCTTACGGTTCTATGGGCTGTCATAGACTTCAATGGCAGAAGAAGAATAATAATAATAATAATAATAAGAACCGGAACAAAAACAATAGGTGCCTCCGCACCTTCGGTGCTTGGCCCCTAATAATAAGAACCGGAACAAAAACAATAGGTGCCTCCGCACCTTCGGTGCTTGGCCCCTAATAATAATAATAATAAGAACCGGAACAAAAACAATAGGTGCCTCCGCACCTTCGGTGCTTGGCCCCTAATAAGAACCGGAACAAAAACAATAGGTGCCTCCGCACCTTCGGTGCTTGGCCCCTAATAATAATAAGAACCGGAACAAAAACAATAGGTGCCTCCGCACCTTCGGTGCTTGGCCCCTAATAATAAGAACCGGAACAAAAACAATAGGTGCCTCCGCACCTTCGGTGCTTGGCCCCTAAATAAGAACCGGAACAAAAACAATAGGTGCCTCCGCACCTTCGGTGCTTGGCCCCTAATAATAATAAGAACCGGAACAAAAACAATAGGTGCCTCCGCACCTTCGGTGCTTGGCCCCTAAATAGCTGCTAGCAGCCATCACGGGGCCAAGCGCAAGGAGGGCATTAAATGTCATGCCGACATGGCTGGCATCATCAGACCAATGGCAGTAAGAATCTAAAGACATTTCAATATGACTTAAGTCTAAATGGCTGAAAAATCAACAATACGGTCTTTAGTAATTCGATTTAATGGTTTATCACATTCAACCAGCAGGCAGCGCTGTAACCAAATTGTAGTGTCAATTCATGTGGTACATTGAGAGTGTGGTGACATTGACACATGCAAAGTTTGCTTTCAATTGGGTAAACCATTGCTGACAGAGCACTAAAGTCATGTGTTTGTTAAACATAGAATCTTATAAGAAAAATCGAAATGGCAGACGCTCAAAATGGCCGATATGGGAAAATTTGGTATCACAGGACTCGGCATGACCCATTGGATCTAAAGAGACCAGTTTCATGATTTTTGGCCAAAGGGTTCAGGAGTTATAAGCAAAAAAGTCAGTTTTTTAATATCTCCTGACCACTAGGGGGCAGAGCGCCAAAACTCTGCAGGTAGCCTCAAACCATGATTGACATAACACACACCTAGTTTGGTCAGAAAAGGCTAATGCATTGGGGAGATAAAGCCTCAATTTCATTTTGGCGACTTTTACCTCAGATTCTTTCACGAGTTATTCGTAAACGGTTTGACGAATCAACTTTGTTTATATATCGTTTTGTCAACATTGTCAGGAGATGATGTGGTTCAATTTTCGTGAACATCGGACGAACGGCCTAGGAGGAGTTCGACAAAGTAGGTTTTTCATAAAATTCAAAATGGCGGGAAAATTTTCATGACGGAAAATGACGTCATAGGGTGCAATCGAATCGTCTTGAGCCAAGGAATCAGTGGACAAAAGAATTTTGTTTCTAGGACATACGGTTCAAAAGTTATTTACGTAAACGTGAGTGCAACTTTGGACAGTTGGTGGCGGTAGAGAGATTGAGTTAGAGACTTCAATTTTGCTATGGTCAATGATTAGACTCTCCTTTATGAGTGTGCCAACTTTTTTTCATTTTCCCGCTTACGGTTCTATGGGCTGTCATAGACTTCAATGGCAGAAGAAGAATAATAATAATAAATATAGCTGCTAGCAGCCATCACGGGGCCAAGCGCAAGGAGGGCATTAAATGTCATGCCGACATGGCTGGCATCATCAGACCAACAGCAGTAAGAATCTAAAGACATTTCAATATGACTTAAGTCTAAATGGCTGAAAAATCAACAATACGGTCTTTAGTAATTCGATTTAATGGTTTATCACATTCAACCAACAGGCAGCGCTGTAACCAAATTGTAGTGTCAATTCATGTGGTACATTGAGAGTGTGGTGACATTGACACATGCAAAGTTTGCTTTCAATTGGGTAAACCATTGCTGACAGAGCACTAAAGTCATGTGTTTGTTAAACATAGCATCTTATAAGAAAAATCGAAATGGCAGACGCTCAAAATGGCCGATATGGAAAAATTTGGTATCACAGGACTCGGCATGACCCACTGGATCTAAAGACAGCAGTTTCATGATTTTTAGACAAAGCGTTCAGGAGTTATAATCAAAAATGTCATTTTTTTAATATCTCCTGACCACTAGGGGGCAGAGCGCCAAAACTCTGCAGGTGGCCTCAGACCATGATTGACATAACACACACCTAGTTTGGTCAGAAAACGCTAATGCGTTGCGGAGATAAAGCCTCAATTTAATTTTTGCGACCATTACGTCGGATTCTTTCGCGAGTTATTCGTAAACGGTTTGACATATCAACTTTCTTTGGATATCTTTTTGTCACGATGGTCTGGAGATGATGTGGTTTAATTTTGGTGAAAATTGGACAAACGGTCTGGGAGGAGTTCGAAAAAGTAGGTTTTTAAAGAAAAACAACATGGTGGACAAGAAGTTTGGCCGACTATGACAAATTTGGTATCGGTGTTCTCGGTTTGACCCAAGGAACGTATAAAGATAATTTGTTTTACCATAGGTTAACGCACTCAAAAGTTATTAGCATATTTGTAAATTTGGTTATAATTTTTGACCACAAGGGGGTCCTGCCTCGAAACTTTTTGAGTCGTATCAAGGTTAGGTGCCGAAGACACATATTGAGTTTCGTAACAATACGCCAATATCTTTGTTAAATATAGCAATTTATGACAATATTCAAAATGGCCGACGCTCAAAATGGCCGATATGGGAAAATTTGGTATCGCACGACTCGGCATGATGCACTGAATCTAAAGAGACCAGTTTTATTATTTTTGGCCAAAGCGTTCAGAAGTTATAAGCAAATATTTAACTTTTTCATATCTCCTGACCACTAGGGGGCACAGCGCCAAAACTCTGCAGGTTGCCTCAGACCATGATTGACATAACACACACCTAGTTTGGTCAGAAAAGGTTAATGCATTGCGGAGATAAAGCCTCAATTTCATTTTGGCAACTTTTACCTCGGATTCTTTCGCGAGTTATTCGTAAACGGTTTGACGAATCGACTTTCTTTATATATCGTTTTGTCCACATTGTCTGGAGATGATGTGGTTCAATTTTCGTGAAAATCGGACCAACGGCCTAGGAGGAGTTCGAAAAAGTAGGTTTTTCAAAAAATTCAAAATGGCGGGAAAATTTTCATGACGGAAAATGACGTCATAGGGTGCAATCGAATCGTCTTGAGCCAAGGAATCAGTGGACAAAAGAATTTTGTTTCTAGGACATACGGTTCAAAAGTTATTTACGTAAACGTGAGTGCAACTTTGGACAGTTGGTGGCGCTTTAGAGATTGAGTTAGAGACTTCAATTTTGCTATGGTCAATGATTGGACTGTCCTTTATGAGTGTGCCAACTTTTTTTCATTTTCCCGCTTACGGTTCTATGGGCTGTCATAGACTTCAATGGCAGAAGAAAAAGAATAATAATAATAATAATAAGAACCGGAACAAAAACAATAGGTGCCTCCGCACCTTCGGTGCTTGGCCCCTAAATATAGCTGCTAGCAGCCATCACGGGGCCAAGCGCAAGGAGGGCATTAAATGTCATGCCGACATGGCTGGCATCATCAGACCAACGGCAGTAAGAATCTAAAGACATTTCAATATGACTTAAGTCTAAATGGCTGAAAAATCAACAATACGGTCTTTAGTAATTCGATTTAATGGTTTATCACATTCAACCAACAGGCAGCGCTGTAACCAAATTGTAGTGTCAATTCATGTGGTACATTGAGAGTGTGGTGACATTGACACATGCAAAGTTTGCTTTCAATTGGGTAAACCATTGCTGACAGAGCACTAAAGTCATGTGTTTGTTATATCTCCTGACCACTAGGGGGCAGAGCGCCAAAACTCGGCAGGTAGCCTCAGATCATGATTGACATAACACACACCTAGTTTGGTCAGAAAACACTAATGCGTTGCGGAGATAAAGCCTCAATTTCATTTTTGCGACCATTACGTCGGATTCTTTCGCGAGTTATTCGTAAACGGTTTGACATATCAACTTTCTTTGGATAACTTTTTGTCAGGATGGTCTGGAGATGATGTGGTTTAATTTTGGTGAAAATTGGACAAACGGTCTGGGAGGAGTTCGAAAAAGTAGGTTTTTAAAGAAAAACAACATGGTGGACAAGAAGTTTGGCCGACTATGACAAATTTGGTATCTATGTTCTTGGTTTGACCCAAGGAACGTATAAAGATAATTTGTTTTACCATAGGTTAACGCACTCAAAAGTTATTAGCATATTTGTAAATTTGGTTATAATTTTTGACCACAAGGGGGTGCTGCCTCGAAACTTTTTGAGTCGTATCAAGGTTAGGTGCCGAAGACACATATTGAGTTTCGTAATGATACGCCAATATCTTTGTTAAATATAGCAATTTATGACAATATTCAAAATGGCCGACGCTCAAAATGGCCGATATGGGAAAATTTGGTATCGCACGACTCGGCATGATGCACTGAATCTAAAGAGACCAGTTTTATTATTTTTGGCCAAAGCGTTCAGAAGTTATAAGCAAATAATTAACTTTTTCATATCTCCTGACCACTAGGGGGCACAGCGCCAAAACTCTGCAGGTAGCCTCAGATCATGATTGACATAACACACACCGAGTTTGGTCAGAAAACGCTAATGCGTTGCGGAGATAAAGCCTCAATTTCATTTTTGCGACCATTACGTCGGATTCTTTCGCGAGTTATTCGTAAACTGTTTGACATATCAACTTTCTTTGGATAACTTTTTGTCCACATGGTCTGGAGATGATGTGGTTCAATTTTCGTTGAAATCGGACAAACGGCCTAGGAGGAGTTCGAAAAAGTAGGTTTTTCATAAAATTCAAAATGGCGGGAAAAATTTCATGACGGAAAATGACGTCATAGGGTGCAATCGAATCGTCTTGAGCCAAGGAATCAGTGGACATAAGAATTTTGTTTCTAGGTCATACGGTTCAAAAGTTATTAGCATAAACGTTAGTTCAACTTTGGACAGTTGGTGGCGCTAGAGATATTGAGTTAGAGACTTCAAATTTGTTATGGTCAATGATTGGACTGTCTTTAATGAGTGTGCCAACTTTTTTTCATTTTCCCGCTTACGGTTCTATGGGCTGTCATAGACTCCCATGGCGGAAGAAGATGAAGAATAATAATAAGAACCGGAACAGAAACAATAGGTGCCTTCGCACCTTCGGTGCTTGGCCCCTAATAATAAGAACCGGAACAAAAACAATAGGTGCCTCCGCACCTTCGGTGCTTGGCCCCTAATAATAATAAGAACCGGAACAAAAACAATAGGTGCCTCCGCACCTTCGGTGCTTGGCCCCTAAATAGCTGCTAGCAGCCATCACGGGGCCAAGCGCAAGGAGGGCATTAAATGTCATGCCGACATGGCTGGCATCATCAGACCAATGGCAGTAAGAATCTAAAGACATTTCAATATGACTTAAGTCTAAATGGCTGAAAAATCAACAATACGGTCTTTAGTAATTCGATTTAATGGTTTATCACATTCAACCAGCAGGCAGCGCTGTAACCAAATTGTAGTGTCAATTCATGTGGTACATTGAGAGTGTGGTGACATTGACACATGCAAAGTTTGCTTTCAATTGGGTAAACCATTGCTGACAGAGCACTAAAGTCATGTGTTTGTTAAACATAGAATCTTATAAGAAAAATCGAAATGGCAGACGCTCAAAATGGCCGATATGGGAAAATTTGGTATCACAGGACTCGGCATGACCCATTGGATCTAAAGAGACCAGTTTCATGATTTTTGGCCAAAGGGTTCAGGAGTTATAAGCAAAAAAGTCAGTTTTTTAATATCTCCTGACCACTAGGGGGCAGAGCGCCAAAACTCTGCAGGTAGCCTCAAACCATGATTGACATAACACACACCTAGTTTGGTCAGAAAAGGCTAATGCATTGGGGAGATAAAGCCTCAATTTCATTTTGGCGACTTTTACCTCAGATTCTTTCACGAGTTATTCGTAAACGGTTTGACGAATCAACTTTGTTTATATATCGTTTTGTCAACATTGTCAGGAGATGATGTGGTTCAATTTTCGTGAACATCGGACGAACGGCCTAGGAGGAGTTCGACAAAGTAGGTTTTTCATAAAATTCAAAATGGCGGGAAAATTTTCATGACGGAAAATGACGTCATAGGGTGCAATCGAATCGTCTTGAGCCAAGGAATCAGTGGACAAAAGAATTTTGTTTCTAGGACATACGGTTCAAAAGTTATTTACGTAAACGTGAGTGCAACTTTGGACAGTTGGTGGCGGTAGAGAGATTGAGTTAGAGACTTCAATTTTGCTATGGTCAATGATTAGACTCTCCTTTATGAGTGTGCCAACTTTTTTTCATTTTCCCGCTTACGGTTCTATGGGCTGTCATAGACTTCAATGGCAGAAGAAGAATAATAATAATAATAATAATAAGAACCGGAACAAAAACAATAGGTGCCTCCGCACCTTCGGTGCTTGGCCCCTAATAATAATAAGAACCGGAACAAAAACAATAGGTGCCTCCGCACCTTCGGTGCTTGGCCCCTAAATATAGCTGCTAGCAGCCATCACGGGGCCAAGCGCAAGGAGGGCATTAAATGTCATGCCGACATGGCTGGCATCATCAGACCAACGGCAGTAAGAATCTAAAGAGATTTCAATATGACTTAAGTCTAAATGGCTGAAAAATCAACAATACGGTCTTTAGTATTTCGATTTAATGGTTTATCACATTCAACCAACAGGCAGCGCTGTAACCAAATTGTAGTGTCAATTCATGTGGTACATTGAGAGTGTGGTGACATTGACACATGCAAAGTTTGCTTTCAATTGGGTAAACCATTGCTGACAGACCACTAAAGTCATGTGTTTGTTAAACATAGCATCTTATAAGAAAAATCGAAATGGCAGACGCTCAAAATGGCCGATATGGGAATATTTGGTATCACAGGACTCGGCATGACCCACTGGATCTAAAGAGACCAGTTTCATGATTTTTGGACAAAGCGTTCAGGAGTTATAATCAAAAATGACAGTTTTTCATATCTCCTGACCAGTAGGGGGCAGAGCGCCAAAACTCTGCAGGTAGCCTCAGACCATAATTGACATAACACACACCTAGTTTGGTCAGAAAAGGCAAATGCATTACGGAGATAAAGCCTCAATTTCATTTTAGCGACTATTACCTCAGATTCTTTTGTGAGTTATTCGTAAATGGTTTGACGAACCAACTTCCTTTATATATCGTTTTGTCCACATTGTCTGGAGATGATGTGGTTCAATTTTCGTGAAAATCGGACGAACGGCCTAGGAGGAGTTCGAAAAAGTAGGTTTTTCATAAAATTCAAAATGGCGGGAAAATTTTCATGACGGAAAATGACGTCATAGGGTGCAATTGAATCGTCTTGAGCCAAGGAATCAGTGGACAAAAGAATTTTGTTTCTAGGACATACGGTTCAAAAGTTATTTACGTAAACGTGAGTGCAACTTTGGACAGTTGGTGGCGCTAGAGAGATTGAGTTAGAGACTTCAATTTTGCTATGGTCAATGATTGGACTCTCCTTTATCAGTGTGCCAACTTTTTTTCATTTTCCCGCTTACGGTTCTATGGGCTGTCATAGACTTCAATGGCAGAAGAAGAATAATAATAATAATAATAATAAGAACCGGAACAAAAACAATAGGTGCCTCCGCACCTTCGGTGCTTGGCCCCTAATAATAATAATAAAGAACCGGAACAATTACAATAGGTGCCTCCGCACCTTCGGTGCTTGGCCCCTAATAATAATAAGAACCGGAACAAAAACAATAGGTGCCTCCGCACCTTCGGTGCTTGGCCCCTAAATAGCTGCTAGCAGCCATCACGGGGCCAAGCGCAAGGAGGGCATTAAATGTCATGCCGACATGGCTGGCATCATCAGACCAATGGCAGTAAGAATCTAAAGACATTTCAATATGACTTAAGTCTAAATGGCTGAAAAATCAACAATACGGTCTTTAGTAATTCGATTTAATGGTTTATCACATTCAACCAGCAGGCAGCGCTGTAACCAAATTGTAGTGTCAATTCATGTGGTACATTGAGAGTGTGGTGACATTGACACATGCAAAGTTTGCTTTCAATTGGGTAAACCATTGCTGACAGAGCACTAAAGTCATGTGTTTGTTAAACATAGAATCTTATAAGAAAAATCGAAATGGCAGACGCTCAAAATGGCCGATATGGGAAAATTTGGTATCACAGGACTCGGCATGACCCATTGGATCTAAAGAGACCAGTTTCATGATTTTTGGCCAAAGGGTTCAGGAGTTATAAGCAAAAAAGTCAGTTTTTTAATATCTCCTGACCACTAGGGGGCAGAGCGCCAAAACTCTGCAGGTAGCCTCAAACCATGATTGACATAACACACACCTAGTTTGGTCAGAAAAGGCTAATGCATTGGGGAGATAAAGCCTCAATTTCATTTTGGCGACTTTTACCTCAGATTCTTTCACGAGTTATTCGTAAACGGTTTGACGAATCAACTTTGTTTATATATCGTTTTGTCAACATTGTCAGGAGATGATGTGGTTCAATTTTCGTGAACATCGGACGAACGGCCTAGGAGGAGTTCGACAAAGTAGGTTTTTCATAAAATTCAAAATGGCGGGAAAATTTTCATGACGGAAAATGACGTCATAGGGTGCAATCGAATCGTCTTGAGCCAAGGAATCAGTGGACAAAAGAATTTTGTTTCTAGGACATACGGTTCAAAAGTTATTTACGTAAACGTGAGTGCAACTTTGGACAGTTGGTGGCGGTAGAGAGATTGAGTTAGAGACTTCAATTTTGCTATGGTCAATGATTAGACTCTCCTTTATGAGTGTGCCAACTTTTTTTCATTTTCCCGCTTACGGTTCTATGGGCTGTCATAGACTTCAATGGCAGAAGAAGAATAATAATAATAATAATAATAAGAACCGGAACAAAAACAATAGGTGCCTCCGCACCTTCGGTGCTTGGCCCCTAATAATAATAAGAACCGGAACAAAAACAATAGGTGCCTCCGCACCTTCGGTGCTTGGCCCCTAAATATAGCTGCTAGCAGCCATCACGGGGCCAAGCGCAAGGAGGGCATTAAATGTCATGCCGACATGGCTGGCATCATCAGACCAACGGCAGTAAGAATCTAAAGAGATTTCAATATGACTTAAGTCTAAATGGCTGAAAAATCAACAATACGGTCTTTAGTATTTCGATTTAATGGTTTATCACATTCAACCAACAGGCAGCGCTGTAACCAAATTGTAGTGTCAATTCATGTGGTACATTGAGAGTGTGGTGACATTGACACATGCAAAGTTTGCTTTCAATTGGGTAAACCATTGCTGACAGACCACTAAAGTCATGTGTTTGTTAAACATAGCATCTTATAAGAAAAATCGAAATGGCAGACGCTCAAAATGGCCGATATGGGAATATTTGGTATCACAGGACTCGGCATGACCCACTGGATCTAAAGAGACCAGTTTCATGATTTTTGGACAAAGCGTTCAGGAGTTATAATCAAAAATGACAGTTTTTCATATCTCCTGACCAGTAGGGGGCAGAGCGCCAAAACTCTGCAGGTAGCCTCAGACCATAATTGACATAACACACACCTAGTTTGGTCAGAAAAGGCAAATGCATTACGGAGATAAAGCCTCAATTTCATTTTAGCGACTATTACCTCAGATTCTTTTGTGAGTTATTCGTAAATGGTTTGACGAACCAACTTCCTTTATATATCGTTTTGTCCACATTGTCTGGAGATGATGTGGTTCAATTTTCGTGAAAATCGGACGAACGGCCTAGGAGGAGTTCGAAAAAGTAGGTTTTTCATAAAATTCAAAATGGCGGGAAAATTTTCATGACGGAAAATGACGTCATAGGGTGCAATTGAATCGTCTTGAGCCAAGGAATCAGTGGACAAAAGAATTTTGTTTCTAGGACATACGGTTCAAAAGTTATTTACATAAACGTGAGTGCAACTTTGGACAGTTGGTGGCGCTTTAGAGATTGAGTTAGAGACTTCAATTTTGCTATGGTCAATGATTGGACTGTCCTTTATGAGTGTGCCAACTTTTTTTCATTTTCCCGCTTACGGTTCTATGGGCTGTCATAGACTTCAATGGCAGAAGAAGAATAATAATAATAATAATAATAAGAACCGGAACAAAAACAATAGGTGCCTCCGCACCTTCGGTGCTTGGCCCCTAAATATAGCTGCTAGCAGCCATCACGGGGCCAAGCGAAAGGAGGGCTGTCATGCCGACATAGCTGGCATCATCAGACCAACGGCAATAAGAATCTAAAGACATTTCAATATGACTTAAGTCTAAATGGCTGAAAAATCATCAATAAGGTCTTTAGTAATTCGATTTAACGGTTTATCACATTCGACCAACAGGCAGCTCTGTAACCAAATTGTAGTGTCAATTCATGTGGTACATTGAGAGTGTGGTGACACTGACACATGCAAAGTTTGCTTTCAATTGGGTAAACCATTGCAGACAGAGCACTAAAGTCATGTGTTTGTTAAACATAGCATCTTATTAGAAAAATCGAAATGGCAGACGCTCAAAATGGCCGATATGGGAAAATTTGGTATCACAGGACTCGGCATGACCCACTGGATCTAAAGACAGCAGTTTCATGATTTTTAGACAAAGCGTTCAGGAGTTATAGTCAAAAATGTCAGTTTTTTAATATCTCCTGACCACTAGGGGGCAGAGCGCCAAAACTCTGCAGGTAGCCTCAGACCATGATTGACATAAAACACACCTATTTTGGTCAGAATACGCTAATGAGTTACGGAGATATAGCCTCAATTTCAATTCTATGGCCATTGTGTCGAATTCTTTCGCAAGTTATTCGTAAACGGTTTGGCGAATCAACTTTGTTTATATACCGTTTTGTCATGATGGTCTGGAGATGATGTGGTTTAATTTTGGTGAAAATTGGACAAACGGTCTGGGAGGAGTTCGAGAAAGTAGGTTTTTAAAGAAAAACAACATGGTGGACAGGAAGTTTGGCCGACTATGACAAATTTGGTATCTGTGTTCTCGGTTTGACCCAAGGAACGTATAAAGATAATTTGTTTTACCATAGGTTAACGTACTCAAAAGTTATTAGCATATTTGTAAATTTGGTTATAACTTTTGACCACAAGGTGGTGCTGCCTCAAAACTTTTTGAGTCGTATCAAGGTTAGGTGCCGAAGACACATATTGAGTTTCGTAACAATACGCCAATATCTTTGTTAAATATAGCAATTTATGACAATATTCAAAATGGCCGACGCTCAAAATGGCTGATATGGGAAAATTTGGTATTGCACAACTCGGCATGATGCACTGAATCTAAAGAGACCAGTTTTATTATTTTTGGCCAAAGCGTTCAGAAGTTATAAGCAAATATTTAACTTTTTCATATCTCCTGACCACTAGAGGTCACAGCATCAAAACTCTGCAGGTAGCCTCAGACCATGATTGACATAACACACACCTAGTTTGGTCAGAAAAGGCTAATGCATTGCGGAGATAAAGCCTCAATTTCATTTTGGCGACTTTTACCTCGGATTTTTTCGCGAGTAATTCGTAAACAGTTTGACGAATCAACTTTCTTTATATACCGTTTTGTCCACATTGTCTGGAGATGATGTGGTTCAATTTTCGTGAAAATCGGACAAACGGCCTAGGAGGAGTTCGAAAAAGTAGGTTTTTCATAAAATTCAAAATGGCGGGAAAATTTTTATGACGGAAAATGACGTCATAGGGTGCAATCGAATCGTCTTGAGCCACGGAATCAGAGGACAAAAGAATTTTGTTTCTAGGACATACGGTTCAAAAGTTATTTACGTAAACGTGAGTGCAACTTTGGACAATTGGTGGCGCTATTGAGATTGAGTTAGAGACTTCAATTTTGCTATGGTCAATGATTGGACTGTCCTTTATGAGTGTGCCAACTTTTTTTCATTTTCCCGCTTACGGTTCTATGGGCTGTCATAGACTTCAATGGCAGAAGAAGAAGAATAATAAATATAGCTGCAAGCAGCCATGACGGGGCCAAGCATTAGGAGGGCATTAAATGTTATGCCGACATGGCTGGCAGCATCAGACCAACAGCAGTAAGCATCTAAAGACATACCAATATGACTTCAGTCTAAATGGCTGAAAAATCATCAATACGGTCTTTAGCAATTCAATGTAATGGTTTATCACGTTCGATAACTCAGCGCTGTAACCAAACTGATGTGTCAAATCATGTGGTATATCCAGAGTGAGGTGACAATGACACATGCAAAGTTTGGTGTCAATAGGGTAAAGCATTGCTGACATCCAGCTTTAAAGTCATGTGTTTGTTAAGCATAGCATTTCATGACAAAATTCTAAATAGCTGACGCTGAAAATGGCCGATATGGGAAAATTTGGTATCGCACGACTCGGCATGATGCCCTGAATCTAAAGACAGCAGTTTCATGATTTTTGGACAAAGCATTCAGGAGTTATAATCAAAAATGTCAGTATTTTATATCTCCTGACCACTAGGGGGCAGAGCGCCAAAACTCTGCAGGTAGCCTCAGATCATGATTGACATGACACACAGAAAGTTTGGTCAGAATACGCTAATGCGTTGCGGAGATATAGCCTCGCTTTATTTGGTGGCCATTTGGTCAAATTTGTTCGCAATTTTATCGAAACCTGTTTGACGAATCAACTTTATTTTAATAACTTTTTGTCAGCATGGTCTGAAGATGTTATGATTCAATTTTGGTGAAAATTGGACAAACGGTGTGGGAGGAGTTCGAAAAAGTAGGTTTTTAAAGAAAAACAACATGGCGGACAGGAAGTTTGGCCGACTATGACAAATTTGGTATCTGTGTTCTCGGTTTGACCCAAGGAACGTATAAAGACAACTTATTTTACCATAGGTTAACGTGTTCAAAAGTTATTAGCATTTTTGCAAATTTGTTTATAACTTTTGACCACAAGGTGGCGCTGCCTCGAAACTTTTTGTGTTGTATCAGGCCCAGATGCCGAAGACACATATCGAGTTTCGTAACGATACACCAATGTGTTTGTTAAATATAGCAATTTATGACAAAATTCAAAATGGCCGACCCTCAAAATGGCCGATATGGGAAAATTTGGTATTGCACGACTCGGCATGATGCCCTGAATCTAACGAGACCAGTTTTATGATTTTTGATCGAAGCGTTCAGAAGTTATAAGCAAATATTTCACTTTTTCATATCTCCAGACCACTAGGGGGCAGAGCGCCAAATCTCCGCAGGTAGCCTCAGACCATCATTGCCATAACACACACCAAGTTTGGTCAGAATACGCTAATGCGTTGCAGAGATAAAGCCTCGCTTTCATTTCTGCGGCCATTTTGTCGAATTCATTCGCAAGTTATTCGTAAACGGTTTGACAAATAAACTTTCTTTTAATAACTTTTTGTACGCATAGTCTGGAGATGATGTGGTTCAATTTTCGTGAAAATCGGACAAACGGCCTAGGAGGAGTTCGAAAAAGTAGGTTTTTCGTAAAATTCAAAATGGCGGGAAAATTTTCATGACGGAAAATGACGTCATAGGGTGCAATCGAATCGTCTTGAGCCAAGGAATTAGTGGACGAAAGAATTTTGTTTCTAGGACATACGGTTCAAGAGTTATTTACGTAAACGTGAGTGCAACTTTGGACAGTTGGTGGCGCTAGAGACATTGAGTTAGAGACTTCAAATTTGCTATGGTCAATGATTGGCTTGTCCTCTATCAGTGTGCCAAATTTTATCATTTTCCCGCAAACGGTTCTATGGCCTTACATAGACTTCCATGGCGGAAGAAGAATAATAATAATAAATATAGCTGCTAGCAGCAATGACCGGGGTTCAAACGTAGCAGGACCATCTGAGCTGTCATGACGGTTTGTGGTCAATCTGACTAGTTCTCCTAATGTGCACAGTTCTGTGAAGTTTCTACTTTGTGTAAACAATGTATAGACATCTTTCAAAGATGTTCAGAATGAGAAGATCAAATGATATTGACATTGTGAACTGAACATATGAACAGTTATGTCGGTCTATGTCAATCTGACTTGTTCTCCACATAAACAGAGCTTTATGAAGTTTCTAGTTTGTGTAAATGATATATAGACATGTTAAAAAAAATTTCAGTATGGGAAGATCTATCAAATGATAGTAATGTGGATATGTTTAACACTACACGTCATATCATTTGAACTGTTATGACCTTTTTTGTCAATCTGACTAGTTTACCTAATGAGCACAGTTCTGTGAAGTTTCTACTCTGTGTGAATAGACATCTTTCAAAGATGTTCAGACTGAGAAGATTAAATGATATTAATATTGTGAACTGAACATCTGAACTGTTCTGTCAGTTTATGTCAGTCTATGTCAATCTGACTTGTTCTCCACATAAAAAGATTTTCTAGCCTGATGGTGCCTCTTGTGGACAAAAGTAGTATTACAGCTTTTCTACGATTTTAAAATAGAGAGTGTTTATAATTTATTGTGAGCCCTATGAGCAGCAGAAATACATGAAACCCGACACATTTCTTCAAAATGACTTGTTCTTAACATTTACACAGTTTGGTGAAGTTTCTTGTTTGTGGACGAGATATATAGGCTTTTTATTCACAATAGGCCAGATCTGAAATATATGAAAAATTATATCTGCTGAACGGGTTAACTAATCAAAATTCTTTGAATAACTTTTTGCCTTGAGTGTCCCTAGATGATGCGTATGAATTTTCAAGCCAATCGTATTGACCGCCTATGACGAGTTCGAAAAATTTGAAATTTCAAAAATCTCCAATATTTCGCAAACAATTTGATTGACAGCAGTGGTTTTTGAGGCAAAGTTGTTCAGTATGAGGAGATCTATCATATGATATCAATATTCTGTGGATGCGTGAAATACCACGTGAGTAGAGACGCAAAAAACTTGTTAGCGCCAACTAGTGTCCGATTTTTTTCAAAATTCTGACAGACCACTATGGCCATGCGTCAAACACACCCATCGAGTTTCGTTCCGATCGACCTTCGTTAGGCTGGTCTAATTGATGCTCAAAGTTCATTGGCCGATGACGGCCATGTTTTTTGAGATACACCAATGTCCTCATAGACCATCAGGGACCCTTGGTCAAAGACCGTGCATGACAAGTTTCAGGTCAATCAGATAAACATGTGACCCTGTACAGGTGATTTAGTGTTTTTTTCACAATATAGCGCCACCAAGTGGTCAACTGGCCCAGTTTTTTTGGTGTGACCACAAAATGACCTTATACATGACTATGTGAAGTTTGTTGAGATTATCTCTTTGCGTTCCAGAGTTATTACGATTTTAGCAAAAGTGTCTCCGCACTATGCGAACGTTTTAGCGTGTTGTTGCAAGCCTGAATCACCGATCGAAATTATTTGAATAACTTTTGGTCATGAGAGTCTCTAGATGATATGTGTGAAGTTTCACGTTATTTGGACAAACGGCCTATGAGGAGTTCGAAATTTTTTTTTTTTAGAAAATTCAAAATGGCGGAAAATTTTTATAGGCGGAAATGAAATCGGAGATATACATTTTTTAAGTCTTGAGCCAAGGATTCCAGGGATATAAGACACTTGAGTGTACGACAAACTGTCTATGAGTTATTAGCAATTTAGGTATTTTGATCGCTGTAGCGCCACCTATTGGCCAATCGGGGTCATATTTTGATACGTTCTCCCCAAATTGAGACCTACCTTCTGGCCAACTTTCAAGTCTCTAGACATTACGGTTTGGTCTGCACGATAAGAAGTACGGCAGAATAATAATAATAATAATAAAAATCTTAACAATTACAATAGGTTTTCAACGCTTCGCGTTTGAACCCCTAATAATAATAAGAACCGGAACAATTACAATAGGTGCCTCCGCACCTTCGGTGCTTGGCCCCTAATAAGAACCGGAACAAAAACAATAGGTGCCTCCGCACCTTCGGTGCTTGGCCCCTAATAAGAACCGGAACAAAAACAATAGGTGCCTCCGCACCTTCGGTGCTTGGCCCCTAATAAGAACCGGAACAAAAACAATAGGTGCCTCCGCACCTTCGGTGCTTGGCCCCTAATAATTGCATTTGCAGATTAATAATACAAATTACAAAAAAAAACTGAATTCTTTTACTTTTTATTATTAGTGGACAATATAAAGTTGTGAGAGTTTGAAAAGGGTGTTTTAAGAGAGTTTGTTTTTCTAAGTGCACAGGGCAATCAATGCTAGTAGATTACAAATTGTAGTCGGTTATTGATGCCAAAATTAAATGAAAAAAATTGTAGTTAGTAACATAATCCACTACATTACACATTTAAGGTAATAATCAGTCTGCCTTTTGATTACTTTTGACCTAACTTGTTTATCACATTGATATGAATAGGATAATCATATACCATATTGGAATAAAAATACAGAGAAAGAAAATATATTCCATTCTTTATCAACAACTTGATGAGCATTAAATATTACATTACGCCAGGGTATACCACAGACTGGATTTGCGAGTTTAATGAAAAGCATTGAAGTAATTAAAAATGTTGCATTTAAAATAAATATTTTAAAAATAAAAATAATCAAAATAAATACGTTTATAAATTACTTGCGTTGCAAAAGTGGTGAAATAACGCATGTTGTTTTCTCAGATGAACATTATAAACAACCTAAACTCACAGCAAATGCAGAGGCAGAGATTGTTAACCGAACTATTGAGATGCGCTCCACGCATGGAAATGATAACAGTGCAACACTTCACAATGAAACATAAAGCGTGTCAGTTAGCTGTGATGTGGATTCACTTATTATAGAGTTAACGAAAGTTATTATGAGCATTGTAATGTTTGGAGCAGATGTTAACGAATGAAGATTTTAAAACGAGTGGCAAGATTTACCTTTATGCTGTGCAAATACAAACCAGATGACAGAACACAACAAAAAGGGGCTGAAAAGGGGGGTGACTACATCAAAATTAAAAATTTAAAAAAGATTTTTTTAAAGTAGTAGGGAGAATCAATTAATTGTGAATAATGTCTTTGTGAGAATAACATACAATCATTTTTGGAATCTGATTAAGTAATCAAGATGACGCAATCATTTACAAACCAGCACTGAAGGCATAAACCCATAAAATCATGTCTTCTGAAAATCTGGGTAAGGAAAAACAGCTCAAAGACTATAAAATTTGACCTAGATTTGGATCCTCAGAGAATAGGTTTCTTAGATAATGTCCAGCCTCAAGAACTCCAGATGTAGATTACATCATGTGATGGGAGACGTCTTGCTGTAATAGCTTTGACTGAGTTGAAACATAGTTTTGGCTGTAGATCTTAGATGAACTTTTGAGCAGATCCCGGGTGCACAAACACACTCTAGACGTATAACTCTATTTTTGGCCAGTCAAACGGTGACCGGAACAAAGGTTGAGGTGATAACTTAATGAGCCAAAGAGAAGACGCAGAAAGCCGAGTTACGTGGATTTGCACAGACAGCGCCAGGCTTGATTTGGAAATCGTTTTGTCCAAAAAGCCCTGGTGACACCCAATTAATCACATTGGAAAAGGCTTGATCAGTGTGTTCAGAAGAACAAAACAAGTTTAGGACATTACAGATCCATTACAAAACCTAACTCTGCTTAACCTTGATCGAATAAAAAGGATCAGAGTGCTTTCAGAGATCTAATTTGTCTTTTCTTTTTTTCACTCTCACTCTCAATGTAATCCATTAAAGCTTTATGTGCAGGCACCCTCAGAAACTCACCAAAACGGTCTTAGATGGAAGCATAATGTTGTTGAAAGCCTTTTGGTTGTTTCTAAACGCTGTGTTTGCTTTAGAAATGTGCTTTATGGAAACGCCCCTTTGTTTGGTCGAGTTATGATGGCCCAGATCCCTTTGAAGCACTGGATTTATGGAGACCACACTGTCAGTTCTGAAACACCAACTTTTTTGGAATTTACTTTTCCTCCTGCAGTTCGAGGATAATCTGGATGAACTACGACTGACTCCACTTGCAGGGAAGGGCGCAGAACTCTTCCTTGCGTGGTTATCTGCTATGGATGTGTTTTTGCACTATATTCCAGGATGTTTCCAGTGCCAAGAATAAATCCTGGTAATGGGGCTTCGGACGAACTGGCAACATTCAATAAGCTTCTGTGTTTTCTGTATTGAGAAGGAGCCAGTTTAAATCACGCAATATCAGATCCTGAGACTCCACCAGCACTTTCATTTTTTAACTAGGCGAAAATAAAGCAAATTATTTCAAAATGATTTAGTAGACGAAATCTCTAAAATTAAGGTCAGGTTATTAAAGTGTTATTTAAATATATTAGCATATCACTAGCCTCATAGCGTAATTGCCTAAGTCATTTTTTGGCCAAATTGTGATATCTGCCTATTTTCACTGCTGCATCATCCTGCCTTTCTGCCAATGTCCCAAGCCAATCACAACACTTATTAGCATCCAAAAACACTATCAATTAGTCATCTCTTTGACTTGGGTAGTTTTGAGTTTTTTCGTGTTTTCCAAAAACATTAGGCAATTATGCTATGAGGCTAACGATATTAGAAGAGAGGGCATGTACGGAGAACGAGATAAAGCATTAGGGCATGTCAGACACTTTTCTGGACTTTATGGAATGGTCTGAAATGCTCTTTGTTTGACTGTAGCTTGGACCTTTCTGCAGACTGAATCACTGCATCATTAAACCAATTCAATTTATAGTACACATATCAAAAGAGAAGTGAAGAACTTCCTCAAAGTACTTTCTCGTGCTGAAATAATTGTTTTAAGAGAATTGCATTAATGAACCCAGAAGCCAGCATGCTGATATTAAACCCAAACCTCCCTAAATAAACCCAAGAACACTATATGGCATTAAAAAATAGATGATGATAATAAGTTTTATAATAACCTTTCTAATAACCGAAGCTTGGGTGTGAACTCAAAGCTCCATAGCTAGGTATCTATAGGCTAGGTTTTGAGCGTCAGTCTTACCTTTCCCGCAGGCTCCCCTCTGGATGAAGATGATGGGCGGCTGCTGGAGTTTCAGCGCCCGGTTACTGACTCTCTTGAGTTCGCAGATGTTCCTGTAGGACACCCCATCACTCCCGCAAACGGGCTCAGGGATCTTACACACGCACACGCCGGTTTTCCCTCTCCTCCTCACGGTGGCCGTTGCTCCGACTCCCTCGGACACGGCGCACTCCAAACCCTCTCCACACTCCGGGTCTCCCAGTTTCCCTGTGCCGCCGCAGGGCTCACCCTCGCCGGACGCGCACACTGGGCAGCAGTCGCACTGGTCCAGGATGTCTCCGGCAAGACAGTCGGCCGGTATGGGCGGACACAGACTCTTATCGCAGCGCTCCGGGCAGCCGATCACATAACGCTTGGAGATACGCGCATCGCACAGCAACGGCACCAACATAACACACACGCATTGAACCCACAGATGCATTTTAATATTAACCTTTCAAGTAAAATCTCTTCAAGTAACTAAGTTGTGGGATATGTCACGGGACAGAAATACCATGCACGTAAAACTTGACTTGAGTTTGTTGTGCTTTCAAGTGCCCGTTATCTTGAGCTTCAGTGACAGACTTTATAAAGCTTTGGGAACATAAACAGCCACGCCGATTGGTTGGGTATGTATGACGTCAATGATGAGGGTGGGACGGCGGGAATGGTAAACAAAAAGGCCACGCCTCAAGCATGTGTCTAAATATTGTGGTAACAAATCCCATGCACACCTGTTGAGAGATATACAGTCCTTTAAAATTTCAAAGAAATCTTCTTTAACCAAGAAGAAGAAACACCCAGCCAAAATTCTCTGAAACCGGATTAGAGAGGATTGAAATGTTACTTAGAGTTAGATTTGCCTATATTTAGTAAAATGTATATAAAATTAGAGGAGTTATTATAGATATATTATAGAATGACATATTATAGAATGACCATGTGTATGATATTTATATTTTCAATCAATAACTGTACATTTTATTATATTGTATTTTCCCCACATTAGCAAATAATAGGCTATATTATATAAACGTAAGCTAAGGCTGTAATACTCAACAGTAAATAGGTAACATTATATAACAGTATAACGTTTTCTAATGATGCTTACTTTTTTGTCTTGGAAAGTATGTCTTTATCATTGCAAATAAATACATTTGTGATAGGAGGTCCCTTGCAATGTGATCATCATTTTTGAGTACTAGGGATTATAAGTGTTTAGAGTGTTTAGTTTTATAACTTTTTATAGTTTTATTTTATAGTTATTTTATTGAAAGTTGTTGCAAGTTGACCTAATGTGTTTAATAGAGTTACCTGTATTGATACTTCAATTAATTAATAGCCTATGCAGCCCTATTTTATTGTATCCAAAATCACTAGCTTTCCACGTAGTGTCTTTTATGAATAAATGATAACATAATTTTTATTTTTGAATGAACTATTCCTTTAAGAAAGAACTCTCTTCATATGTTTTTGTTTAATGGGGGTCAGAGTTTAACTTGTTCAGACTGCAGATTAATGTGGCCCAAATTGTTTTTTGTATTTTGCTTATATGTGACTGTTTTTGTGTCACTCTAGAGCAACATTCAGCACAATTCTGCACTCACAAGAGTCTTTTCAAAGATTTTACATACCCAAAGTTATCAAGACATGTGCGAAAAGTAGTTAGTGAAGGACAGCAATGTGTCGGAATTTATAAGTATTACAGTGACAGCTCATACAAGCAAAACATGAGAAACATGTATCACAAATAATTCAAAACTTTGCTTTCCTTTTTCTCATCTTCGTCTTTGTTTTTGTTTTTTGTTTTTTATATTGCCCGTGTATACATTTTTTGGCTTCTGTGTCAGATTATGCAATACATTGCTTTCCTGTTGCTCAAACAGTAGAGCATGGCATTTGCAATCCCAAGGTCATGGTTTTGATCCCCAGGGAAAGCAAGAACTGATTTGAATGTCAATTTGCTCCTTAAAAGCAATGTAAGTTGCTTTGGATAAAAGCATCTGCCAAATGCATAAATGTAAACATAAATACAGAAACACTTATTTTAATGTTAACATTATTGACTTCCACATGACAATGTGCTCCATGTCTTTTTTATAATTCTCTTGTGCTTCCAAATCAGTTCAGGACCAATAAATCAGAATTTATTACTTAGGCTCACAGTGTGAACGTAGCCTAAAGTTTCAGACATCAGGCCCAAGTTCATTATTTACCAGTGGTGGATACTGTACACTTTAAAGATCTGGTTAATAAAACCGTAAGATAGATAGTAATTTTAGGCCAAACACTGATCCATATTAATTAACTTGTTTAGCATTGTGTTCAGATGCATTCATTTTTAGATGTGCTTGTCACAGAGTTGCAGATCCAAGCTGTCCTCCCATGCAGCTATACAAAGGGAATTGCTCCACCGTCATGGGCGTAGATCTCCTTAATATGCTTACTGATCCTAGGCAACATGTAATATTTGTGCAACATCTCAATATTCTGGAATTTTAAGCAATGGCTTCCTCATGGGGTCAAAATATGAAATTAATAAAAATCAAATGTGTTTGGTTAGAGGCATTTGCTATGGCTAGTACAATTGCTAATACTTAATTTGTCATCTTTTGTTCAGAGTTTTGTATTATATTATAGAATGAGCAATATCAATGAACCCACATACATGGAACCATATCACCCTATAATCCAAGACTGGTTACCCACTGAATCTTAATAATAATAATAATAATAATAATTCATTACATTTATATAGCGCTTTATCATAGACACTCAAAGCACTTACATGGACGGGGGAATCTCCTCAATCACCACTAGAGTGCAGCATCCACCTGGATGATGCGACGGCAGCCATATTGCACCAGAACGCTCACCACACACCAGCTTATTGGTGGAGAGGAGACAGAGTGATGGGGTTACACCCCTACTCTTGCGAAGGACATCCTGGGATTTTTAATGACCACAGAGAGTCAGGACGTCGGTTTAACGTCTCATCCGAAAGACGGTGCATGTTGCAGTACAGTGTCCCCGTCACTATACTGGGGCGGTAGGACCCACACAGACCGCAGGGTGAGCATACTTCTGCACACTGCCACTTCCAGCAGCAACTAAGTAAGTCTCCCATCCAGAAAAAAAACAGCCTCAGCCCTGCATAGCTTCAGTGGGCAACCAGTCTTAGGCAACAGGGTGACATTTCTGCCGACATTGCTGCTTAGCAGGGCTGAACATGGTTAGTACCAAGATGGAAGACCTACTGGGGAAAACCACATTTCTGCTGGAAGAGGTGTTTGTGATAATAAATATAAGGTGTTAATGTTTATAGATCCTAACGCCCTGGTACAGTGACAGGGACACAATAATGTAACAAGCATATAAAATGATAGAAACAATTAAATTATCATTTTAACATAAAACTAAAATCAATCAGTGAATCATCAATTCAATTGATTTGTTCAAAACAACTGATTAATTCAGGAACAATGCAAGTGGCTGTCTTTGTGAGTAAATCATTGAATTATTCACTCAACCTATTTATTCAACAATTTGGATTCATTCATTCAGCAAAACACCACTGTGTGTTGCTCAGAGATGTGCAATTGTTCCGATATGTGTGTGCAAACTGGTATTTTTCACCATATTATTTTAATGTGTTATTTCAATTATAATAATAATAAGAAGAATTCATTTCATTTATATAGCACTTTATCATAGACCAAGGGTGGGAAAACTACGGCCCGTTGGGCTTTTTAATCCGGCCCGCCGAATTTGCCGAACCAGTATTAAACCTCCTTCATTTTATATTTCCCTGTAATGTCACTCTGTCGCGGCTGCAAGCGGCAGTGATGCTGAAGCTGTGGTGGAGAGTAGGCGTGTGTCGCAAATATTTTTGTCAGTCGTGGGGCGGGGCTTGCTCTTGTAATAGTAACATCAAACGTCATTGGTTAGTTCCCTTTTTTCCAGAGGTCAGTTGTGATTGGACGCCTGTGATTGTCAATCTAGAGCTGAGGCAAATATACAATTCAGTCACATTGCATATTATGGTTTTTCTGTCGATTAAATTGTATTAATATTGTTTTGTTGGAATTTCACGTATCCCAGTCGAGTGATTTAAGACCAAACTATGCTTTATACAGGTTTTCTAGGATTTCTTATAAGTAAATGCACAGGTACGACCTTCACCCCGGCCCCTCTGTTAATTTTAAGAAACCAATGTGGCCCGCGAGACAAATAGTTTGCCCACCCCTGTCATTGTCACAGTCTGGTCTAGATCCTTATGTTTGTCCTTCATGTGTTGCCATAGATGTCTAGTTAGTTTGATTACCCATTTAATTCGCCACCTGTTTGTTATTTCCTAGTGTTTTTAAACCCTCATGTGCATCATGTCTTGGTCAGTTGTTGAATGTTTTTTGTTTGTAAGCAGAGTTTGGTAGTTTGCTCCTGGTTTTCTCCCTCCAAGTTTTCTGTTTGCACCCTCGTGTGCCTTTTTGTTTGGTTTATAATTAAAGTTCCATTTTTGAGTTTATTCCAGTTATCCCCGTGTGTCGTGTGTCTCCGTGTTCCACACACAACTGCATCGGTGCGATAACAGTCATAGACACTCAAAGCGCTCTAAATGGAAGGGGGAATCTCCTCAACCGCCACTAGAGTGCAGCATCCACCTGGATGATGCGACGGCAGCCATATTGTGCCAGAACGGTCACCACACACCAGCTTTATTGGTGGAGAGGAGAGAGAGTGATGAAGCCAATGAGAGAATGGGGATGGTTAGGAAGCCACGATGGACCAATTTGGCAAGGATGCTGGTGTTACATCCCTACTCTTTACGAAGGACATCTTGGGATTTTTAATGACCACAGAGAGTCAGGACCTCGGGTTAACGTTTCATCCGAAGCACACTGGTTTATCACATTGCATTTTACTGTACAGTAGTACCTCAAGATACGAAAGGCTCAACTTACGAAAAATCCAAGTTACGAAAGCAAAGACGAAAATTTTTACTGCTCTACATACGAAAAGTTTTCAAGATACGAAAGGTTTCTGAAAGTCCGAGATTCGCCCCATAACAATTTTGAAACTCGCGCCACACGCCGCCATCTTAGTTATAGTAGACTCGCCACCATCCTCCTGCTCTCCCATTGGTTCCTGATGCTAGCCAAGCCATGAGATCCTTCTCTCTAATTGGACAGCATCCCTCCCATCATGCATCTTGCTGGCGTGCTTTAGCTCTGGAGACAAAGATGGAGATCATAAAGAAGTACGAAGCTGGTATCTGCCATTTGTCCTCCTCCTCCTCTGCCGCCACTTTCGGAGATAGTGGAAAGGTAAGCTTCGACTGTGGTAAGGTTCGTTAATCATGGAGAAGGAAGGAGGCAGGGTCAGCTTACTGAGACTCACAAGCTTTTATTTCTTTAGAGTCTTAAATAAATCAAAACAAAACATAAGAAGGTGCCTTTCACTCCCACTGTCCCGCTTCTCTCAGCTGAGTCACGCTTCTCCCTCCGTGTCACTCGCAATCTCTCTCGGTTTCAGTTCCACTTTCACTTTCGTTTCGCTCGTGAGCCTCGCGTTCACCGCTTCCGTGCCGACTCGCGTCTCGCCCGGATCTCTCCGTCTTTCCCTTCCAGGCTGTTTATATCCACGCCCCCTTGCCACATCGAAATTTTACGTTATTTTATTGTTTATAGGTCAATTTAGCTTTATTATGAAATTTAATGGGGTGTTTTTGGAGGGCTTGGAACGGATTAGCCATTTTACATGTAAAATGTGTTCCAAGATCCGAAAAACTCATTATACGAAGGCCGCCTCGGAACGGATTAATTCGTATCTCGAGGTACCGCTGTACTTTGTTATTCTTCTCGTTATTTACTCCTAGCAGCTAATGAATCAGTCATTCCGCATTGAAAAGTAAGGTGGAAAGTTTTTCCTGAAACACAGCAGTTTAAATACTGAAGTGTAATACAAGACAATATGCTTGCAAAAACATCTTGACTCTAAATTCTTGATCTTTCTTTGCTTTCATTCTTCTCGGTGGCAACATTCCTGTGAAAGCCTGTATTTGTTTAAGTTACTGTTACCAGCGTCACCTCACTAGGGGTGTTTTTTAAATGGAGATAAAGGGTGGGAATTGTATGATGACATCATCTGATCGCATTGATTCCAGAAACAAGCTTTTGACTCAACATTACAACATTGCTACGTCTACTTCAAGAACCAGATCTAACTGGCAATGAAACGTAACTATTTTGTTACGAAATGCCATTCCATTTCAAAACAACACACTGTGCGTAGTTTACTAATCTGAAATGGATGACTTGTATAATAATTTTGACTTTTGTTAGTGCTCAGTGTAACTGCATATTACATTGGATTTGGCTGAGGTCCCTCCTACAATGTAGGTTCATATGATTTCTCTTATCGTCTACCGGGCGAAAGGTTTAGGCCAAACCTTGAGAAAATCAAAAGCACATTTGAAGTATCATTCATGTCTGTAAGTGGTTTAATTTGTTCATGAGTTACATGCTGAGCTTAGGGTAGATGGTGTATCTCTCATGTTTACCAAGGTTGCATTTATTGTGTTTTCTCAATAAAAAGACAACGATTTAGCCTGATGGAGATAGGCGTAGATAAAATAATAGGCTGCTTTATAAATTAGATACTAATTAATTATCTACAAGAACAATTTTCATTTGTTTCTTTTAAAATAATAATCTTTTCAGGACATATCAAAGCTGAATATTGTGTTGATCCATTCCAGAGCAGTAGTTCTTCAACACTTTTCATCATAAGGAGCTGAGTAAAATGTTGGCAAACACACTAACTCGCACATCTGAACAGATGTGGACTCACACACACGTGTGATAAGATAGCAGTAACATGAATCATACAGTGTGCAAAACTACAGCTAAACAAAAATTTGTCTGACGTTGTGTTCTGCGTTGCATGTTTGAGCGTGGCAACTGATCACATATTCCCTGCATCCATTCTTTAGGTTATTCACTTTATTATGTGAGAGTATCAAGCTGGGCTCATGTCAAACAGAGAGCACAGAATTCCGGGAAAACTAGTCTACCTCCTCCCAGAGTTTCCTGAAACAATCCCCAGGACAAGTGAGTCACTCTTTCACATTAGAACATATTTCATTCAAGCAACTTTCAATTATGGCACATCATTTGCTTTTGCTATACTACAATGAATCCATTTCTAAAGTCAAACAGTATCGATGCTTGTTTCCTTTTTTTCTTATATCTCTTACATCTATATCATATTTATAATATTTATTATAGATTTATTATAGTTTATATGGATATAAAGTCACAGTTCTGACTATTTTACTTTATATATCTCAACAACACATTGATGGATGGATTCAAAATCACACCAACAATCAATGTAAAAATCTGAAGTTACAGGCTAATTCAACTTGCATGAAGTTCCTTATAGGAAGTCATAATGTATGTCAATAGTTTGTATGTCCTCCACGATTCTGTATACACTCACGACAATGTCTGGGCTTGCTCCTGGTGAGATGACAGATGGTGTCCTGGGGGATCTCCTCTTAGACCTGGATCATCAGTAAGCTCCTGGACAGCCTGTGGAGCTTCTTGGTGTCTTTGGATGCTCTGATACATAATGTCCCAGAGGTTCTCAATTGTGTTCAGGTATGGGGAACATGAGGTCTAATCAATGGCATCAATGCTTTCGTCATGCAACAGAAGGAACCCAGGGCCCACTGAACCAGCATAAGGGCTGACAATTGCTCTGAAGATTTCATCCCGAAACCTAAAAGCAGTAAGAGAACCATTGGCTAGCACGTGTAGGTCTGAGTGACCATCCATCGATATTCTTCCCCAGGACATTACTGACCCACCACCCAACAGGATGTTGATGAACACAGCATAACATTCCCCATGGTATCACCAGACTCTTTCTCGTTTTCTTTTCTCTTTCTCTTTCTCAAATACCATTCAAGCTGTGCAACGCTGAGCTGTGACCAGAGGTCCCTCAAGAAACATGCACATCAGTAGCTTTCATGAGGTCATTTTGTAGGTCTCTGGCAGCGCTCCTGTTCCTCCTCACAACCTCAACATCCCTGTCCAACTCTTCTCTTGTAACAGCCCGTCTCCCTGTATCTCCTCCATGCTCTTGAAACTGTGCTGGGAGACACATCAAGCCTCCTTGAAATGGTATGTATGGATGTGCCATCCTGGAGGAGCAGGACTGTTTTGTGCAAACTGATTAGGTTGCAGGTATGATCTCATGCTAAAGACAGTGACAAGGACCCTAACAAAACACCAAACTAAAGACAAATCAGTCAGGAAGAATACAGAGAGCACAATTGTCTATGTCTACCACCTGAAATAACATTCTCTTTTTGCGGGTTGTCTTGCTGTTACAACTGTACACAATTCAAGATTTTATTTGTCACATATACAGCTATATATAGAATATACAACCGGCAGTGAAATGTAAACAGGTCTGCTCCATGGACAGTGCAAATAATAGTTACAAAAAACTAAACAAAAAACACACACTCAAGGAGGAAATTAAAATAGAATAGAATAAAAAGTATTATACAGACTTATACGAGCAAATCGGTGTACGAGCATGAAGGGTCGAATCGGTGTACGAGCATTGTATTGGTGTACGAGAAAAAGTTTCCCTCACCCATGCGCAGTTTTGTGTGGAAAAAGTCCTAACTCTCAGCATCCTTGTGCGCATTTTTACTGGAAATATCCTAATGACAGCCTCTCATAACAGTCACGAGGTTCCAACCCCTTTATCACCCCTTAACTCATTCATTCTCTCAGCTTCGCTTGGTTTGGCTGCATCATTCACCACAGTGCATACTTTTATAAGTGATTTACAGAGGTTTTTACCTCGTATTCTTAACATTAATTCATTGTGATAGCTATTGTTCACGTAGTGACATATACACGTACAGTACCTCTAAGCAGTAACTGTCACGTTCATGAATTCATTGACTCCTAGTTCTGCCTGAGTGTGTATGTGTGTGTGGTCACTGAACACCTGATTCTCACATCATCTACCCATCTCCCCGCTTTCGCTCACGGCTCCCGTGGGTTCGTTCGTTTGCGGCTCCCGTGAGTTTGTTCGTTTGCGGCTCCCGTGCGTTCGTTAATTCGCGGCTCCCATGTTCCACGACTTTCAGTCTGGATTATCACGTTTGTTTTCTGCACTATTATAATAAATTCACTCATTTTGCTCTCATCCTTGCTTTCCCCGCCCCCCCCTCCACCCTCTTCTTTCTCCTCCAGGCACGCTGCTCAAACCTGAAGTGCATTACAGTAAACTGTCAAGTATTTTTAGAGTTTAATTGTCAATTATTAATTAGCATTTATATGAGATCTTAATGGTTACACTTGGTTTGACTCCAATTAATAGGGTAAAACTAAAAAAAAATTAAAATGGGCATTTGTGGTCGTATGGAACGGATACATTTATTTTTAGTGCATTCTTACAGGGAAATATGTTTTGGTGTACGAGCATTTTGGTTTACGAGCTCGCTCTTGGAACAAATTAAACTCGTAAACCGAGGTATTACAGCATATGTAGAATTATAAGTGGTTAACAGAAATGTACATAGAAGACTAATGTGCAAACAGGTTTATAACAGGTTGTTACACAGTAACAAAGAGAACATAAAGTGCAGTGCAATGACAGTGTGTGGATGTTTATCCTTAAGTGAAGTGAAGTGAAGTCACGTGTTGTTAAGTGACACAGTTCAGGCGTCTGATGACCTGGGGGAAGAAACTCCACCTGAGTGTCTTGGTTTTGGCCATCAGGCTTCGGAAGCGCTTACTGGATGGCAGCAGGGTGAAATGATGGTTTCCAGGGTGATTAGTGTCCTTGATGATTTTTGTAGTCCTACTTTTGCAGCGTTTTGTGTAGATGTCCTGCAGAGATAGGAGAGCTGACCCTGTGATGCCCTCGGAGAAGCACACAACTCTTTGCAGGGCTTTGCAGTCATGACTGGTGCCGTTCCCATACCATGCTGTGATGCACAGTCAGTACACTTTGCGGCTTGTGGGACCTCACGCACAGCGAACAAAAGGGGCTCTAACCACTTATCCCACTTTTTGGCGTCTTCATGCACAAACTTACGAATCATGCCTTTCAACATTCGATTAAACTGCTCCACCAGCCCATCTGTCTGTGGGTGGTATACGCTGGTATGAACCGATTTAATGCCCAATAATTCGTAGAGTTTGTGCAACGTTACATAAACGCCGTGCCTTGATCAGTGAGTATCTCTTTTGGGATTCCCACTCGGGAGATTATCCAAAACAGAGCCTCCGCAACACTTTTCGCCGAAATGCTGTGAAGGGCTACTGCTTCTTGGTATTGAGTTGCATAGTCCACTATCACTAATGCAAGCAGATGCCCACGCATGTATAGTTCTAATGGCCCGATGAGGTCCATACCAATTTTCTCGAAGTGGACCTGCATAAGAGGAAGAGGGCCCAATGGTGCTTTTGAGACGATTTACTGTTTCTGCCTGTCCTAAATGACCTGCCATGGGATTACAGTGAACCGTCTGGAACAGCATTTCTCGACGGCTTTTCGGGATTAATAGCTGGGTTGTATCTTGCTTTGTCTGAGTGTCTTTGGTCGCTCGATACAACCTATCTTTAATTATAGCAAAATAGGAGTAGGAGGGTGGCCGTCCCGGTTGGAGGAGCTGACCGTCGATGTAACAGACCTGTTCAAACGCATTTTTAGCCTCTCATCCCGGGATTTCTCCAGGGGAAAGTCATCGCGCTCCGGGAGGATCAGCCTCCAGAGAGAGCTCGCCTCCCCTGAGGACGGTCCCAGTTCAGCATCCCCCAACTGTACGGCCGACCCTCTCACTTGCTCTCTGTCCGCCAAAGAGAAATCTGTGCATAAATATCCCAACAATTGTGTGAACACTGGCCAATTGGTTCCCAAAATTAGCAGTTGTCGGAGGTGCGGGTTAACTGCTACATCCAGGCTATGTTTTTGCCCCTGAAATTGAATAACAGCAGGTTCTAAAGTATATTTCACCACATCCCTGTACACACACCGCACTTGAACCGCGCTCCTATCCAATGCCTCGAGCTGATTAAGGCTTTGATGAATTAATGATTGGTTTCAACCCGAGTCCACCAAAGCCTGATACGTACCCCCCTTAATTCTCACAGGTACTTGGTACAACCCTTTTTGATCAGGGGTCCCCACCTCCATTACCAGATGTAACTTTCCTGTAGCTCAATCAGTAGAGCATTGGTGTTTACCATGCCAAGGTCATGGGTTCGATCCCAAGGAAAGCTAGGAATAAACTGTTTCAATGTGTATCTTGAATGCAATGTTAGTCGCTTTGGATAAAAGCATCTGCCAAATAAATAAAAGTAAAAAATAGAAAAAAAGTAATGCAGATCGGGAACTGGCCGACATTAAACAGATTTTAATGACAAAATAAACCATAAATACAAAATAAACAATGGTGGCAGTCCCTCACGGACGACTGACGGCCACACACACAAAACATAATCCCAGGCCAGGTCCTTCACTGTCGTCGCTCCTCCGCTCCACCGTGAGATACGAGGCTCACAGGTGGCGCTCATTACCAATCACGCCACCGGTTCTCGTGACGCTCTCACGGTCCTTCGACCCTGCCCTGCTCGCCACACCAGACATCCATCAACAAAGTGTCCCGGGTCCCCGCAACACCAGCAGACCCCGCCACACTGGTGG
Organism: Rhodeus uyekii; assembly: GCA_037043235.1. Lineage (NCBI taxonomy): Eukaryota > Metazoa > Chordata > Actinopteri > Cypriniformes > Acheilognathidae > Rhodeus > Rhodeus uyekii. The sequence continues at coordinate 60,323 of JAWRVZ010000493.1, read as the reverse complement.
TAGTAAGTGGATCAACCAACTGGCGGGAAGAGAGCGGAGAACAGGATACGGTTCCTGGTGCGGACTCGTGGCATCATTCTCGAGGCATATGGAGCGCCTGGTCCTCCCTGTCCACCCCGTCCTCGGGAAAAAGTACGAGGAGGTTCTACCGAGCGGGACCTGGAGAGAGGGACTTTATATCCAGTCTCTTCCCGCCAGTTACTGCAATGAGACACAGGTGTTTGTCAATTTGCACTTGATCTACTTACACACCGCTCGTCTCCCGGCTCTCTCTCCCGCTGAAGACCTCGCTGAACCACGCACCCTTCGCCAAGGCTGTTATGGGTTGTTTGAAAAAAATGCATGCTCTGGAATTTGATATGCTAAGTTTGGTTAATATGAAGCCAAGACATTGAGGACGCTTGATACCTTCAACGGTTTGACCATGGTGAGGCAACAAATTTGTGAAGAAAAAAGGGAAGGAAGCAGAAACTGTGTATAACTTCTACTTTTGCTGACTGTTTTTGATGAAACTTCAGCTGTATTCGTTGTAATATTGTGAGTCAAAGTCAGCGCCACCAGCTAGTAGCAGGAAATGTGCCACTTTCTTTCTTTCTTGAATATTGCTTTCATAGCAATGTATCAAATTTTATTAAATTGCTATCCTCGACGGTGTGGTGTGTTAGACACGGAGACACACGGAGCTCGGGAACACAGGTTTAAACTCAAAATGCACTTTATTATAAAACTGCAAACAAAAAGGCATGCGAGGGTGCAAACACGGAGAAACTTGGAAACGAGGAGAACTAGGAGCAAAACCACACACTCTAACAATTAATATTCAAAGACTGACAAAGACATGATGGAACAGGAGGATTAAACACGAGGAGATTACAAACAGGTGGCGAACTAAATGGGTAATCAAAACTAATAAGACAGCTACGGCAACACATGAGGGACAAACAGGAGGATCATGACTAAACTGACATTAATATTGTTTTTGAGACTGATGGCGTGAACCTTGATACAAACATCAACGATGTTGGCCAGTATACATGGGCAAAGCCTTAGAAATGTGCGTGTAGGAACATTTGTGCGTGACTAAAGCAGAGGCTAAGGTTTACCTACAGTCACTAAACTTGGTACATATATTGTTCTCATTGAGCTGGACAACTTTCTAATTTACAGTCATTAGCTCATAAATTAATGCATTATGTGCAAGTTAAAAATATGCAGATTTTGTGCTATTTTATTGAAGAAAAAAAAATCGTATTTAAAAAGGGTTGAGAAAAGCCTTGTTGCTGAGAACAGTTTTCAGACTTTCAGAATATAGTTTAGATTTTACTTTTTAAAATGTTGAATATTCTGGCTCAACTAACTGGTAAACAGTCTCCAATTTATCTTTTGATCTCTCTTTGCCTCTGTTTGTTTGTGTGTGTATTCTGGGATATCATATTCTGCCTACTGAAATCGATCAGATAAAGGAATATCAAGAGACAGGAAGTGAAGCTATCATTGGATTTAGCCTTTCTACACTGGAATGCATCCTCTGAAGGCAGCACTTTTCAAGCTTTCGGACGCAGCCACTAAAATTGGCACACTTTACTTTTCTCCTTTTCTACTTTTACTATTTTCAGTATAAACAATGTATTAAACGTATAATAGGAATGGAAAATCAATGAATAATATCTATTGAACATCTTACACTTCAGTTTAGGGTCCAATGCCCACCATTAACTAGTTGCTATTAGCATGCCTGTTACTAAGATATTGGCTGTTTATTAGTAAAGCATATATGTCACGGTGCAAACCAGTGACTATGTTTGTGAATGACGCACGCACACACAAACACAACACCAGCACGCATACACCCAAGCCCTGTTAACACGACTGACACTGGCATTGACAATCTTCACTGTATTGTGTATTGTCTGTATAAATTACCAGGTCTACTTGATCTACCAGATTTATTGATAAGTGTTGTGAGCCAGTATCAAAGAGGCATCAAAGAGACTAATTTCAGACAGTATCAAAGAGGCATTTACCAAACCTTTTATAAAGTCTGTTAAAGTTTGGTTTATTGGTAGATCTGAATTGTTGCCATCTTAGTGGTGCATCACACTTGCATGTGATGTCACAGGGGATTCCATTAGTTGTGTTTGTAAAATGTATATATTTATTTTTGATTTATATTGGTTTTGTATGTCTGTATTGTTATGTATTGCTTATGATATGCTTGTTGTTGTTGTTGATATTGTTTATTATTATTTATGTGGTTTTATGTCAAGTATGTTTGTCTTTAATATGTTTAACGGTAGGATGGTACAATCCAGGGGGAGGAGTCAGGCCTATAAAATGGCTCCAGTGACACAGTGTGGGGAGGGTAATGGTAGTTTGTCTTGGCTGTGTGAGCTGCTGATAAAATAAAATCTCTTAAAGTGGAAACAACAGTTTTTCCTGATGTCATTTTTTATTTAAATCTGCCGGTCATCCTAACAATATATTAATCATAGGCGGAGTTTCACTTTTGTGCTTGGGGGGGCACCAACCAGGCCAGCAGACCGAGCTCAGATTTTTTAATATATCATATTTATATATCATTCATTCTAGATATAAAATACATTTACAATGAACAATGACTTTATACCAGTGCTTCTCAATTATTTTCTGTCACGCCCCCCTAGGAATAAGTAAAATTTTTGCGCGCTCCCCCTCCCCCCCATTTTGGAACTTTCGCCTTATTGTTTCCATGGCAACGCGTCATGCTTGTCACCTGACATACAAAAAGCATTGTATAATAGATAATTCAAAATAGTCACCAACTTGTTGGCTCAACTTGTTGAAACCTAAAATAAATCTTATGTGGTTGAAAACACTGAATTGTTGTGATAAATGACAAGCTCTGAGCGCGTCTTTTTTTGGATCAGTGCCAGATATCGCGTGAGCGGTTGATCGCGTGACACATATGAACACCGGCGTGATCGTACACGTCAAAGGATGAGGAGACGGTTATCTGAACTTCATATCTGCTGCTCTTGTTCAGTGCAAGAAAACCTACTCCCTGGCAAAAAAAGCATGTGGGGGCGCGCCCCACTATTTGAGAACCACTGCTTCATACAAAGAATAGCGAATAGAACAGACTCTTTATAGTTGCTGTTTTGTTTTGCATCGGCAGTGATAGGGTTAACACGGGGAGTTCAGAAGTGCAGCGAAAAAAAGCGAGTGTGTTAGACGGGTGCACTTGTTACAGTGTGTTCTTCTTCGTTCCGATTAAAGTTCCTAAACAGAGCCTCCCTTGACCTGTCATAGAACTTCTTCAGACATTACAATATCTTACCTAATGCAGAAGAAGCCGCCTCTTTTTCCGAGATACGTAGATGTCCACTGTCTTCTCTTCTGATAGATTTGTCACTTTTAGTAGTGGATTTATTTATTTTTTTAAAACCGACGAATGTCCATTTTGTTTATTCAGCGCGTAAAACAGAAGAAGAGCGTCCACTCACATACCGCAATACTTTGAGATTCGCAAATCGCGGGAGAATGTAATAAAGCTACAGTAATAAAAAATTAAATACAGTAATTAAAAATTAATTAGCCATATCTTACTCATTCTATACACAGAACTAATAAGATAAGACAAATAAAACGAGAAAATATGAATTCTGTAATAAAAAAAATATTCAAAGCACAAGGCAGGCATTAATTGGCTCTAGTCTGGGGGGCAGTGCCCCCCCCCCCCCCCAGCCCCCCCCCAAACTCCGCCTATGATATTAATGTTTTATTCTGCATGACCATGTATTACACCCATTTATCATACGCAATACCTAAAACTACCTTACTAACTATTAATATGCAGTAATTGGAAGTTTATTGAAGCAAAAGTCATACTTACCAGTTAGTTAATAGTGAGAATTGGACCCTAAACTAAAGTGTGACACAGTAGGTCGTCTTCGATGTCTGATAAAATAAGTCTACATTTACAATATTTTAAAGCATTATTAGAGCACTCTCAATACAAAGGCTCTTTCCACTAGAAATATATTTATGTTTCATTCAATAGACTGTTTTACCAACTGGTTGTTTGTACTGGGCAGGTTGTGCAACAACATGCTAATGTTAAACTCTGAAATCAATAGTGAGTCAAATCTCTAGGTTTTGGACCAGACCTTTCAAACTTCTCTTTTAAGTCACAAGACCAGTGCATAGTTTTCCCATCCTTTTTTTCTCCTATCAATGCGTTGGTGGTCCTGATTATTCATAACCAGCTGTGCCTTATGACGCAGACCTGTGAACAAGCTGTGTAATTGCCTTTGGGTTCTAGGGATGATGTTAAGGTCCAGATTTCTAAACTAAACTTCCGTAGATGCAGTTTCTTCAAGACAGCTATTCTGCACCAATGACAGAGCTATTCCTCTGTCATTGGTGCAAAATCTTTCCTTCATGAAATATTTATCATTTTGAACAGTGATTCTAGAGGATTTGATGATGTAATTTGGGTGTGTTGAATAAAGGACACATCCAATATGTAAAATGAGATTCCAGAACCAAGACTGAGAAGCACTGATAAAGCAGATGCTTATTCCAAGTACCTTATAATCCAAATGAGGACAAGTTCTCAATTTATCTATCAGAATCCAACAATATTAGCCGTACTGCAATATCTGTTGTGGTCATTAAAACCTGGCATCTCAACATCAAATGCATTTTGTGACACCAGATGAGGGTGAGTAAATGATGAAAGTATTCTCAATTCTGAGTGAACATAACCCAGGTGAAAAAGAAGTGTACTTGATTGTATTGAATGTGCACTTTAGAGTACTTCAAATCTTAAAAGTATGTTATTAAATCTGTACTTGAAGATAATATATTAATGAAATAAAAGGCCACTTAAGTGCACACTTTAAACCAGTAGAGCATTGGTGTTTGCAATGCCAGGGTCATGGGTTCGACTCCCATGGAAAGCAAGAACTGATTAGAATGTCAATATGTTTCTTGAATGCACTGTAAGTCACTTTGGATAAAAGCGTCAGCCAAATGCATGAATTTAAATGTAAATACTTAAGTACAATGTGCACTTTTAAAAGTGCACATTGTAATGTTTAATTAAAAGTTTTACTATAAAATAAAGTTTGGTATTTAGAATCTTATGTCATGCTATAAAGTAGTACATTTATTTTGATGTGTTAAACATATTAAAGCACATGCAAAGTACTTTTGTAAAGTTTTAAAATACTGTAATTTTAATTTTAGTGCATTATTTGATAATACATTTAAAGATAAAACATTGTAAATGCACATGTTACACTTTTGCAGGCTCAAAGATGAAGATTTCTAATATCCAAAACAAACATATTTAATGAGTCAAACAAACACAAGAGGTTCACATAGGCACACGGAGGCAACGCAACTGTGTGAATAAACACTAACATATGCAACAACAAACAACAAAGAGAAAACGAGGGAGTTAAATACACAAACAATCGAACTTAATGTCAAGCAGCTGTGAGGATAATCAGTGTCCATAGAAACTAATGAGTAAAAACATGACTAGTGAAAACAAAACTAAAAGCCCTTGATAATGACACAGACAGAAATCAAATGTGATAGTGCTAAATTGCAACTTCAGCATTTCAAATGATAAATTACAAATCAATTTAAATGCATGACATACAAGTTAGTCATAAATAACATCAAAGCATATTATAATTTACCTTGTCAGTACATCAGAAACACACAAATTTTAAAGGCCCTAGAATTATGAAAATACACAAGTAGTTACAAGATTTATTTAAGTCCTATTTTAAATACTGTCAGGTTTAATATACTACTGTTTATTATAAATTTAAACTTTAATACATTTTAAATCTAATTACAAATAACATGCAATTAAGAGATTGAATTTCACACTTAATTATATTCCTTTATCTCTGTAATAAGTACACATTTTTTAATGTATGTGTTAAGTAAGTGTTCTCTTTTTCACAACAGACACTTAGTACATTCAACATCATATAGCTTTTTTTTTTGTCATTGCAGTGTCATCGCTGCAGAAATTAGATTTAGCCATATGTGTTTGCCAAAGAAAAAACAGAAAGTGATAGCCAAAAACATCTTATGGTAAATATTCATGGATGCTAAGAGAGGACTTATTAAATACACATTTGCATGAGCCCTTTTGCCAGCACTTATATGATAGCATTAGCCCAATAAACGTCTACTTTAGTCTCCTGTTTTATTGTCTTAATGATCATGGATCAGAAAAGTTACATCTAAAATTAAATAACTTAGGTGTACGTATTACCACTCTAAGGTATTGGTAACTGGTTACCAATTTACCATGGTTATACCATGGCATATAGAAAGGCATGCAGGTTTGTAAAGACCTGAGTGTGAGTAAATGATGACAGTTTAAATTTTTGGGTGGACTATCCCTTCGAGTTTACTGCCCCAGTGACAAGCTTTTGTGCCCCTGAAGGTACTTTTTCTCTGAGAGTGCACACTGCAAGACAAACAAAACAACAAATAAATTAAGACAGCCCCCTAAAATGTCTCTTTTTAAGTGACATGAACATTTGCTGTTGTTAATAAGAGCTAAACACTAACAGGAGCAAACAGCAGAGGGCACTATGTGAACATCATAAAAACAGGCATGCTGAACAGGCCTGAAGTACTGAAGCAGTCATCTTCAATCTATGCTAAAGCAATATTCATATTCTGAATGTTGAGTGGACTTTTGCACTATTTTGAGTTCATATGTCCACGACACGAATCAATAGAGAAAGATTTTACTGCATTGAGAGTTTGTGTACATGAATATGCATCTAAAATGTATCTAAGCATGTGGATTTTTCTGAACTTCTTTAATCTAATGTGATGCTATTCAGATATTATATATATATATATAAATAAATGTGTGTTTGTGCTTTTTAAACATGTATTAAATTATGTGTTAATTTATACAGTAATAAAACAATTGGAATTGTAAACATTAAGATTAATTACATGGTCATGTCATGTAGTCATAGCCCATCTAGTGAGCTGGAAGGACAACCACTGCCTCTGGGTGGGATTAGATGACAGACTGTTTTGACACCTGTCTCTGGACGATTGTTACCTGCCATTTGTTGACTTCCTTAATCACGTCCTCCGGCTAAATGGTTCGGATTACGTTGTCGCAGAAGAGGACAATGTTCCGTCCCATCCAGTGATTGGTTGTGCACTCTGGCTCACCCCAGATCGACCATCCAGTCAGACCGTGGATCCAGCCCTCCCCGCCACTCCAGTGAGAAAAGAACCTGAAGCTTCAAAACTCTCATTTTTATCCGAATGCTCGTCGGAGGATGTTGCAAGGACTGTTTTGGCCACCACCTTGCTGTGCATGGGGGCTACCCACACAACTGCTCCAGAGAGTTATTGAGTGCCCAAACACACTCCCGAGCGCCCTCTAGTCCCTAAAACTGCTCAAGAGCATCCTCTAGTTCCTGAGCCTGCTCCACAGCAACCTGGTGCAAATGGAAGAGGAAGAAGACTTCCTCTACCTCACAAAGGCCGACCCTGAGTCTGACACGGTCCCAGAGCTGCCCAGGCTCCTTGCCCTACCAGCACGTAGCCATAGAGGGCATAGGCACTGAGACCAAGCCACCCTGGATCCCTGAACTTCTGGTGCTGGAATGGAAGGCCAAGCCATCCTGGATCTCTGAGTTCATTGGGCTGCCCTGGTCTACTCAGCTGCCAGTACCATCCTGGAGGCCCCTCAACCCTGCTTACTCATCTGTTAACTCCAGGATGCCCGTCCCCCCCCCACATGGTTTGGATTCTTGTTGGCACGAGGTTGCGCTTTCCGGGAGGGGAGATTACGGTAACAGTCTTGTCATTCCAGTCTTCATGGTTGTACTGTTTACTTCCTAGTTCCCTGTGTGCTCTCCCAGTGTCATCGGAATCACCTGTCTTGCCATCAATCACATCATTAGTCATGTCTAGCTGTCACATCGCCTTGTGTTATTAAGCCCTGTGTTTCCCTCAGTCTGTGTACATTCTCGTCTATAATTCGTTGAAATTCATTAAAATAAAAGCAATATGTTTCCTTCATATTCGTCTACGTGTCTTCATCCCACACACACGCCTGACACAAACAAGTTTAAGAAAATAAAAATTCTTAAAATCAAATGCAACAGGTCATAGGCAGAGGGTGAACCAACCAAGTCTAAAGGTAACCTATTAACTAGGCAGATCATAAGTCCATTTTGTTTGTCATGTCCATTTAGATTTATGCATTTGGTAGACGCTTTTATCCAAAGCGACTTACATTGCATTCAAGGAACACATTAAATCAGTTCTTGCTTTCCCTGGGATCGAACCCATGACCTTGGTGCACCAATGCACTACTGATTGAGCTACAGGAAAGCTTATGTTATAAATTATTTTAATACAACAAAATACATTGTATGTAATATGCTCACAATGTAAGTAAACCTTACCTTAATTTTTTTTTTTGCAAACAGAAAATAAATTAGGCTAGCCTAAAGTGAGCAAATAACATTTATATTATTAAAGAACTTATCACTGACTTGAGTCTAGCGCAAGTTTAAGCACTGTCAATAATACTTCCATTATAATCAATGAATCTGTCTACACTGTAAAATTAATTCATTTTCAACAGATGAATCTCTCATACATCTGCACTTGTTTATGATGAGAAAATTTGCTTGAGTGTTGAATTCAGTCAGCAAGTGCGCGCACAGAACAAATCTCTGGTGTTGACTAATCTAAACGCCTCTGATTGACCATTACATTTAATAGCTCAATAGACTTGAGTCTGTAAAACATATAAAAAGTATGATGCAACATGATCAGATCTAAATGTACTGCTTCAATCAAAATGTTTTAATTATTCAATTTAATTATGATGGGGCATTTTTGGCACATTAATTTCCAACCTGTGGCTAAACCTTACCCAGCATTACACACATTCCACCAATGAACACGGTCTTTAACCAAGGTAACATTAGCCAGAAATATCAGAAGACAGGCAACACTGGTTAAACACCCTAATCTTCAAATATTAGCAGATTTGTATCTATTAAAATCAGTATTGATGTAACTACACACACATCCAACACGATAAATCAATGCATATATTGACTACAAATTACCAAAAATCAGTTCAGTCTCTCTAACTATCTATCAATTTGAATTGCCACCAAAGCACTTCAACGTTGTAGAATATGTGCGGTCTCGATCTTAGAAGCCTTTCCACTCGCCGCAGAAGTTTTCCTTGTTCACAGAGTATTTACATTCCACGCCAAGTGTGCGTGAGAATGGCTCAACATTTAAATCACAGACACAGATCACCAATAACTGTACTAATCATTCTCTGGGACATTAATACAGAAAATCTCTCAAGAGTGTTGTTGGACTGCATCATATATCAGTTTATGTGAGGATATGTGCATTCCTACCAGGGGTCATTTGACTTACAACAATGACAAACCTCGGTTCACTGCAAAGCTTCGACCTGCCAAAGAAGATGCCTACAGGACTGTGAAAAGAGTCTTGTTTAAATGTGTCAAATATACACTCACACAGGAGACCAGAGTGGCTAAGAGAAACTATTCTGAAAAGCTGAGAAACCACTTTTTAGCCAAAGACATCAGTGCCATCAGTGTGGAAAGGCCTGAAAGACATTACTAACAACAAGACACCATCCCCCGGGACTGTGGAGAATCAACAACTGGCTGTTCATCTAAATTTGGTCTCATACCTCACACCCTTTCTGAGCTTCTCTCTCTACACCTCCAGCAACCATTTATTCCGGAAAAAGAAGACAGGGAAAGCATCATGCCCAGACATTGTTACACCAGCCTGTCTGAAATCCTGTGGTGACCAGCTGTTCCCCTATCTTCAAACAGATCACTGGAGCTGTGCAAAACTCATCCATGCTTCAAATGCTCTCCATCCCAAAGAAACCCACAATTACAGGACTGAATGACTGCAGACCTGTTGCCTTAGCATCTGTGGTCATGAATTCATCTGAGAGACTGGTGATGCCTAATCTGAAGGACGTCAATGGACCCTGGTGGACCCCCTGCAGTTTGCTTATTGAGCAAACAAGTATGTGGATGATGCAGTCAGTTTAGGAGTGCATTATATCCTACGACATCTGGACAAACAAGGGACTTCTGCGAGGATCATGTTTGTAGACTTCAGCTCTGCCTTCAACACCATCATCCCAAACCTCCTCCTGTCCAAATTAATCCAGATCTCTGTGCCCACCTCCATCTGTCAGTGAAGCTCCCAGTCTTTACAAGCGTCCTGACAGACACACTGCAAAAAAATAAATCTTAACTACAATAAAGCTTTTTTTCCTCCGTTCTTAGATAAAGGAACCAGCCTAGAACTAAAAGATTATTTTGCTTGTTTTAAGAAAATAGAACTAATTTAATTTAACTTACATTTTCTTATTTAGAAAAAATAGCCAATTCTGGTAATTTCTTTAAATTAAGTATCTGTTTAAAGTGGATAAGATAGCGAGATAACCAACAGCCAATATGGCGATTTATTTGATGAAGCGATCGGCATGCTATAAAAATATACATACACTGTATATGTTTGCTAACAGCAAAAGGCATATGTGCACCAACTAACAGCAGGTATTTACCAGTATACAATTAAAAACACCTTCAATTCTCCATACAAACCTTTAATTATATTCTCCAACATTGCAAACACAATTTCACTCACAGCGTAAACTGTCACAACATATTCGTGAGGTCATCACGCTGTACGAGATTGTATACTTTCTTGCGTTCTGCCTGTCTAATGTGCTTTCTCAACAAATTTGGCTTCATCCCGTCTTTTAACAACCTTCAATCCGTTCTTCAATCCGCAGCGGCGCCGAGCAGAGCTCACGTCAGAACATAAGCAGGGTGTGTGTGTGATCAGCCAGCGGCGGCTTCCCACACATGCACGATTCATTTGCACGTGGAGGAGTGAACATCTCCTGCTCTGTCTGCATCTGGGAGGACCAGGCCACCTGTGAGTGCTTTGGGATGGGGATACGGCAGCACTCGCTGCTCCTTGAGAAGACTAAGGCTGACGTCACAGAGGTCAGATAAATTACAACACATAGAAACTCTTTCTCCTAGATATCCTATAGAGACTGTGTCTGTTCCACGAATTAGCAAATACAAAAAACTCTCAAAACCGTTTAAGGGTAAAAATTTAATTGATTTACAAACAACTAAGAACGGTTATAACACAAATGAACAAATGATAAAGCTTGGGTTGCTGAATATACGATCCCTTTCCTCAAAAGCACTTATTGTAAATGATATAATTACAGATCATAAACTAGATGTGCTGTGTTTGACAGAAACCTGGCTAAAACCAGACGATTACATTACTTTAAATGAGTCCACCCCTCAAGATTACTATTATAAACATGAGCCTCGTCTGAAAGGTAAAGGAGGAGGTGTTGCTGTAATTTATAGTAACACGATCAGTACTGCTCAAAGGTCTAATTTGAAATATAATTCTTTTGAAGTGATGGTCCTCAATGTAAAATTATCTAGTGCAAGTAATAATTCCTGTTTAACTTTTGTGCTGGCTATTCTATACAGGCCACCAGGGCACCATACAGACTTTATCAAAGAATTTGCTGATTTTCTCTCAGAACTAGTAATGTCTGCAGATAAAGTCATAATTGTCGGTGATTTTAATATCCATGTAGATAATGAAAAAGACGCATTGGGATTGGCATTTAGAGACATCTTAAACTCTATTGGAGTTACACAACATGTATCAGGACCCACTCATTCTCATAATCATACTTTAGATCTAATATTGTCGCATGGGATCAATGTTGATACTGTTCAAATTCTACAGCAGAGCGATGACATCTCAGATCATTACTTAGTTGCGTGTAGATTACCTTTAGCCAAAGTCGAAAAACTAACTCCCTGTTATAAATATAGTAGAACTATCACTCCTAACACAAAAGATAGCTTTATAAATAATCTTCCCGATCAGTTTCATCTACTTAACATCCCAGATAGCCTAGAAGAACTTGATGTTGCAACAGAAACTATTAACTCTCTCTTTTCCAGCACTTTAGACACTGTTGCTCCGTTGCGCTTAAAGAAGATTAAAGAAAATAGTCCAACACCGTGGTACAACGAGCACACCCGGGCCCTCAAGAGAGCAGCCAGAAAAATGGAGCGGAGCTGGATAAAAACTAAGCTAGAGGTTTTTCGCATTTCATGGAAAGACAGCTCTATTGCATTCAGAAAAGCCTTAAAATCAGCTAGATCTGCTTACTTTTCCACCCTCTTAGAAGAAAACAAATACAACCCTAGGTATTTATTTGAGACAGTGACTAAATTAACAAGAAATAAAGCCTCAACCCCAGATGCTTTAAAACAGCACAGCAGTAATGACTTCATGGACTTCTTTACTTGCAAAATTCATAATATTAGAGAGAAAATTATAACCATGCAACCGTCTACTACAATATCACAAAATACAGTAAATGTTAGTGTCCCCGAAGAAAAATTCCACTCCTTCATTGCTATTGGGGAGGAAGAATTGTCTAAACTCGTTAAATCATCAAAATCAACAACATGTATGCTAGACCCAATACCAACTAAGCTACTGAAAGAGTGGCTTCCAGAGATCATAGATCCTCTCCTTAATATTATTAATTCATCTTTGTCATTAGGATACGTACCAAAAACCTTTAAGCTGGCCGTAATTAAACCGCTTATTAAAAAACCACAACTTGATCCTACAGAATTAGTTAATTACAGGCCGATATCGAATCTACCTTTTTTGTCAAAGATTCTAGAAAAGGCAATATCTTCACAACTATGTTCCTTTCTAGAAAGAAACAGCATCTACGAGGATTTCCAGTCAGGATTTAGACCATATCATAGTACTGAGACTGCTCTTATTAGAGTTACTAATGATTTGCTCTTATCATCCGATCGTGGTTGTATCTCTCTGTTAGTGTTACTGGACCTTAGTGCTGCATTTGATACAATTGACCACAAAATCCTTCTGAATAGACTTGAAAATTATGTTGGCATTAGTGGAGTTGCATTAGCCTGGTTCAAATCATACTTATCTGACCGTTATCAGTTTGTAGCAGTAAATGAGGAGATGTCATATCGGTCACAAGTTCAGTATGGAGTTCCTCAAGGTTCAGTGTTAGGACCATTGCTTTTCACCCTGTACATGCTTCCTTTGGGTGCAGTTATTAGGAAGCATGGCATTAGCTTTCATTGTTACGCTGATGATACTCAGCTCTATATTTCTTCTCATCCGGATGAAACAAACAAATTCACTAAATTAACAGAATGCATAACCGATATAAAAAATTGGATGACTAATAACTTTCTACTGCTTAATTCTGAAAAAACAGAGATTCTAATTATTAGACCAAAAAGTTCAGCGCGTAATAATCTAGACTACTGCCTAACACTCAATGGCTGTTCTGTCAAGTCTTCGTCGTCAGTTAGAAACCTGGGTGTGCTCTTTGATACCAATCTTTCATTTGAAAGCCATGTTTCTAGCATCTGTAAAACGGCATTCTTCCATCTTAAAAATATATCTAAATTGCGACATATGCTCTCTAAGACGAATGCGGAAAAGTTAGTTCATGCGTTCATGAGTTCAAGGCTAGATTATTGTAATGCTCTACTAGGTGGTTGCCCTGCACGCTTAATAAACAAATTCCAGCTGGTCCAAAATGCAGCAGCTCGAGTTCTTACTAGAACCAGGAAGTATGAGCATATTAGCCCAGTTCTGTCAAACCTGCACTGGCTTCCTATTAATCACCGAATACATTTTAAAATCTTGCTAATTACTTACAAAGCATTAAATGGTTTAGCTCCCCAGTACTTGAGCGATCTCTTAACACATTATAGTCCTTCACGTCTATTGCGATCCCAAAATACTGACCAGCTTATAATACCTAGAATATCAAAGTCAACTGCTGGCGGTCGATCCTTTTCCTATTTAGCTCCTAAACTCTGGAACAGTCTTCCTAATACAGTTCGGGAAGCAGACACACTCTGTCAGTTTAAATCTAGACTAAAAACACATCTTTTCAACCTGGCATACACATAACACATTATACATACATTTTAATCCAAATCATGTAAAATGATTGTTAGGCTGCATAATTTAGATAAGCCGGAACCGAGAACATTCCCATAACACCTGATGTACTCGATACATCAGAAGAAGAATGGCATCTACGCTGATATTGTTCTCTGTTTATTCCGAGGTTACCGTGGTCAGCCGGATCCGGGCCGTATCCAGATCAGATGAAGGACCTGGACACGAGCACAGCACTGCCCTGAAATGTCTGCGGAGACCGTGACTCTACTGGACCCTCCCCTGTGACGATCATGAACCCATCTCCAACCGGACCAAATTGGACTTCATATTGGACTTGAATTGTTGTCAATATAATAATCATGTACTGTTTGGCTGTTGGCCAGAGGAGAACTGGTCCCCCGACTGAGCCTGGTTTCTCCCAAGGTTTTTTCTCCATTCTATTCTTCATTCGTTACGTCACCTGCCGGAGTTTTGGTTCCTTGCCGCTGTCGCCTATGGCTTGCTCAGTTGGGGAAACTTAACACTTAAAATTCATCAATTGTATTGATTCGCCTGCTCTTTTGGGGCTTCTGTTCAGCCAAACAAACTTTGTTTATATTGTTTTTCCTGTAAAGCTGCTTTGAAACAATCTACATTGTAAAAAGCGCTATATAAATAAAGGTGACTTGACTTGACTTGACTAAGAACAATATGTGCTTTAACTTCAGAGAGTCTCCAAAAGTCTCCAATAACTCCAGATAAAGTCGTTAGATTTGTCGCTAGTCGCTTTTTTGAAAATGTGGTCTGAATACTGGCTAAATATAGCCAAGTTGGCAAAAATGTCAGTGAGTTCTTCTGCGGCTGCACAGCACCACTGGAGATTCACATGCAATCCACGTGCAATGCAAACTCAGCACATGCGCAGTGAACTAGGTACGGTCTTAGTGATACTAGGATTCGGCGACATTAAAGAATCGATGTAACCAATGAGAAAATACTTGAACAAATAGGGAGTTTGGCGGTTCCACTTCAAAAACATCGACATAATAGGATTGGCGAGTTAACCGTGAGTCGAGATAAGTGAACTCCACTGTAGTATGTTCCAATGTACTTTACATTTATTTAAAACCAACTCCAAAAAAGGCATCTATACAGTCAGCACTGGTGCCCCCCAGGGGTGAGTCCTCTGCCCACTGCACTTCCCCCTTTACTACACCAACAACTGAATGAATATGCTAATTAGCCCTACACTCACACCAGCTCTACTCTGTGAACTTACTAGTTAAGTTGGCTTGAGAAAGCCAACTTAGTGATATTGTATCTAAACTTATTATTATTATTATTATTAAGTTGGCTTGAGAAAGCCAACTTAGTGATATTGTATCTAAACTTATTATTATTATTATTATTATTATTATTATTATTCTTCTTACCTAAAATTCTCAATGCATCTCCTCCTAGAGCTTTAAAGCTACAACCACTAAACTCTGCTCAGACTTCAGACCTGTTCTGACTTGAGTTGCTATCCCTTTTCAGACTGATCAGACTTATGATTTTTGATAAAACTGAAGATTAAAGTCATAAAATCTCCATAGACTTTCACTAATGAAGTGAAAACTGAATTTTAGATAGAGCGTCCACTCCATCTATTGGTGACATAACAACATTACACCTGATATATAATACATTTCAATACAGTTTGTGTGAACATGTCCATTCCAATGGGCATGCATTTTATTTTTTTAAATCCTGAAAAAAAACTTGCAATCGATTTTTTACTTTAATTAGTAAGTTAAATCTCTCTATTTTACATACATAATATCACAAAATTACACCCCTGTCAGTGAGAGCACTGAAGTTTGAACGAATCAGAGCGCTGCAATTCAGAGCCTCAAAGCTTTTCAAAGACGCCATTACTGCTGGAGAGAGAGATCATAATCTCCTAAAATAGATTTATGTGAGACAGTTTATGATCAAACGGAAATTGTTTCCGATTATCAAGTAACCACTGCAGCGTGTTTGCTTGAAGATTTATGCACTTATATGGCCGAATTCTGACTCTCATTCGTCTTTACTCGGCAACGGATTTTCTACTATGGGAAAGGTAAGTGAAGTTTAAACGCGCGTCCTCTCCTGGACTCGCGCCAACGTATAACCGTCTAAGCGCCTACGTTTATTTATGTACTTTATTGCTGAATTCTGACTCTCGCTCGTGTATACATAGGGAATGCAGAAACATGAATATACATTGGAAAGGCTTCCCTGAGCAGCGCGCACGCTGACTCTCTTCAAATGCAGCGTCTAACAGTCAAAGTTATTTATAACTAATTCTTGAGTATATAGTCACATTGTGTTAATTCTTTTATCTGCTTTTAACTAAAGTCTGACTCCTGTTCTCGAGTTCAAACGCGCTTCCTGAGCAGATTCGCTGATAGATCGATGTTTTGTGAACACTTAAACAAATGAAATAAGATTTTTAAGGATGCAAAAACATGGCAGATCGATTCAAACTGTAAACTGCTTGAGATTCAAAAAAACTGCATTACTCTGCTGCATTACTTGAGCAGGAATTATTTTTAAAATACTAATATTTAAGTTATTTTGTTTCCCATGGAGGAAGGCTTTATACAAATATTACATTGCGTTGATTCCTTTATCTGCTATAATTGCCGTGTTGAACTGAAGTCTGACATGGCAGATCGAGTCAATCTGAAAACTGCTTGAGATTAGAAAAAACTGCATTACTCTCCTCATTGTACTTTAGCAGCAGTGGCGTAGCCACGGGGGGGCCTGGGTGGGCCTGGGCCCCCTCATTTACATGTGCGGCCCCCTCAGATTTTCAATTGTTTAAAATCGCGACTGTGAAAACTAAATTGAAAACATTTACAGCTGCACAAGACGATCGCAACGCACCCCCACAGTCAACAATAGCGCGCTGCGTGTTACACTATAACCAGTCTGGCTGAATGGTTAAGGCGATGGACTAACAATCCAATGCGGTTTTCATGCGCAGGTTCGAATCCAGCCGCTTACGTTATGCTCAGGCCCCCTCATTTTAAGCTGGGCCCCCTCAAAAATAAAATTCTTTTAGTATATATAAAAGGCTACATATAGTGTAACTGTGGTGTAACTGCAGTCTCTTTTGAAAGTGATTAGCCTATATTAATAATGCTTAATTACAGCTTTAAAATAGAAATAAAACAAAGTATTATTCACAGTATCATATATATATATATATATATACACACACACACACACCTCTATACATATTATATATATATATATATATATATATATATATATACATACACATATATTTAGTATATATAAAAGGCTACATATACATGCAGTGTAACTGCAGTCTCTTTTGAAAGTGATTAGCCTATACTAATAATGCTTAATTACAGCTTTAAAATAGAAATTAAACAAAGTATTTTTCGCATTAGTGAAAACTGACCGTTAAAAGCCAAGGATGTAATTAAACCGTAAACATTTTTTTAAACTAATTACAATTTTCCAACACTTTGGGGATCAAAAAGCATAATTATAACTTATTTTTAAGTTTAAACTCTCAAAACTTTTTAAGCTAATTAACGATAAATCTTGCTAACAATATGCTAATTCAGCAAATTCTTGCCAGCAACATGCTTATTTATGTTAAATGTTGCTAATGACTTCAGAATTCATACTAAATCTTGCTAGCAACAAGATAATTAACATTAAATCTTGCTAGCAAAATTGATCATCAATTGATTAAGCTTTTACAAATAAATTTAACTTTCAGGCTAGGCTTTCTCAAGCCAACTGAAGTTTATATCATAAACTTCCTCTATCTAGTTGCAAATGCTGCACAAAGGTATCTCTCCTTTTTTAGTAAATACACATTTCTGCTGTTCCATTAGTGTCTGCAACGAATGGTATGCTCTTTTTTTGATTCAACGTGTCTCCTTCACTCATTCCGTTGCCATGTTTTTCATCCATTTCTCAGGCCATGTTGACCTTGTTTTAGAGTGAGCATGAACATTCATTATTTATCTTACGCCTGAGGAAAACAGTTGTCTTGTCTCTTTACATTGACTGTTACAAATTGCAACAGATAATGCAAATTATCTTCTATATTTTCAATTAAAAATTAGACAAAAGATTATTGCTGCTTGGTTGCAGTAATATTTGGTTGCATCTCTTAATATTTCCCTTAATGTTGGTCATTTCTATTGAAATATATAGCTGATAAATATTAAATGTTAGGTTTATCTTGCACTTTTTCCATGAGGGAATATCACTGCCAGGAAGGCAAGAACATGCTTTGCAGCAGTCTATAGATAAGTGGTACTGTAAAAGTTACATCCACAAGAATGCCAG
Organism: Rhodeus uyekii; assembly: GCA_037043235.1. Lineage (NCBI taxonomy): Eukaryota > Metazoa > Chordata > Actinopteri > Cypriniformes > Acheilognathidae > Rhodeus > Rhodeus uyekii. The sequence goes on along the minus strand of JAWRVZ010000493.1, from coordinate 41,885 downwards.
GACCCAAGGCTTCCTGGCAGAATATTGCCCAGGAAGAGCATAGCCCTGCCTCCACTGTCCTTCCCACAGTGCATCCCCTGGTAAAGGATGCAACCACTCATCATAAGGCACAGCTGGTTATGTATAATCAGGACCACCAATGCATTGTTAGGAGAAAAAGAAAAAGATGGGCAAATCATGCATTGGTCCTGTGACTTAAAAGAAAATTTCAAAAGGTCTGGTCCACAACCTAGAGATTTGACTCACTTTTGATTCTAGAGTTTAACATTAGCATGTTGCTTCATAAACTGCTCAGCAAAAACAACCAGTGGGTAAAACAATCTATTGAATGAAACAAATTTTTCTAGTACAAAGAGCCTATGCATTGAGAGTGCAACAATGATGTAATACTGAAAAATACTGTCTTTTATTTTTTAGACTTATTTTAACTATTAAGTACAAATTTATCTCAATAAACTTCTAATTACTGCTTATTATTGGTGGAAAGGTAGTTTTAGGTTGTGGGTTGGATTGAGGGATGTAGAACATGGTCATGCAGAAGAAGACATTAATATGTGCTTTACAAATACTCATAAACAGCCATTATCCTAGTAACAGGCATGCTAATAAGCAACTAGTTAATAGTGGGCAGTGGACCCTAAACTGAAGTGTAACAACTTAAAGAGATGATATTAATTGATATTTCCACTCCTATTATAGGTTTAATCCATTGCTTGTACTGAATAGATTAAGTCTTGTATAAGACCAGAAAAGTAAAGTTTGTCAGGACAAACGTTGCTGGCTTGACAAAGGGTTATCTGCAAGTAAAAATAAAATATGTTAAAAATTCTTCGTTTTTTTTTAAAATAGATTGGCATTTTATTGCACATTGCCCAAATGGTGGTTTAGCACATAGCTAGCAATTTTAGTGGCTGCATTCGAAAGCTTGAAAAATGCTGCCTTCAGAGGATGCATTCCAGTGTAGGAAGGCATCAAGGCACGTCCGAATCCAATGATAGCTTCACTTCCTGTCTCCTGAGATTCCTTTATTTGATCGATTTTTGAAGGCAGAATAGAAGTATCCTTCACTACCCATGAAATCCCAGAATACACAAACACGTTAATAATGGATGTGCATGCGCACTCTAAAACAAGGCCAACACAGAACAAGATAAGCAGACTGAAAATGCAAATAGCATTCACTGTATGGCACTAATGGAACAGCAGAAATGTGTATTTACCCCAGTAACAACATAAACAAAGTAGTAGCAGTGCTGTCTGTTTCTGAAAATCATTCAATTGGTTCAAACTTCCATTGGGATTTTGGTGTTCATCATTGCACAAAAAACTTAAAATACACACACACACACACACACACACTCGGAGAGAGATACTCAGAGAGATCTCAATACTTCTCGTTTTTATAAAAAAGCTGATTCTCATTATTATAGACTAACCATGACTCAACCCTAACCCTACAATATAAACAAAACACTTATTTTGACTCATTTAAAAAGTTAATAATTTCCCCAGCCAAACACAAGATAAATACATACATTAGAGAAACAAATTTTGCGGATGCCTGTTGTTTGTTGTTAATACTTTAGGTTCAACTCGATAACATTATTTAAAGCATTCAGTTTAATGCACAAACAATAAAAAATACTCAGCATTTATTAATGTTCTACTAATTCTACAAACACATTTCAAGTTGAAAATGCAAAAACATTACAAGTACAAATATTTTTTGAAAGATTTATAGATTATTATTTATCTTGATTGTAGAAAATTACCATTGATCATTAATGTCAGCCTGTGTAATGCATCAACCTTTGCTAATAAATTGAACCTTTTTGCCTAACCAGTTTATCAAACATCTCTGCAGTGTTTCTCGGTGTAGTAACAGAGACATGCATTCACATGCATCTGAAAAACATACGTGCCACTGCAAAGAGCTTTAACTCACCATAAGAGTGGCAGCATGTTACACTGAAATATACATATTCTCTACAGAACTATGAAACTATTAGTAAAACACTACCACAAAGTTCAATATAATTTATACATTTAAGCATTCAAAACAGAAAATTAAATTCAATTGACAATAAACACAAAACCACAAAGGCTCAATGACCTCTAAAGAAGGAATATGTAACTGTAGGAAAAAAAAAAGGAAAAAAAAGAAGATTAATTCAATTGAAACCAACCAGAACTTATGACATGTTGATCCTAAAATGCAGGATAATCAGTGGCCTTACTGGTATCAGCAATAGATAAATTATTATTTATTTATTAGTATCTGTCTGATTAGGTATATTGGAAACAACTATTCATTAATAATATATTCAATAATATAAATAGGTTCTTTTCACTAAATATTTGAAAAATAAATACCTTACTTTATCCAAACAATATATTTGTTTCCAGTTTAAACCATATAGCATTGCAAATGTACTAAACATCCACATTTTAGACTGTACTTTTAAGTGTTTTGATGCCTGATTTCACTTAAAGCAAGTGAATTAACTTTGTGTACAGAGTATTTTAGGGAAAATAGAGGAATAAAACCAATAGATTTGTAATATTAGCCATAACAGGAGAATAATTATTGCCTATTGGTATCAACGTTTTGTCTTAAAGGGGCTATATGTAGAATTCAGACACTGGTTTAGTGACACCGGTGGCAGTTTAGTGAACTGCAGCCAGTAACTTATTGCGCGTGCTCGCATTCGTGAACAGGTAACATACAAGAGACTAAATGTGATTCAATGCCCTGATATACTCATGGCAAACTCCTTTTCATCTTAATGATGTGGATATGTTTGCAAAAGCTCTGCAAATCACCGGTCATGTAGACAGATGAGGTTATTAATAATTACACTGTTATGATAATGTGCCTATAAAGTAGGCCTATATTTGAGACTACAGACTATATAGATCTGACTATGTGAGAATATAGTTTAACTAATCCCTATTCTTTGCATGACACATTGATATTACAGTACAAAATAGCTTTTTATCCTGAACATTGTATAAGCATTCATTTCATGTGTCATTGAACAGAAGATGATGATTGCTCAAGAGAGATAATTATACCTAATTTTCCACCTTCCACTCTGTGAGAGCATGAGCCTTTGAAAAGTATGCTCCATTTTCTAGAGTTTATTTTCAAGCCCTCAAGTCACTCACACATGCTTGTAAGTTGTAAGCATACCGTCAGTGTGAACACAAAAATTGAGCTGTACGCAGAAAGTGGCTCCGTCCCAAATGGCACCCAAAAAAACTTGCGGTCTTCCTCCGAGTCAATACTTTCAAGATGTAATGCTGCTTTGACTGTCGAGAAGAAGTCTCGCTTCAGCGAGAGAAAGGTGTGCATATCAACCGCAAAGGGGGCACTGATGATCACCCTAAAACCTAAAATAACAAATGGGACACTATGTGGACACGCGCACGTTACAGCCATTGTAAAACACAAGACTGAAATTGCACATGAAGTGTGCCTTTTGGGACAAGGCCAGTGTGCGAGGACGTCCGAGGACCCTCCTGATGAAGAATATTACATCACATGCACAGTGCGTGGACCGTTGCTCAATGGGGCGTGAGTATACTTAAACATGTACATCCTTTTGACTTTCCCAGTCTTTCACATAAAAAGTAGTCTACAGGCTTTCATAGACAACCTAGAAAGTTGGACAACGTCTCGGCTTTTACATTTAGTTATAAGAGGTTCACACACTGGGAATAAAAAGAGTAAATTCTTCCATATAGCCTCTTTAATAAGTTGTCTGGTTTCTGAATCTGCGTTATAGTGTGTAAAGTTCATCTGTAAGGCTCTGACATTTTTTATAGTCCTCCATCTCCCATGATGCACTGGGCTCACATTCATCCAGAGTCCCTGTTCTGCTTTTGAAATTAATAGTTTGTTGTAATATGTGTGTGTAATATACCAAGAACATCGTTACACCTTGGAAACTTGACGCTCTTTATCTTTAGGGCAATCCGGAGGCTGTGTTACGTCGCTTCTCCGTTGCCATGGTGACGAGTCATCAGCATTTACTTGAAGATTTGGGGAGACACGTGGAGCGACAGGCGCGCTCGGGCCCCGGGAGGCAGGCTGTTCGGGTCTGGCCCCTCCCACGTCATGCTGAGGGGTCGAGGGGGAACGGCATTCTGGGTAATGGAGTTCGGTCGGGTGGGGTGAGCGAGGAGTTGGGAGACTCGGTTCGCTGTAGTAGAAAACGGAGGTGGGTTCAGCATTCTCCTGCAGAGATTGAGTAACGGTTATAGAAATAGTCAGGTCAGAGAAAACTGCTTTGGTAGAGAGGGAAGATGGAGCAAAAACTCAAGAGCAAGGAGAAGGTGAAGCAAGAGGTACAGGAGGAAGTTTAGTTCAGTTTGGGGCGAACAGTCAGCAAACAGTGGCAGTGGAAGTTACAGCAAGAAGCAGGCTGGAGATCATTCTGGGATATAGAAGGAACAGGATAACTGGTAGTGCAGAAGAAGGGCTTGTTTTTTGATTGTTAGTGTCTCAGTGTCACATTTACTCTCTGAAAGGAAAGAGCGAGAGGTGGACATTAGCTAAATGGAAGGTACAGACAGGACAAGCATTCAAGACAAAAAGGCAGATCAAATAAAAAGCTTTGAAGAGATGGTTTTCATCTTCAACAGGTTTTAGTTCAAAGCTAAAGGTCTGTTCAGATGAATGATTGCATTTTTAACAAACAGACGTTGAAGCGTCTATTAAGATTGACACAAATATTTGCATCCGTACTGTCTAAGAGTGAATTTGCATTTTCATTCAACCCATCTGCCTTTTTTCCACATTGATCTGAACAGACCCATAGTATGCAAACATTTAACTGAATCTTCATGACACATATTAATGTGAAAAGGCCTTAACATTAAAATAATTCCTTTACATAAAAGAAGTACAGTTTGGCATACTTTTAAAAAGAGTACTTTTGGAAATAATCTAATCTAAAAGAATAATAAGTGCAAACTGAATGCACCGTTTTCATGCACTTAATTGCTTAAATATTATTTACAATTAAACGAAAATGTATTATAGTTATACTTTTATAAATTAAGAGTGCTTTTTGACCCACTTATGTAGGACTTATGTGATATTAAATAACACTGCAGTTAAAATGACAACCAAGTACTTAAAGCATTACAAAAGACAACATGATTTAAAATTCACTTAAAAGCTCACCTTTTAAAAGTGCAATTAAGTGTGTTAAACAGTCATGAAAGTGCTCTCTTTAAGTACACTTCATTTAATTAATATTATATTATATTATATTAGTACAGTTTTTAAAAATCTACTTTTAAGATGTTAAGAACACTTAAGGGCACTTCTTTTTCACTTAGCCAGAAATTACAATTCTTTGTCACTCCAAATGTTTTGGGGAAAAAAATATACTTGTTATGAAATGAATTGTAAAATGTAAGTAAATAGAAGCACAGTAAATGTGGGTTAGGATTAAACATAATGAATACAATGTGATAAAGATTTGATAATGTTGAAGATAATATAATGTACAATAAATGATGAACAAGAATGATGGTGTTGGGGGAGTAACAACTTAACACCACCCTGACAGTATTTTGATAAATTGTGTTCACAAAAACAATTCATTTGTTCTGAAACAAAAGAGTTTCAGTGGATTCTTCTTTAAAGAATCATTGTATTCTTAGTGTGAAGAAAATTTTGAAGAACCGTTTTTCTAATATAAAGAACCTTTGAACTGATAGAAAGGTTCCATGAAAGTAAAGGTTCTTCATGGGACCATAAATGCCGAAAATAACCTTTAATTTTATTTTTTGATCTTTTAGGAGATTCCTTGTCTTATCTAGAATAGTACGATTTACGTACCGGTCTCAAGCTAACAAGAATGCTAAAGACCACAGATACTAACATCAGTCGACCTCTCCGAGTGGGATTGGAACCGGCGTCTCCAGCGTGGATAGGCAAACTAGGCAAAACTAACAAGACCACAGCCACTAATGTCAGTCCACCCACTCCGAACAGGATTCAAACCGGGGTCTCTGGCGTTGAAGGTGGGCAAGCTAACAAGGAAGCTAAAGACCATAGCCTCTAATGTCAGTCAACCCACTTCAAGCGGGATTCGATCTGGAGTCTGGGTGCGTTAAATACTCAAGAACACTAAAGACCACAACCCACAGACCACAGGAGTGACGTTTACAACATGTCCAATACATCAAATCAATGCTAATGTCTCTGTAACAGACACAGGATGCATGTCAATGTCACATTCTAAAGCTGCTAGTGACATTGCCACTAAAGATTGGTCACATGGCTGCCAGTTTTGCAATATCTGGCCAAGCGCTGAACAAAGTTTATGCAAGGTAATAATTTTGTTTAAAAAATATAAATGAATTACATATTTAAAAAAGAATCAATTCAGCATTTAGTTTTTTACTCTAGTAAATGACATTCAAATGTCTCTTTGTAAATCACTGTTATCAAATATTTGCATTACCTAGCCCTAGAGAGCAGTATGGGTAATCAGATGAGTGAATGAGTTTAGTATATTAAAAGAGTAAATGGGGATGATGGTTGTCAAAGGTCACTCTAGCATGACGCGAGGGCTGGTTTTAGTGCGGTTTGTCTGCAGAGTTAAATGGTTTAGATGAGCCAGCTCTACCCTGCTAAGATCTAGTTCAAAGTCTCTAAACTCTAAGCAGGGGGCTGAGAGCAAACAAACAGAGACAAAGCGCAAGGGGTTTGATCTCAACACATACGTGCTGCATTCACCATTGCAGGATGTATACCTCTGTATACAAGGGTTTGAGAGCCGTCTGGCCTGACGCATCTGCAACACAGCGCACACTGATTAGGCACGGATACGGGAGAAAAAGAGTACTCTGTACTTAACCCTGGGTCATTGCGGTTTAAACACCACTTTTAAGGAAGGTTTCACACTTATCATTTAGAAGTAGGGTTAGCACCGCTTTTTAACCAGTGTTATGCACTGCTTTTGTGGCGCAAACCCTACACTGAATTGATAAACGTGTACAGTGTGAAACGATGCAGTGTTAGATGCTTAGCATCCGACAGCCAAACGCATGCCTCAAATTCCTGTGCTTTGGAGAGCCACAAAAACACTCCATGTTGTATAAACCGGGAAAAATGTGAAATAGTGACTGAACATGTGACAGTTGGAGTGAAGCAACCATTTCACCCTTACCTTTATAGTTTGAAAAGTACCTTCAGATAAAAAAAACAAGAAAACAGAATTTGATAGTAGAGTTGGATAGTAGAGATGCACAATGCTAGAGTCGTTGTGTAAACATATCACATGCAGCGTTCTTCCGATCAGTGACACCAACACCACAGATATGCAGATAAGGACATTAACCAAGGGTTTAGGAATGTAAAGTATGAGGTATGCTCAAGTATGTGAAACTTGCTGCAAGATAATGCATGATTCAGGGTTTACAATGACCCAGGGTTAACCATTTCAAGTGTGAAAAACCCAAGAGAGACATACAGAAACAAAGAGTAGGTCATCTGGTAAAGATCAAGCTAAATTGGGCCAGATTCTGAGTGGGCAGTGACAACGGTTGAATTCTTATCCTTTTATGTGTGGAACATAAATGGGTGACATTTTGAAATTTGAAGAGAAACATGGTTGGGCAGGACATGGACAGTGTGGGTGGCTAGAAAACACTTCCAAAAAGGTAAATCAAACCCAACAAGCGCAAATCAATGCTGAAAACTCTGAATGTGTCACTAAATAATGTCAAATCTTACAGAGGCTGCTGAGCGTCCAGGACCCCGTTGGGCCACTATTGCCCCAGAGATGGCCTTGATCCAGCCGTGCATCTCCTCTGGGCTGTCCGACTGAGACAGAAAAATACAGCTTTAATGTTAATGTTAAAACATTCTGTAAATATAACTTAAAAACAGTCAATTAAAACACTTATTCATGCTTGAAATTATTTACATCAGTGGCTAAAGTTATATTCCATCTGAAAAATTAAAGCATAAAGTAAAGCATAATGACAAAACTAATTAATATCCAACTTTTTCAATTATTGTCCCACTACAATAAAATCTGTCCACATAGCAAACACACTGGAAATAAAACCTTAATAGGTCCCACTTTTTATTAGCTGTCTTTAACTACTTGTTAGGTACAATGCAATTGTTCATGGTGTACTTCAAAACATTTTTGAGGTGGGATACAGGTGTGGTTAGGGACAGGTTTGCTGGTATGTTTAGATTTAAGGGTGGATTAACGGGTAACGAAAGGGTCAACAGTGTAATTAGAGATGGAATTTTACAGCTGTAATTGCATGTAATTTTTAAATATATAAATACAATAAAACATGCACGTACACAATAAGTGCAATGTATCAAATTATTGTTTTAAAATGTTAGGACACAGTAGTTGAAGACACCTAATATAAAGTGGGAACCAATCATAAAACACCATTTTAGATCAAACGTTTAAGCTTCTAATATTTTCAGTAGAGCTATGTAATGTTTTTTTTAGTACGTCACCTGAACTGGATATTCTATCACATTTTAGTAGTAATGACTTTATGAATTTCTTCACTGAGCCAATCAAACGCATCAGGAATGCAATTGAAGATGTACAACCTTTGACAGCATTTTAAGACTCATCAGTGCATCTAAAACAACATGATCCAATACGCACTAAACTACTGAAAGAGTCGTTACCGGTAGCAGAAGAGCTTCTTCTCAATATTATTAACTTTATTTCTAGGTCATATCCCAAGACCTTTCAAGCTGGCCATTATTAAGCCTCTAATTAAGAAATCACAACTTGATTCAAAATAATCGTCAAATTACAGACACATTTAAAATGTGTCATTCATGTCTAAAACACTAGAAATATGTATGTCTGCTCAATTGTGCTCCTTCTTGGAAAAAAAGATTTCAGTCAGGATTCAGGCCATAGCACAGAAACTGCATTTGTTAAAATTACAAATGAATTGCTGAATGGCTACAAGTTTGACTATGTTCTGCACTATGGATCGGTGACAGGAGCTCGGCACAGGTCAGCAGCAACAAGATCTCAGAAGAAGGCAAATGCACTGATAAGCTTTGAATTGGTCTTTACCAACAGCAGTGCAGCAAAGAACAGCCCAATGAAAGCACAGAGCGGCTTCAGTCAGCAGCTTCTCCAAAGAAGTTTATAACTGGAGAAATCGGTTCAAATTATGGCGGAAAAAAATACACCCAGTGGTTATATTTCATTGGATGTACTGTCTGTATAAATGTAAAACGAATGTGTACAAACAAGGTATTCAGATGGGCTTTATGGAGGAATGAATGTATGTGCCATGAGAAAAAAAAAATGCAAACACTGCGATAGTCTGGCTCATTAGAGGCCTCTAAAATTTGAAGCCTAGAAAGGAAGCGAGATCCTCCCCAAACTAACGGAGAAGGATAATGTAAAACAGTTTGTAGTTCAGGGAAGGAGGGAGGAAGCGGGAACCAGCGAATGTCTAACATTCCAAAAAAATAAAAATAAAAATCACCACAAAATGAAAGTAATGGCAGCAGTTCCTCGATACATCTCCCTATCTCAGAGTTTTGTGACATCACTCAAAACTTCCTGTTGGTCTGAAGTAAGGGCTTTTCAGACATGAAGGACGCTGCTAGCAAGAGGCGAAATTGCCTAAAGGTCATAAACCTTTCTTCTTTCCTGTTTCTATTCATCAATGGCCCTCCAGTGGAGCAGTTTGATGTAGTAATGTCACTGAAACTGTAAAAAAAATAAAAAATTCTCACACAGTACTCATAGTTCAATGAAAGCTTTGTTGGATCTCACTGAGAAGTCACCCATCTCTGTGCGTGCTATGTTCCGCATCTCCTGCTATTAATGCACTATATATATATATATATATATATATATATATATATATATATATATATATATATATATACACTTTGAATAATCATACTACTAAAACTACATGTAATATGGTGATTTAAATGATGCCATTCTGAACATCTGTGTTTACTTCAGTATATGCCCTTTGTAAACCTGTTCATCAAAAAAAGCCACTGTGTCTCTTCAGAAGACTTGGATTTGGATTATTCCACTCGATTGATTATTTTTTATGATACCTTTATGCCATTTTTTTTTTATCTTTTCATTTTTAGAAGAATGGATTTTAAAAGGAGGGAAATAAATCTCTCAGGTTTCATAAAAAAATATATTCATGTTGAGTTCAGTCTTGGATAAAATTATATTCTATATTGCGAACAATTTAGTTTACATCAATGATAGCCTATGTATTTTTACATTTTAAAATTGCTACATATTGATATAAAGATGTATCTTTACACTTTGCCATCCTTTTGCTACTGTTTTATGTAATAAAACATTTCTTAAACAGGTCATTTTGCAGTTACAGACTTTATCCTCCTTTATCACTGCTTCCTGAGACATTATGAAATAATTATTCCTGTGCCACAGCTGAATCTGACAATGATACCATCCAGTGAGTTTGGAACCCTGATTATTTTGTCCTTTTTTTGAGAATTTTCAATGTATTTTGAAGTCACATGCTTTAACAGGTCTTCAAGTTCCTTATATGAGTCCCCTGGTTATTTTGCCATAGTTGCCCTTTTGGGTCTGCTGCTTTTTCACACTCTAAATCCAGCATTTCTTGAAGGAGGAATAGTGCCATCCATCATACTTTAAGGTCACAAAACTCTGGACATTTGGTAGTACCTAGGATATCCAAGCCAACTAAAGGAGGAAGAACACTTGACTCTTAAACTCTGGAATTGCCTTCCTAATAATGTTCGGTCTCAAAGTGATCTCTTTTGCCAAGTATTCACAAAACGCATCTCGTAACCTTGCACTTAAATCAGATCAAATGAGCATGACTATCTATTGCTTGAAATGTTATGAACAGCAGCTACACTAATTATTTTCCACATCCCCGAGGTTACTAAAAATTATATCAGCTATGGTTTGGATCCAGCCTTTACATTTTTTTTAGATAGCCAAATACCTGTGAAGAGATGACGGCATCCCCTGCCAAGACTTCAGATAATGCAAATCAAAATGATTATAATGTGTAATAACTGCTTTAATAAGATGCTATGACTTTATTCTACTTTACTCTATAAAAACAAATTCTCAAAATCAAAGCAACTTTTTAAACCTGCCACTGAAACACTGTTGTAAGAAAGAGTATGCATTTAGTTCACCATCAAATATCAATGCATATATTACATAATAGAGAGTTAACATGAATGTGATATTCCTACCTGAATGTAGAAGGTTCTTGTGGTAGTAACCAGTTCAAAAAGATTGTCCCTCATCATCAAGTCACTAAAATCATGAATCAATAAAAAACAGATAATCATGGGTAAAATGTTCAGCTGTTGAAACACCAGAGCAATACAGATGCATGATGAGAATGTTGTAATGGTTTAATACTGTTTGCTTGTGTCCTATTACGAATTGCGATTATGAAGCGTCTTCTCAACTGCGTCCCAAACTGCGGAGCTTTTAGACATTGTGAACTTTTTTACATGTCAACACTAAGATAAACTTTGCTGCCTGGAGATAAATAAAAATATAACAAATGCCATTTTTGCCTGACCTACCCTGACAGCACACATATATCACCATGACATTTGTTCAGTGCGTTTTAGTGAACCCAAAGTGAACGTGAGCTTGCAGGAGCGGGTTTTAAGCAGGTTCAGACGATTGGAGAGGTCCTGCATACGTTACCAGTGAGAAGTCTGGCATTTTCAACGGAAGGATCAGTTATGACACTTTGATTAAACGTTATGAGATGTGCACGGATGAATTGTTCACAATAAAATCAAATGCATTCAGAATATAGATAGGATGAATTTTAATGTCATGCCGACTTTAAAGTTATGGTGTATGCAAGTTATTTTGATGTTAAAAGAGTTATTTAACACTCCACTTTAAAGTGCAACTATAAGGCCTTGTTTACACCCGGTATTAAGATGTGTTTTGCTCAATCGAATCACAAGTAGACAAGTCCCGTTCCAGTTACACCTGGTGTTTTAATTCGTCTCCTTTGTCCACTTCGATCGCTTGTGTCCTGCCTTCACAGACTGGAGGATCTGTAGGCAGGTGAATGTATGGGTTTTTTCAGATGTTTCGATCTAATGGACGAAATAAGCTCACGCAATTTACATATAAACGCAAATGAAGATGAAGGAAAAACATACAGAGAAAAGCAGCTTTCTTTCCTGCGTTCGAGAGTTTAGACTACGAAAGCTATGCTTACGAATGTACAGTAGTACCTCAAGATACGAAAGGCTCAACTTACAAAAAATCCAAGTTACGAGAGCAAAGACGAAAAATTGTACTGCTCTACATACGAAAAGTTTTCAAGATACGAAAGGTTTCTGAAAGTCCGAGATTCGCCCCATAACAATTTTGAAACTCGCGCCGCACGCCGCCATCTTAGTTATAGTAGACTCGCCACCATCCTCCTGCTCTCCCATTGGTTCCTGATGCTAGCCAATTTAGCTTTATTATGCAATTTAATGGGGTGTTTTTGGAGGGCTTGGAACGGATTAGCCATTTTACATGTAAAATGTGTTCCAAGATACGAAAAACTCATTATACGAAGGCCGCCTCGGAACGGATTAATTTCGTATCTCGAGGTACCACTGTATTTCAACTATCTCTGGCTTACCTAGTGGTCAAAAGTGGACAAACTCAAAACATTTTAGACCCCAATTACACCTGTATTTAGAATCGCTCCATTATGATTGGATGGAAAAATATGCAGGGTTATAAACAGGGCTTATAAGCCATTGAGACACTAACTAGGCATCGCGTTAAATTTGTTTGAGCAGTTCGTCAACCTCTGGCTCAAGCAATGGTGGGACTATGGGGAGGGATTTCCAGTTCGTTGAGCAAATGAAAGAAAGGGTGTAGCAGAAGCATATTTGGAAACAATTTTACAAGAAAAAAACAAAAGCAGTACTGACCTTTGTTTACACTCCTGCACCTTATTTACTTCTTTCAGAGGGACAATTCGTAACGGTTCTCGGTCCTAAAAATAGAGTTTCATACAGTAAACTAATTAATATTGTCTTTACCTCATGTGAACGACTGTACAAGCGCTCTAGCAAACATTCCAGCCGCGTTGAGTGCGTGCAGAGAGGAAGTACAGGCCTGAGCAGGATGCAGCAGCGAACACAGGCCTGTGATTATCAGCCCTGAAATAGCTTTTATTGACATCTACTGTATGATTTAGCCTTTGACCAAGCCTTGTTCCTGCCTACACTCACACTCGCAGACAAATGCACACACACACTGCATCAGTGGCTTCCTGTAATAAGTTACTGTCACCCCAAGATGTCACAGTTAATGCTGTTTAGCAATTATAGTATTTCAGTAGCACATAATCACAGTTCATTAGCTTTTACTTATAACAGAGATCTGGAATCTGGTTAGTTTGATTTGATTACATTTGTCAATAATTTCTGTATGTTTCAGTTTCACAGTTGAACAAGGATCAAGAATTGTGTTTTTGGATTTGAATAAAATACACAAAATATTTTATGTTGTCACAATGTATCAGGTAGTACATATAATGCTTTACTATTTATTTTGTGGAAGATATATTTGTAGAGTATCAATGCTTTACATTATTTACACATGGACTGATGTGTGATCATAGGTTTATCAAGTATTTTACAATGAATCTGAACATACCTCATTTGATCACAATTTAGTCAGAAGTACACACACACACACACAAAATACCTAAATTTAAGATTTATGCATTTGAATTGGTAAATGGTGAATTTTATTTACTACTTAAAGTTTTATTAACTGCTTACTAACTTATGCTGAAACGGTTGGAAACTTTATATGCAATTCAAATACATAAATCTAAAACGTAGGCCTAAATATATATATTTTTTGTTGAGTTTTCTCAATCAGAGGCAGAAGATCAGTCTCTGCTATTCTTAACTTCATGGGAATAAAAAAAATTAGGTTACTATAAATCTGTGGGAAAAAACGTTTGTCAAAAACTTTCAACAGGAAGTTGTGTGTTTGAACAGTGGAACGACTCTCCATTGTTCTGTCCTCACAGTCAAAACAATTTATAACCGTTTACCAGGATTTTAAACCACTACAGCCAAAAAGTGAGCCATTGATGATTCCCTCATCAGACAAGAGGACATGGCAGTGACTTTATTTGAGAGGAAACGCACGTCATGCCAAACAACTGCCCACCCATCCGTACTCCCCAACCCTTTACCCCTAGGGTAAGTGATTCACAATGTGGCTGAAATTGGCATTAACCTTTAAAAATGACCTGTTTAAAGGGATAGTTTACCCTAAAAGGAAAATTAAGTCATTATTTACCCGCCCTGGTGTTGTATTGCAATGTTCCATTCTTTCTTTTTCAGACCACAAAAAAAAGAAAGAAAAAAAGAACATGCAGCACATGTTTGTCCAAGCACAAGCATCCCAGAATGATCCGATTCAATGTGTCAGTGTTCTGGGGTAAATGATTTGATGAAAAAAATTGATGAAATCTGATGTAATATTTTATGAAAATTAGCTAAATTAAGTACACAGACTGTATGCTATGTTGCGTTTTTATGAATCTTGATTTCTCACAACTTTTGTGGGGTTTTTTCCCCAGGGCGAATCTGAGTGAACTACAATGCTAATAAAGTGTCATGAACCCACACCACGCAGAGAAGACCAACGGCCGAGGTTAAATAATACATACCTTTTTTTTTTTCCTTTCAACAAACCCTATTGTATACACCCGAACACTTATACGACGTGTCGCTTGGGACTATGAAACTTTTGCATCTTTCCTTAAAAGCTTGATACTGGTCGCTATTCATTGCCATTATATGGACAAGCGCAAACAGGGCTTTTTTTTTTAAATACCCCTTTTGTGGTCCGAAAAATGGCATGTGTCATTAAATGATGACTTAATTTTCATTTTAGGGTAAAATATCACTTTAACTACTACAGTAATACCTCGGTTTACGAGTTTTATTTATTTCTTAGAGCTAGCTCGTAACGAAAAATTCTCATACACCAAAACAATTTTCCCCATAAGAATGCAATAAAAATCACTCGATTCGTTCCACATGATCATAAATGTCCATTTTAAATATTTTTTGGGTGTAATTAATAATTGACAATTTATTGTAGCGCACACTTTATCTTTGAGTCGCGTTGCTGCTGGCGTGAAGGAGACAAGAGGAGGGTTTTACTGCTTACAGGGAGAATTTTGTACCATCTTTCTTACTCATCTTGGGGACCATTGTCTATATGCTGTACTGTACGTATATATTTCACTACGAGAACAATAGCAATCACAAATATAGCTGCTAGCAGCCATGACGGGGCCAAGCGCAAGGAGAGCATTAAATGTCATGCCGACATGGCTGGCATCATCAGACCAACGGCAGTAAGAATCTAAAGACATTTCAATATGACTTAAGTCTAAATGGCTGAAAAATCAACAATACGGTCTTTAGTATTTCGATTTAATGGTTTATCACATTCAATCAACAGGCAGCACTGTAACCAAATTGTAGTGTCAATTCATGTGGTACATTGAGAGTGTGGTGACATTGACACATGCAAAGTTTGCTTTCAATTGGGTAAACCATTGCTGACAGAGCACTAAAGTCATGTGTTTGTTAAACATAGCATCTTCTAAGAAAAATTGAAATGGCAGACGCTCAAAATGGCCGATATGGGAAAATTTGGTATCACAGGACTCGGCATGACCCACTGGATCTAAAGACAGCAGTTTCATGATTTTTAGACAAAGCGTTCAGGAGTTATAATCAAAAATGTCAGATTTTTAATATCTCCTGACCACTAGGGGGCAGAGCGCCAAAACTCTGCAGGTAGCCTCAGACCATGATTGACATAACACACACGTAGTTTGGTCAGAAAACGCTAATGCATTGTGGAGATAAAGCCTCAATTTCATTTTTGCGACCATTACGTCGGATTCTTTCGCGAATTATTCGTAAACGGTTTGACATATCAACTTTCTTTGGATAACTTTTTGTCATGATGGTCTGGAGATGATGTGGTTTAATTTTGGTGAAAATTGGACAAACGGTCTGGGAGGAGTTCGAAAAAGTAGGTTTTTAAAGAAAAACAACATGGTGGACAAGAAGTTTGGCCGACTACGACAAATTTGGTATCTGTGTTCTCGGTTTGACCCAAGGAACGTATAAAGATAATTTGTTTTACCATAGGTTAACGCACTCAAAAGTTATTAGCATATTTGTAAATTTGGTTATAATTTTTTACCACAAGGGGGTGCTGCCTCAAAACTTTTTGAGTCGTATCAAGGTTAGGTGCCGAAGACACATATTGAGTTTCGTAACGATACGCCAATATCTTTGTTAAATTTAGCAATTTATGACAATATTCAAAATGGCCGACGCTCAAAATGGCCAATATGGGAAAATTTGGTATCGCACGACTCGGCATGATGGACTGAATCTAAAGAGACCAATTTTACTATTTTTGGCCAAAGCGTTCAGAAGTTATAAGCAAATATTTAACTTTTTCATATCTCCTGACCACTAGGGGACACAGCGCCAAAACTCTGCAGGTAGCCTCATATCATGATTGACATAACACACACCTAGTTTGGTCAGAAAACGCTAATGCGTTGCGGAGATAAAGCCTCAATTTCATTTTTGCGACCATTACGTCGGATTCTTTCGCGAGTTATTCGTAAACGGTTTCACATATCAACTTTCTTTGGATAACTTTTTGTCCACATTGTCTGGAGATGATGTGGTTCAATTTTCGTTGAAATCGGAAAAACGGCCTAGGAGGAGTTCGAAAAAGTAGGTTTTTCATAAAATTCAAAATGGCGGGAAAGATTTCATGACGGAAAATGACGTCATAGGGTGCAATCGAATCGTCTTGAGCCAAGGAATCAGTGGACAAAAGAATTTTGTTTCTAGGTCATACGGTTCAAAAGTTATTAGCATAAACGTTAGTTCAACTTTGGACAGTTGGTGGCGCTAGAGATATTGAGTTAGAGACTTCAATTTTGCTATGGTCAATGATTGGACTGTCCTTAATGAGTGTGCCAACTTTTTTTCATTTTCCCGTTTACGGTTCTATGGGCTGCCATAGACTTCAATGGCAGAAGAAGAATAATAAATATAGCTGCTAGCAGCCATCACGGGGCCAAGCGCAAGGAGGGCATTATATGTCATGCCGACATGACTGGCATCATCAGACCAACGGCAGTAAAAATCTAAAGACATTTCAATATGACTTAAGTCTAAATGGCTGAAAAACCAACAATACGGTCTTTAGCAATTCGATTTAATGGTTTATCGCATTCAACCAACAGGCAGCGCTGTAACCAAATTGTAGTGTGTGGTACATTGAGAGTGTGGTGACATTGACACATGCAAAGTTTGCTTTCAATTGGGTAAACCATTCCTGACAGAGCACTAAAGTCAAGTGTTTGTTAAACATTGCATCTTATAAGAAAAATCGAAATGGCAGACGCTCAAAATGGCCGATATGGGAATATTTGGTATCACAGGACTCGGCATGACCCACTGGATCTAAAGAGACCAGTTTCATGATTTTTGGCCAAAGGGTTCAGAAGTTATAAGCAAAAAAGTCAGTTTTTGATAACTCCTGACCACTAGGGGGCACAGCGCCAAAACTCTGCAGGTAGCCTCAAACCATGATTGACATAACACACACCTAGTTTGGTCAGAAAAGGCTAATGCATTGGGGAGATAAAGCCTCAATTTCATTTTGGCGACTTTTACCTCAGATTCTTTCGCGAGTTATTCGTAAACGGTTTGTCGAATCAACTTTCTTTATATATCGTTATGTCCACATTGTCGGGAGATGATGTGGTTCAATTTTCGTGAACATCGGACGAACGGCCTAGGAGGAGTTCGACAAAGTAGGTTTTTCATAAAATTCAAAATGGCGGGAAAATTTTCATGACGGAAAATGACGTCATAGGGTGCAATCGAATCGTCTTGAGCCAAGGAATCAGTGGACAAAAGAATTCTGTTTCTAGGACATACGGTGCAAAAGTTATTTACGTAAACGTGAGTGCAACTTTGGACAGTTGGTGGCGCTAGAGAGATTGAGTTAGAGACTTCAATTTTGCTATGGTCAATGATTGGACTCTCCTTTATGAGTGTGCCAACTTTTTTTCATTTTCCCGCTTACGGTTCTATGGGCTGTCATAGACTTCAATGGCAGAAGAAGAATAATAATAATAAATATAGCTGCTAGCAGCCATCACGGGGCCAAGCGCAAGGAGGGCATTAAATGTCATGCCGACATGACTGGCATCATCAGACCAACGGCAGTAAAAATCTAAAGACATTTCAATATGGCTTAAGTCTAAATGGCTGAAAAACCAACAATACGGTCTTTAGCAATTCGATTTAATGGTTTATCGCATTCAACCAACAGGCAGCGCTGTAACCAAATTGTAGTGTGTGGTACATTGAGAGTGTGGTGACATTGACACATGCAAAGTTTGCTTTCAATTGGGTAAACCATTGCTGACAGAGCACTAAAGTCATGTGTTTGTTAAACATAGCATCTTATAAGAAAAATCGAAATGGCAGACGCTCAAAATGGCCGATATGGGAATATTTGGTATCATAGGACTCGGCATGACCCACTGGATCTAAAGAGACCAGTTTCATGATTTTTGGCCAAAGGGTTCAGAAGTTATAAGCAAAAAAGTCAGTTTTTGATAACTCCTGACCACTAGGGGGCACAGCGCCAAAACTCTGCAGGTAGCCTCAAACCATGATTGACATAACACACACCTAGTTTGGTCAGAAAAGGCTAATGCATTGGGGAGATAAAGCCTCAATTTCATTTTGGCGACTTTTACCTCAGATTCTTTCACAAGTTATTCGTAAACGGTTTGACGAATCAACTTTGTTTATATATCGTTTTGTCCACATTGTCAGGAGATGATGTGGTTCAATTTTCGTGAACATCGGACGAACGGCCTAGGAGGAGTTCGACAAAGTAGGTTTTTCATAAAATTCAAAATGGCGGGAAAATTTTCATGACGGAAAATGACGTCATAGGGTGCAATCGAATCGTCTTGAGCCAAGGAATCAGTGGACAAAAGAATTTTGTTTCTAGGACATACGGTTCAAAAGTTATTTACGTAAACGTGAGTGCAACTTTGGACAGTTGGTGGCGGTAGAGAGATTGAGTTAGAGACTTCAATTTTGCTATGGTCAATGATTAGACTCTCCTTTATGAGTGTGCCAACTTTTTTTCATTTTCCCGCTTACGGTTCTATGGGCTGTCATAGACTTCAATGGCAGAAGAAGAAGAATAATAATAATAATAATAAGAACCGGAACAAAAACAATAGGTGCCTCCGCACCTTCGGTGCTTGGCCCCTAATAATAATAAGAACCGGAACAAAAACAATAGGTGCCTCCGCACCTTCGGTGCTTGGCCCCTAAATATAGCTGCTAGCAGCCATCACGGGGCCAAGCGCAAGGAGGGCATTAAATGTCATGCCGACATGGCTGGCAGCATCAGACCAACGGCAGGAAGCATCTAAAGACATTTCAATATGACAAGTCTAAATGGCTGAAAAATCAACAATACGGTCTTTAGTAATTCGATTTAATGGTTTATCACGTTCGACCAACAGGCAGCGCTGTAACCAAATTGTAGTGTCAATTCATGTGGTACATTGAGAGTGTGGTGACATTGACACATGCAAAGTTTGCTTTCAATTGGGTAAACCATTGCTGACAGAGCACTAAAGTCATGTGTTTGTTAAACATAGCATCTTATAAGAAAAATCGAAATGGCAGACGCTCAAAATGGCCGATATGGGAAAATTTGGTATCACAGGACTCGGCATGACCCACTGGATCTAAAGAGACCAGTTTCATGATTTTTGGCCAAAGGGTTCAGGAGATATAATCAAAAATGTCAGATTTTTAATATCTCCTGACCACTAGGGGGCAGAGCGCCAAAACTCTGCAGGTCGCCTCAGACCATGATTGACATAACACACACCTAGTTTGGTCAGAAAACGCTAATGCGTTGCGGAGATAAAGCCTCAATTTCAATTTTGCGACCATTACGTCGGATTCTTTCGCGAGTTATTCGTAAACGGTTTGACATATCAACTTTCTTTGGATAACTTTTTGTCATGATGGTCTGGAGATGAAGTGGTTCAATTTTGGTGAAAATTGGACAAATGGTCTGGGAGGAGTTCGAAAAAGTAGGTTTTTAAAGAAAAATAACATGGCAAATCGGAGGTTTGGCCGAATATGACATATTTGGTATCTATGGTCTCGGCTTGACCCAATGAACACATTAAGACCATTTGTTTTACAATAGGTTAACGTCAACAAAAGTTATTAGCATGTTTGTAAATTTTGTTATAACTTTTGACCACAAGGTGGCGCTGCCCCCAAACTTTTTGTGCCGTATAAAGGTTAGGTGCCGAAGACACATATTGAGTTTCGTAACGATACACCAATCCATTTGTTAAATATAGCAATTTATGACAATATTCAAAATGGCCGACGCTCTAAATGGCCGATATGGGAAAATTTGGTATCGCACGACTCGGCATGATGCACTGAATCTAACGAGACCAGTTTTATGATTTTTGGACAAAGCGTTCAGGAGTTGTAAGGAAAAATGTCACTTTTTCATATCTCCTGACCACTAGGGGGCACAGCGCCAAAACTCTGCAGGTAGCCTCAGACCATGATTGACATAACACACACCGAGTTTGGTCAGAAAACGCTAATGCGTTGTGGAGATAGAGCCTCAAGTTCATTTTTGCGATCATTACGTCGGATTCTTTCGTGAGTTATTCATAAACGGTTTGACATTTCAACTTTCTTTGGATAACTTTTTGTCACCATGGTCTGGAGATGATGTGGTTCAATCTTCGTGAAAATCGGACAAACGGCCTAGGAGGAGTTCGAAAAAGTAGGTTTTTCATAAAATTCAAAATGGCGGGAAAATATTCATGACGGAAAATGACGTCATATGGTGCAATCGAATCGTCTTGAGCCAAGGAATCAGTTGACAAAAGAATTTTGTTTCTAGGACATACGGTTCAAAAGTTATTAACGTAAACGTGAGTGCAACTTTGGACAGTTGGTGGCGCTATAGAGATTGAGTTAGAGACTTCAATTTTGGTATGGTCAATGATTGGACTGTCCTTAATGAGTGTGCCAACTTTTTTTCATTTTCCCGTTTACGGTTCTATGGGCTGCCATAGACTCCCATGGCACAAGAAAAAGAATAATAAATATAGCTGCTAGCAGCCATCACGGGGCCAAGCGCAAGGAGGGCATTACATGTTATGCCGACATGGCTTGCATCATCAGACCAACGGCAGTAAGAATCTAAAGACATTTCAATATGACTTAAGTCTAAATGGCTGAAAAATCAACAATACGGTCTTTAGTATTTCGATTTAATGGTTTATCACATTCAACCAACAGGCAGCGCTGTAACCAAATTGTAGTGTCAATTCATGTGGTACATTGAGAGTGTGGTGACTGACACATGCAAAGTTTGCTTTCAATTGGGTAAACCATTGCTGACAGAGCACTAAAGTCATGTGTTTGTTAAACTTAGCATCTTATAAGAAAAATCGAAATGGCAGACGCTCAAAATGGCCGATATGGGAATATTTGGTATCACAGGACTCGGCATGACCCACTGGATCTAAAGAGACCAGTTTCATGTTTTTTGGCCAAAGGGTTCAGAAGTTATAAGCAAAAAAGTCAGTTTTTCATAACTCCTGACCACTAGGGGGCAGAGCGCCAAAACTCTGCAGGTAGCCTCAGACCATGATTGACATAACACACACCTAGTTTGGTCAGAAAAGACTAATGCATTGCGGAGATAAAGCCTCAGTTTCAATTTGGCGACTTTTACCTCGGATTCTTTCGCGAGTTATTCGTAAACGGTTTGTCGAATCAACTTTCTTTATATATCGTTTTGTCCACATTGTCGGGAGATGATGTGGTTCAATTTTCGTGAAGATCGGACGAACGGCCTAGGAGGAGTTCGACAAAGTAGGTTTTTCATAAAATTCAAAATGGCGGGAAAATTTTCATGACGGAAAATGACGTCATAGGGTGCAATCGAATCGTCTTGAGCCAAGGAATCAGTGGACAAAAGAATTTTGTTTCTAGGACATACGGTTCAAAAGTTATTTACGTAAACGTGAGTGCAACTTTGGACGGTTGGTGGCGCTATAGAGATTGAGTTAGAGACTTCAATTTTGCTATGGTCAATGATTGGACTCTCCTTTATGAGTGTGCCAACTTTTTTTCATTTTCCCGCTTACGGTTCTATGGGCTGTCATAGACTTCAATGGCAGAAGAAGAATAATAATAATAAATATAGCTGCTAGCAGCCATCACGGGGCCAAGCGCAAGGAGGGCATTAAATGTCATGCCGACATGACTGGCATCATCAGACCAACGGCAGTAAGAATCTAAAGACATTTCAATATGACTTAAGTCTAAATGGCTGAAAAACCAACAATACGGTCTTTAGCAATTCGATTTAATGGTTTATCGCATTCAACCAACAGGCAGCGCTGTAACCAAATTGTAGTGTGTGGTACATTGAGAGTGTGGTGACATTGACACATGCAAAGTTTGCTTTCAATTGGGTAAACCATTGCTGACAGCACTAAAGTCATGTGTTTGTTAAACATAGCATCTTATAAGAAAAATCGAAATGGCAGATGCTCAAAATGGCCGATATGGGAAAATGTGGTATCACAGGACTCGGCATGACCAACTGGATCTAAAGACAGCAGTTTCATGATTTTTAGACAAAGCGTTCAGGAGTTATAATCAAAAATGTCAGTTTTTTAATATCTCCTGACCACTAGGGGGCAGAGCGCCAAAACTCTGCAGGTAGCCTCAGACCATGATTGACATAACACACACCTAGTTTGGTCAGAAAAGGCTAATGCATTGCGGAGATAAAGCCTCAATTTCAATTTTGCGACCATTACGTCGGATTCTTTCGCGAGTTATTCGTAAACGGTTTGACATATCAACTTTCTTTGGATAACTTTTTGTCATGATGGTCTGGAGATGATGTGGTTCAATTTTGGTGAAAATTGGACAAACGGTCTGGGAGGAGTTCGAAAAAGTAGGTTTTTAAAGAAAAATAACATGGCAAATCGGAGGTTTGGCCGAATATAACATATTTGGTATCTATGGTCTCGGCTTGACCCAATGAACACATTAAGACCATTTGTTTTACAATAGGTTAACGTCATCAAAAGTTATTAGCATATTTGTAAATTTGGTTATAACTTTTGACCACAAGGTGGCGCTGCCCCCAAACTTTTTGTGCCGTATCAAGATTAGGTGCCGAAGACACATATTGAGTTTCGTAACGATACGCCAATCCATTTGTTAAATATAGCAATTTATGACAATATTCAAAATGGCCGACGCTCTAAATGGCCGATATGGGAAAATTTGGTATCGCACGACTCGGCATGATGCACTGAATCTAACGAGACCAGTTTTATGATTTTTGGCCAAAGGGTTCAGGAGTTGTAAGGAAAAATGTCACTTTTTCATATCTCCTGACCACTAGGGGGCAGAGCGCCAAAACTCTGCAGGTAGCCTCAAACCATGATTGACATAACACACACCTAGTTTGGTCAGAAAAGGCTAATGCATTGGGGAGATAAAGCCTCAATTTCATTTTGGCGACTTTTACCTCAGATTCTTTCACGAGTTATTCGTAAACGGTTTGACGAATCAACTTTGTTTATATATCGTTTTGTCAACATTGTCAGGAGATGATGTGGTTCAATTTTCGTGAACATCGGACGAACGGCCTAGGAGGAGTTCGACAAAGTAGGTTTTTCATAAAATTCAAAATGGCGGGAAAATTTTCATGACGGAAAATGACGTCATAGGGTGCAATCGAATCGTCTTGAGCCAAGGAATCAGTGGACAAAAGAATTTTGTTTCTAGGACATACGGTTCAAAAGTTATTTACGTAAACGTGAGTGCAACTTTGGACAGTTGGTGGCGGTAGAGAGATTGAGTTAGAGACTTCAATTTTGCTA
This sequence comes from Rhodeus uyekii, assembly GCA_037043235.1. Lineage (NCBI taxonomy): Eukaryota > Metazoa > Chordata > Actinopteri > Cypriniformes > Acheilognathidae > Rhodeus > Rhodeus uyekii. The sequence goes on along the minus strand of JAWRVZ010000493.1, from coordinate 17,771 downwards.
TGGTCAATGATTAGACTCTCCTTTATGAGTGTGCCAACTTTTTTTCATTTTCCCGCTTACGGTTCTATGGGCTGTCATAGACTTCAATGGCAGAAGAAGAATAATAATAATAATAATAATAAGAACCGGAACAAAAACAATAGGTGCCTCCGCACCTTCGGTGCTTGGCCCCTAAATATAGCTGCTAGCAGCCATCACGGGGCCAAGCGCAAGGAGGGCATTAAATGTCATGCCGACATGACTGGCATCATCAGATCAACGGCAGTAAAAATCTAAAGACATTTCAATATGGCTTAAGTCTAAATGGCTGAAAAACCAACAATACGGTCTTTAGCAATTCGATTTAATGGTTTATCGCATTCAACCAACAGGCAGCGCTGTAACCAAATTGTAGTGTCAATTCATGTGGTACATTGAGAGTGTGGTGACATTGACACATGCAAAGTTTGCTTTCAATTGGGTAAACCATTGCTGACAGAGCACTAAAGTCATGTGTTTGTTAAACATAGAATCTTATAAGAAAAATCGAAATGGCAGACGCTCAAAATGGCCGATATGGGAAAATTTGGTATCACAGGACTCGGCATGACCCATTGGATCTAAAGAGACCAGTTTCATGATTTTTGGCCAAAGGGTTCAGGAGTTATAAGCAAAAAAGTCAGTTTTTTAATATCTCCTGACCACTAGGGGGCAGAGCGCCAAAACTCTGCAGGTAGCCTCAAACCATGATTGACATAACACACACCTAGTTTGGTCAGAAAAGGCTAATGCATTGGGGAGATAAAGCCTCAATTTCATTTTGGCGACTTTTACCTCAGATTCTTTCACGAGTTATTCGTAAACGGTTTGACGAATCAACTTTGTTTATATATCGTTTTGTCAACATTGTCAGGAGATGATGTGGTTCAATTTTCGTGAACATCGGACGAACGGCCTAGGAGGAGTTCGACAAAGTAGGTTTTTCATAAAATTCAAAATGGCGGGAAAATTTTCATGACGGAAAATGACGTCATAGGGTGCAATCGAATCGTCTTGAGCCAAGGAATCAGTGGACAAAAGAATTTTGTTTCTAGGACATACGGTTCAAAAGTTATTTACGTAAACGTGAGTGCAACTTTGGACAGTTGGTGGCGGTAGAGAGATTGAGTTAGAGACTTCAATTTTGCTATGGTCAATGATTAGACTCTCCTTTATGAGTGTGCCAACTTTTTTTCATTTTCCCGCTTACGGTTCTATGGGCTGTCATAGACTTCAATGGCAGAAGAAGAATAATAATAAATATAGCTGCTAGCAGCCATCACGGGGCCAAGCGCAAGGAGGGCATTAAATGTCATGCCGACATGACTGGCATCATCAGACCAACGGCAGTAAAAATCTAAAGACATTTCAATATGGCTTAAGTCTAAATGGCTGAAAAACCAACAATACGGTCTTTAGCAATTCGATTTAATGGTTTATCGCATTCAACCAACAGGCAGCGCTGTAACCAAATTGTAGTGTGTGGTACATTGAGAGTGTGGTGACATTGACACATGCAAAGTTTGCTTTCAATTGGGTAAACCATTGCTGACAGAGCACTAAAGTCATGTGTTTGTTAAACATAGCATCTTATAAGAAAAATCGAAATGGCAGACGCTCAAAATGGCCGATATGGGAATATTTGGTATCATAGGACTCGGCATGACCCACTGGATCTAAAGAGACCAGTTTCATGATTTTTGGCCAAAGGGTTCAGAAGTTATAAGCAAAAAAGTCAGTTTTTGATAACTCCTGACCACTAGGGGGCACAGCGCCAAAACTCTGCAGGTAGCCTCAAACCATGATTGACATAACACACACCTAGTTTGGTCAGAAAAGGCTAATGCATTGGGGAGATAAAGCCTCAATTTCATTTTGGCGACTTTTACCTCAGATTCTTTCACAAGTTATTCGTAAACGGTTTGACGAATCAACTTTGTTTATATATCGTTTTGTCCACATTGTCAGGAGATGATGTGGTTCAATTTTCGTGAACATCGGACGAACGGCCTAGGAGGAGTTCGACAAAGTAGGTTTTTCATAAAATTCAAAATGGCGGGAAAATTTTCATGACGGAAAATGACGTCATAGGGTGCAATCGAATCGTCTTGAGCCAAGGAATCAGTGGACAAAAGAATTTTGTTTCTAGGACATACGGTTCAAAAGTTATTTACGTAAACGTGAGTGCAACTTTGGACAGTTGGTGGCGGTAGAGAGATTGAGTTAGAGACTTCAATTTTGCTATGGTCAATGATTAGACTCTCCTTTATGAGTGTGCCAACTTTTTTTCATTTTCCCGCTTACGGTTCTATGGGCTGTCATAGACTTCAATGGCAGAAGAAGAATAATAATAATAAATATAGCTGCTAGCAGCCATCACGGGGCCAAGCGCAAGGAGGGCATTAAATGTCATGCCGACATGGCTGGCATCATCAGACCAACGGCAGTAAGAATCTAAAGACATTTCAATATGACAAGTCTAAATGGCTGAAAAATCAACAATACGGTCTTTAGTAGTTCGATTTAATGGTTTATCACGTTCGACCAACAGGCAGCGCTGTAACCAAATTGTAGTGTCAATTCATGTGGTACATTGGGTAAATTGGGTAAACCATGGCTGACAGAGCACTAAAGTCATGTGTTTGTTAAACATAGCATCTTATAAGAAAAATCGAAATGGCAGACGCTCAAAATGCCCGATATGGGAATATTTGCTATCACAGGACTCGGCATGACCCACTGGATCTAAAGAGACCAGTTTCATGATTTTTGGCCAAAGGGTTCAGAAGTTATAAGCAAAAAAGTCAGTTTTTGATAACTCCTGACCACTAGGGGGCACAGCGCCAAAACTCTGCAGGTAGCCTCAAACCATGATTGACATAACACACACCTAGTTTGGTCAGAAAAGGCTAATGCATTGGGGAGATAAAGCCTCAATTTCATTTTGGCGACTTTTACCTCAGATTCTTTCGCGAGTTATTCGTAAACGGTTTGACGAATCAACTTTCTTTATATATCGTTTTGTCCACATTGTCGGGAGATGATGTGGTTCAATTTTCGTGAACATCGGACGAACGGCCTAGGAGGAGTTCGACAAAGTAGGTTTTTCATAAAATTCAAAATGGCGGGAAAATCTTCATGACGGAAAATGACGTCATAGGGTGCAATCGAATCGTCTTGAGCCAAGGAATCAGTGGACAAAAGAATTTTGTTTCTAGGACATACGGTTCAAAAGTTATTTACGTAAACGTGAGTGCAACTTTGGACAGTTGGTGGCGCTAGAGAGATTGAGTTAGAGACTTCAATTTTGCTATGGTCAATGATTGGACTCTCCTTTATCAGTGTGCCAACTTTTTTTCATTTTCCCGCTTACGGTTCTATGGGCTGTCATAGACTTCAATGGCAGAAGAAGAATAATAATAATAAATATAGCTGCTAGCAGCCATCACGGGGCCAAGCGCAAGGAGGGCATTAAATGTCATGCCGACATGGCTGGCATCATCAGACCAACGGCAATAAGAATCTAAAGACATTTCAATATGACAATTCTAAATGGCTGAAAAATCAACAATACGGTCTTTAGTAATTCGATTTAATGGTTTATCACGTTCGACCAACAGGCAGCGCTGTAACCAAATTGTAGTGTCAATTCATGTGGTACATTGAGAGTGTGGTGACATTGACACATGCAGAGTTTGCTTTCAATTGGGTAAACCATTGCTGACAGAGCACTAAAGTCATGTGTTTGTTAAACATAGCATCTTATAAGAAAAATCGAAATGGCAGACGCTCAAAATGGCCGATATGGGAAAATTTGGTATCACAGGGCTCGGCATGTCCCACTGGATCCAAAGACAGCAGTTTCATGATTTTTAGACAAAGCGTTCAGGAGTTATAATCAAAAATGTCAGTTTTTAAATATCTCCTGACCACTAGGGGGCAGAGCGCCAAAACTCTGCAGGTAGCCTCAGACCGTGATTGACATAACACACACCAAGTTTGGTCAGAAAACGCTAATGCGTTGCGGAGATAAAGCCTCAATTTAATTTTTGCGACCATTACGTCGGATTCTTTCGCGAGTTATTCGTAAACGGTTTGACATATCAACTTTCTTTGGATAACTTTTTGTCAGCATGGTCTAGAGATGATGTGGTTTAATTTTGGTGAAAATTGGACAAACGGTTTGGGAGGAGTTCGAAAAAGTAGGTTTTTAAAGAAAAACAACATGGTGGACAAGAAGTTTGGCCGACTATGACAAATTTGGTATCTGTGTTCTCGGTTTGACCCAAGGAACGTATAAAGATAATTTTTTTTACCATAGGTTAACGCACTCAAAAGTTATTAGCATATTTGTAAATTTGGTTATAATTTTTGACCACAAGGGGGTGCTGCCTCGAAACTTTTTGAGTCGTATCAAGGTTAGGTGCCGAAGACACATATTGAGTTTCGTAATGATACGCCAATATCTTTGTTAAATATAGCAATTTATGACAATATTCAAAATGGCCGACACTCAAAATGGCCGATATGGGAAAATTTGGTATCGCACGACTCGGCATGATGCACTGAATCTAAAGAGACCAGTTTTATTATTTTTGGCCAAAGCGTTCAGAAGTTATAAGCAAATATTTAACTTTTTCATATCTCCTGACCACTAGGGGCCACAGCGCCAAAACTCTGCAGGTAGCCTCAGACCATGATTGACATAACACACACCTAGTTTGGTCAGAAAACTCTAATGCGTTGCGGAGATAAAGCCTCAATTTCATTTTTGCGACCATTACCTCGGATTCTTTCGCGAGTTATTCGTAAACGGTTTGACATATCAACTTTCTTTGGATAACTTTTTGTCCACATTGTCTGGAGATGATGTGGTTCAATTTTCGTGAAAATCGGACCAACGGCCTAGGAGGAGTTCGAAAAAGTAGGTTTTTCAAAAAATTCAAAATGGCGGGAAAATTTTCATGACGGAAAATGACGTCATAGGGTGCAATCGAATCGTCTTGAGCCAAGGAATCAGTGGACGAAAGAATTTTGTTTCTAGGACATACGGTTCAAGAGTTATTTACGTAAACGTGAGTGCAACTTTGGACAGTTGGTGGCGCTAGAGACATTGAGTTAGAGACTTCAAATTTGCTATGGTCAATGATTGGCTTGTCCTCTATCAGTGTGCCAAATTTTATCATTTTCCCGCAAACGGTTCTATGGCCTTACATAGACTTCCATGGCGGAAGAAGAAGAAGAAGAAGAAGAAGAAGAAGAAGATGAATAATAATAATAAAGAACCGGAACGGAAACAATAGGTGCCTCCGCACCTTCGGTGCTTGGCCCCTAATAATAATAAGAACCGGAACAAAAACAATAGGTGCCTCCGCACCTTCGGTGCTTGGCCCCTAATAATAAGAACCGGAACAAAAACAATAGGTGCCTCCGCACCTTCGGTGCTTGGCCCCTAATAAGAACCGGAACAAAAACAATAGGTGCCTCCGCACCTTCGGTGCTTGGCCCCTAATAAGAACCGGAACAAAAACAATAGGTGCCTCCGCACCTTCGGTGCTTGGCCCCTAATAAGAACCGGAACAAAAACAATAGGTGCCTCCGCACCTTCGGTGCTTGGCCCCTAAATATAGCTGCTAGCAGCCATCACGGGGCCAAGCGCAAGGAGGGCATTAAATGTCATGCCGACATCGCTGGCATCATCAGACCAACGGCAATAAGAATCTAAAGACATTTCAATATGACTTAAGTCTAAATGGCTGAAAAATCAACAATACGGTCTTTAGTATTTCGATTTAATGGTTTATCACATTCAACCAACAGGCAGCGCTGTAACCAAATTGTAGTGTCAATTCATGTGGTACATTGAGAGTGTGGTGACATTGACACATGCAAAGTTTGCTTTCAATTGGGTAAACCATTGCTGACAGAGCACTAAAGTCATGTGTTTGTTAAACATAGCATCTTATAAGAAAAATCGAAATGGCAGACGCTCAAAATGGCCGATATGGGAAACTTTGGTATCACAGGACTCGGCATGACCCACTGGATCTAAAGAGACCAGTTTCATGATTTTTGGCCAAAGGGTTCAGGAGATATAATCAAAAATGTCAGATTTTTAATATCTCCTGACCACTAGGGGGCACAGCGCCAAAACTCTGCAGGTAGCCTCAAACCATGATTGACATAATACACACCTAGTTTGGTCAGAAAAGGCTAATGCATTGCGGAGATAAAGCCTCAAATTCATTTTGGCGACTTTTACCTCGGATTCTTTCGCGAGTTATTCGTAAACAGTTTGACGAATAAACTTTCTTTATATACCGTTTTGTCCACATTGTCTGGAGATGATGTGGTTCAATTTTCGTGAAAATCGGACGAACGGCCTAGGAGGAGTTCGAAAAAGTAGGTTTTTCATAAAATTCAAAATGGCGGGAAAATTTTCATGACGGAAAATGACGTCATAGGGTGCATTCGAATCGTCTTGAGCCAAGGAATCAGTGGACAAAAGAATTTTGTTTCTAGGACATACGGTTCAAAAGTTATTTACATAAACGTGAGTGCAACTTTGGACAGTTGGTGGCGCAATAGAGATTGAGTTAGAGACTTCAATTTTGCTATGGTCAATGATTGGACTGTCCTTTATGAGTGTGCCAACTTTTTTTCATTTTCCCGCTTACGGTTCTATGGGCTGTCATAGACTTCAATGGCAGAAGAAGAATAATAATAATAATAATAAGAACCGGAACAAAAACAATAGGTGCCTCCGCACCTTCGGTGCTTGGCCCCTAAATAGCTGCTAGCAGCCATCACGGGGCCAAGCGCAAGGAGGGCATTAAATGTCATGCCGACATGGCTGGCATCATCAGACCAATGGCAGTAAGAATCTAAAGACATTTCAATATGACTTAAGTCTAAATGGCTGAAAAATCAACAATACGGTCTTTAGTAATTCGATTTAATGGTTTATCACATTCAACCAGCAGGCAGCGCTGTAACCAAATTGTAGTGTCAATTCATGTGGTACATTGAGAGTGTGGTGACATTGACACATGCAAAGTTTGCTTTCAATTGGGTAAACCATTGCTGACAGAGCACTAAAGTCATGTGTTTGTTAAACATAGAATCTTATAAGAAAAATCGAAATGGCAGACGCTCAAAATGGCCGATATGGGAAAATTTGGTATCACAGGACTCGGCATGACCCATTGGATCTAAAGAGACCAGTTTCATGATTTTTGGCCAAAGGGTTCAGGAGTTATAAGCAAAAAAGTCAGTTTTTTAATATCTCCTGACCACTAGGGGGCAGAGCGCCAAAACTCTGCAGGTAGCCTCAAACCATGATTGACATAACACACACCTAGTTTGGTCAGAAAAGGCTAATGCATTGGGGAGATAAAGCCTCAATTTCATTTTGGCGACTTTTACCTCAGATTCTTTCACGAGTTATTCGTAAACGGTTTGACGAATCAACTTTGTTTATATATCGTTTTGTCAACATTGTCAGGAGATGATGTGGTTCAATTTTCGTGAACATCGGACGAACGGCCTAGGAGGAGTTCGACAAAGTAGGTTTTTCATAAAATTCAAAATGGCGGGAAAATTTTCATGACGGAAAATGACGTCATAGGGTGCAATCGAATCGTCTTGAGCCAAGGAATCAGTGGACAAAAGAATTTTGTTTCTAGGACATACGGTTCAAAAGTTATTTACGTAAACGTGAGTGCAACTTTGGACAGTTGGTGGCGGTAGAGAGATTGAGTTAGAGACTTCAATTTTGCTATGGTCAATGATTAGACTCTCCTTTATGAGTGTGCCAACTTTTTTTCATTTTCCCGCTTACGGTTCTATGGGCTGTCATAGACTTCAATGGCAGAAGAAGAATAATAATAAATATAGCTGCTAGCAGCCATCACGGGGCCAAGCGCAAGGAGGGCATTATATGTCATGCCGACATGACTGGCATCATCAGACCAACGGCAGTAAAAATCTAAAGACATTTCAATATGACTTAAGTCTAAATGGCTGAAAAACCAACAATACGGTCTTTAGCAATTCGATTTAATGGTTTATCGCATTCAACCAACAGGCAGCGCTGTAACCAAATTGTAGTGTGTGGTACATTGAGAGTGTGGTGACATTGACACATGCAAAGTTTGCTTTCAATTGGGTAAACCATTCCTGACAGAGCACTAAAGTCAAGTGTTTGTTAAACATTGCATCTTATAAGAAAAATCGAAATGGCAGACGCTCAAAATGGCCGATATGGGAATATTTGGTATCACAGGACTCGGCATGACCCACTGGATCTAAAGAGACCAGTTTCATGATTTTTGGCCAAAGGGTTCAGAAGTTATAAGCAAAAAAGTCAGTTTTTGATAACTCCTGACCACTAGGGGGCACAGCGCCAAAACTCTGCAGGTAGCCTCAAACCATGATTGACATAACACACACCTAGTTTGGTCAGAAAAGGCTAATGCATTGGGGAGATAAAGCCTCAATTTCATTTTGGCGACTTTTACCTCAGATTCTTTCGCGAGTTATTCGTAAACGGTTTGTCGAATCAACTTTCTTTATATATCGTTATGTCCACATTGTCGGGAGATTATGTGGTTCAATTTTCGTGAACATCGGACGAACGGCCTAGGAGGAGTTCGACAAAGTAGGTTTTTCATAAAATTCAAAATGGCGGGAAAATTTTCATGACGGAAAATGACGTCATAGGGTGCAATCAAATCGTCTTGAGCCAAGGAATCAGTGGACAAAAGAATTCTGTTTCTAGGACATACGGTGCAAAAGTTATTTACGTAAACGTGAGTGCAACTTTGGACAGTTGGTGGCGCTAGAGAGATTGAGTTAGAGACTTCAATTTTGCTATGGTCAATGATTGGACTCTCCTTTATGAGTGTGCCAACTTTTTTTCATTTTCCCGCTTACGGTTCTATGGGCTGTCATAGACTTCAATGGCAGAAGAAGAATAATAATAATAATAATAATAAGAACCGGAACAAAAACAATAGGTGCCTCCGCACCTTCGGTGCTTGGCCCCTAATAATAATAAGAACCGGAACAAAAACAATAGGTGCCTCCGCACCTTCGGTGCTTGGCCCCTAATAAATATAGCTGCAAGCAGCCATGACGGGGCCAAGCACAAAGAAGGCATTAAATGTCATGCCGACATGGCTGGCAGCATCAGACCAACGGCAGGAAGCATCTAAAGACATTTCAATATGACTTCAGTCTAAATGGCTGAAAAATCATCAATACGGTCTATAGTAATTCGATTTAATGGTTTATCACGTTCGACCAACAGGCAGCGCTGTAACCAAACTGATATGTCAAATCACGTGGTTTATCCAGAGTGAGGTGACAATGACACATGCAAAGTTTGGTGTCAATAGGGTAAAGCATTGCTGACATCCAGCTTTAAAGTCATGTGTTTGTTAAGCATAGCATTTCATGACAAAATTCTAAATAGCTGACGCTGAAAATGGCCGATATGGGAAAATTTGGTATCGCAGGACTCGGCATGATGCACTGAATCTAAAGACAGCAGTTTCATGATTTTTGGACAAAGCGTTCAGGAGTTATAATCAAAAATGTCATTATTTTATATCTCCTGACCACTAGGGGGCAGAGCGCCAAAACTCTGCAGGTAGCCTCAGATCATGATTGACATGACACACAGAAAGTTTGGTCAGAATACGCTAATGCGTTGCGGAGATATAGCCTCGCTTTATTTGGTGGCAATTTGGTCAAATTCGTTCGCAATTTTATCGAAACCTGTTTGACAAATCAACTTTATTTTAATAACTTTTTGTCAGCATGGTCTGAAGATGTTATGATTCAATTTTGGTGAAAATTGGACAAACGGTGTGGGAGGAGTTCGAAAAAGTAGGTTTTTAAAGAAAAACAACATGGCGGACAGGAAGTTTGGCCGACTATGACAATTTTGGTATCTGTGTTCTCGGTTTGACCCAAGGAACGTATAAAGACAACTTATTTTACCATAGGTTAACGTGTTCAAAAGTTATTAGCATTTTTGGAAATTTGGTTATAACTTTTGACCACAAGGTGGCGCTGCCTCGAAATTTTTTGTGTTGTATCAGGCCCAGATGCCGAAGACACATATCGAGTTTCGTAACGATACGCCAATGTGTTTGTTAAATATAGCAATTTGTGACAAAATTCAAAATGGCCGACCCTCAAAATGGCCAATATGGGAAAATTTTGTATCGCACGACTCGGCATGATGCCCTGAATCTAACGAGACCAGTTTTATGATTTTTGGTCGAAGCGTTCAGAAGTTATAAGCAAATATTTCACTTTTTCATATCTCCAGACCACTAGGGGGCAGAGCGCCAAAACTCTGTAGGTAGCCTCAGACCATCATTGCCATAACACACACCAAGTTTGGTTAGAATACGCTAATGCGTTGCGGAGATAAAGCCTCGCTTTCATTTCTGCGGCCATTTTGTTGAATTCTTTCGCAAGTTATTCGTAAACGGTTTGACAAATCAACTTTCTTTTAATAACTTTTTGTATGCATAGTCTGGAGATGATGTGGTTCAATTTTCGTGAAAATCGGACCAACGGCCTAGGAGGAGTTCGAAAAAGTAGGTTTTTCGTAAAATTCAAAATGGCGGGAAAATTTTCATGACGGAAAATGACGTCATAGGGTGCAATCGAATCGTCTTGAGCCAAGGAATCAGTGGACGAAAGAATTTTGTTTCTAGGACATACGGTTCAAAAGTTATTTACGTAAACGTGAGTTCAAATTTGGACAGTTGGTGGCGCTAGAGACATTGAGTTAGAGACTTCAAATTTGCTATGGTCAATGATTGGCTTGTCCTTGATCAGTGTGCCAAATTTCATCATTTTCCCGCAAACGGTTCTATGGCCTGCCATAGACTTCCATGGCGGAAGAAGAAGAAGAGGAATAATAATAAAGAACCGGAACAAACACAATAGGTGCCTCCGCACCTTCGGTGCTTGGCCCCTAATAATAAAGAACCGGAACAATTACAATAGGTGCCTCCGCACCTTCGGTGCTTGGCCCCTAATAATAATAAGAACCGGAACAAAAACAATAGGTGCCTCCGCACCTTCGGTGCTTGGCCCCTAAATAGCTGCTAGCAGCCATCACGGGGCCAAGCGCAAGGAGGGCATTAAATGTCATGCCGACATGGCTGGCATCATCAGACCAATGGCAGTAAGAATCTAAAGACATTTCAATATGACTTAAGTCTAAATGGCTGAAAAATCAACAATACGGTCTTTAGTAATTCGATTTAATGGTTTATCACATTCAACCAGCAGGCAGCGCTGTAACCAAATTGTAGTGTCAATTCATGTGGTACATTGAGAGTGTGGTGACATTGACACATGCAAAGTTTGCTTTCAATTGGGTAAACCATTGCTGACAGAGCACTAAAGTCATGTGTTTGTTAAACATAGAATCTTATAAGAAAAATCGAAATGGCAGACGCTCAAAATGGCCGATATGGGAAAATTTGGTATCACAGGACTCGGCATGACCCATTGGATCTAAAGAGACCAGTTTCATGATTTTTGGCCAAAGGGTTCAGGAGTTATAAGCAAAAAAGTCAGTTTTTTAATATCTCCTGACCACTAGGGGGCAGAGCGCCAAAACTCTGCAGGTAGCCTCAAACCATGATTGACATAACACACACCTAGTTTGGTCAGAAAAGGCTAATGCATTGGGGAGATAAAGCCTCAATTTCATTTTGGCGACTTTTACCTCAGATTCTTTCACGAGTTATTCGTAAACGGTTTGACGAATCAACTTTGTTTATATATCGTTTTGTCAACATTGTCAGGAGATGATGTGGTTCAATTTTCGTGAACATCGGACGAACGGCCTAGGAGGAGTTCGACAAAGTAGGTTTTTCATAAAATTCAAAATGGCGGGAAAATTTTCATGACGGAAAATGACGTCATAGGGTGCAATCGAATCGTCTTGAGCCAAGGAATCAGTGGACAAAAGAATTTTGTTTCTAGGACATACGGTTCAAAAGTTATTTACGTAAACGTGAGTGCAACTTTGGACAGTTGGTGGCGGTAGAGAGATTGAGTTAGAGACTTCAATTTTGCTATGGTCAATGATTAGACTCTCCTTTATGAGTGTGCCAACTTTTTTTCATTTTCCCGCTTACGGTTCTATGGGCTGTCATAGACTTCAATGGCAGAAGAAGAATAATAATAATAATAATAATAAGAACCGGAACAAAAACAATAGGTGCCTCCGCACCTTCGGTGCTTGGCCCCTAATAATAATAAGAACCGGAACAAAAACAATAGGTGCCTCCGCACCTTCGGTGCTTGGCCCCTAATAACAAGCAGCCATGACGGGGCCAAGCATTAGGAGGGCATTAAATGTTATGCCGACATGGCTGGCAGCATCAGACCAACAGCAGTAAGCATCTAAAGACATACCAATATGACTTCAGTCTAAATGGCTGAAAAATCATCAATACGGTCTTTAGCAATTCAATGTAATGGTTTATCACGTTCGATAACTCAGCGCTGTAACCAAACTGATGTGTCAAATCATGTGGTATATCCAGAGTGAGGTGACAATGACACATGCAAAGTTTGGTGTCAATAGGGTAAAGCATTGCTGACATCCAGCTTTAAAGTCATGTGTTTGTTAAGCATAGCATTTCATGACAAAATTCTAAATAGCTGACGCTGAAAATGGCCGATATGGGAAAATTTGGTATCGCACGACTCGGCATGATGCCCTGAATCTAAAGACAGCAGTTTCATGATTTTTGGACAAAGCATTCAGGAGTTATAATCAAAAATGTCAGTATTTTATATCTCCTGACCACTAGGGGGCAGAGCGCCAAAACTCTGCAGGTAGCCTCAGATCATGATTGACATGACACACAGAAAGTTTGGTCAGAATACGCTAATGCGTTGCGGAGATATAGCCTCGCTTTATTTGGTGGCCATTTGGTCAAATTTGTTCGCAATTTTATCGAAACCTGTTTGACGAATCAACTTTATTTTAATAACTTTTTGTCAGCATGGTCTGAAGATGTTATGATTCAATTTTGGTGAAAATTGGACAAACGGTGTGGGAGGAGTTCGAAAAAGTAGGTTTTTAAAGAAAAACAACATGGCGGACAGGAAGTTTGGCCGACTATGACAAATTTGGTATCTGTGTTCTCGGTTTGACCCAAGGAACGTATAAAGACAACTTATTTTACCATAGGTTAACGTGTTCAAAAGTTATTAGCATTTTTGCAAATTTGTTTATAACTTTTGACCACAAGGTGGCGCTGCCTCGAAACTTTTTGTGTTGTATCAGGCCCAGATGCCGAAGACACATATCGAGTTTCGTAACGATACACCAATGTGTTTGTTAAATATAGCAATTTATGACAAAATTCAAAATGGCCGACCCTCAAAATGGCCGATATGGGAAAATTTGGTATTGCACGACTCGGCATGATGCCCTGAATCTAACGAGACCAGTTTTATGATTTTTGATCGAAGCGTTCAGAAGTTATAAGCAAATATTTCACTTTTTCATATCTCCAGACCACTAGGGGGCAGAGCGCCAAATCTCCGCAGGTAGCCTCAGACCATCATTGCCATAACACACACCAAGTTTGGTCAGAATACGCTAATGCGTTGCAGAGATAAAGCCTCGCTTTCATTTCTGCGGCCATTTTGTCGAATTCATTCGCAAGTTATTCGTAAACGGTTTGACAAATAAACTTTCTTTTAATAACTTTTTGTACGCATAGTCTGGAGATGATGTGGTTCAATTTTCGTGAAAATCGGACAAACGGCCTAGGAGGAGTTCGAAAAAGTAGGTTTTTCGTAAAATTCAAAATGGCGGGAAAATTTTCATGACGGAAAATGACGTCATAGGGTGCAATCGAATCGTCTTGAGCCAAGGAATTAGTGGACGAAAGAATTTTGTTTCTAGGACATACGGTTCAAGAGTTATTTACGTAAACGTGAGTGCAACTTTGGACAGTTGGTGGCGCTAGAGACATTGAGTTAGAGACTTCAAATTTGCTATGGTCAATGATTGGCTTGTCCTCTATCAGTGTGCCAAATTTTATCATTTTCCCGCAAACGGTTCTATGGCCTTACATAGACTTCCATGGCGGAAGAAGAAGAAGAAGAAGAAGAAGAAGATGAATAATAATAATAAAGAACCGGAACAATTACAATAGGTGCCTCCGCACCTTCGGTGCTTGGCCCCTAATAATAATAAGAACCGGAACAAAAACAATAGGTGCCTCCGCACCTTCGGTGCTTGGCCCCTAAATAGCTGCTAGCAGCCATCACGGGGCCAAGCGCAAGGAGGGCATTAAATGTCATGCCGACATGGCTGGCATCATCAGACCAATGGCAGTAAGAATCTAAAGACATTTCAATATGACTTAAGTCTAAATGGCTGAAAAATCAACAATACGGTCTTTAGTAATTCGATTTAATGGTTTATCACATTCAACCAGCAGGCAGCGCTGTAACCAAATTGTAGTGTCAATTCATGTGGTACATTGAGAGTGTGGTGACATTGACACATGCAAAGTTTGCTTTCAATTGGGTAAACCATTGCTGACAGAGCACTAAAGTCATGTGTTTGTTAAACATAGAATCTTATAAGAAAAATCGAAATGGCAGACGCTCAAAATGGCCGATATGGGAAAATTTGGTATCACAGGACTCGGCATGACCCATTGGATCTAAAGAGACCAGTTTCATGATTTTTGGCCAAAGGGTTCAGGAGTTATAAGCAAAAAAGTCAGTTTTTTAATATCTCCTGACCACTAGGGGGCAGAGCGCCAAAACTCTGCAGGTAGCCTCAAACCATGATTGACATAACACACACCTAGTTTGGTCAGAAAAGGCTAATGCATTGGGGAGATAAAGCCTCAATTTCATTTTGGCGACTTTTACCTCAGATTCTTTCACGAGTTATTCGTAAACGGTTTGACGAATCAACTTTGTTTATATATCGTTTTGTCAACATTGTCAGGAGATGATGTGGTTCAATTTTCGTGAACATCGGACGAACGGCCTAGGAGGAGTTCGACAAAGTAGGTTTTTCATAAAATTCAAAATGGCGGGAAAATTTTCATGACGGAAAATGACGTCATAGGGTGCAATCGAATCGTCTTGAGCCAAGGAATCAGTGGACAAAAGAATTTTGTTTCTAGGACATACGGTTCAAAAGTTATTTACGTAAACGTGAGTGCAACTTTGGACAGTTGGTGGCGGTAGAGAGATTGAGTTAGAGACTTCAATTTTGCTATGGTCAATGATTAGACTCTCCTTTATGAGTGTGCCAACTTTTTTTCATTTTCCCGCTTACGGTTCTATGGGCTGTCATAGACTTCAATGGCAGAAGAAGAATAATAATAATAAATATAGCTGCAAGCAGCCATGACGGGGCCAAGCATTAGGAGGGCATTAAATGTTATGCCGACATGGCTGGCAGCATCAGACCAACAGCAGTAAGCATCTAAAGACATACCAATATGACTTCAGTCTAAATGGCTGAAAAATCATCAATACGGTCTTTAGCAATTCAATGTAATGGTTTATCACGTTCGATAACTCAGCGCTGTAACCAAACTGATGTGTCAAATCATGTGGTATATCCAGAGTGAGGTGACAATGACACATGCAAAGTTTGGTGTCAATAGGGTAAAGCATTGCTGACATCCAGCTTTAAAGTCATGTGTTTGTTAAGCATAGCATTTCATGACAAAATTCTAAATAGCTGACGCTGAAAATGGCCGATATGGGAAAATTTGGTATCGCACGACTCGGCATGATGCCCTGAATCTAAAGACAGCAGTTTCATGATTTTTGGACAAAGCATTCAGGAGTTATAATCAAAAATGTCAGTATTTTATATCTCCTGACCACTAGGGGGCAGAGCGCCAAAACTCTGCAGGTAGCCTCAGATCATGATTGACATGACACACAGAAAGTTTGGTCAGAATACGCTAATGCGTTGCGGAGATATAGCCTCGCTTTATTTGGTGGCCATTTGGTCAAATTTGTTCGCAATTTTATCGAAACCTGTTTGACGAATCAACTTTATTTTAATAACTTTTTGTCAGCATGGTCTGAAGATGTTATGATTCAATTTTGGTGAAAATTGGACAAACGGTGTGGGAGGAGTTCGAAAAAGTAGGTTTTTAAAGAAAAACAACATGGCGGACAGGAAGTTTGGCCGACTATGACAAATTTGGTATCTGTGTTCTCGGTTTGACCCAAGGAACGTATAAAGACAACTTATTTTACCATAGGTTAACGTGTTCAAAAGTTATTAGCATTTTTGCAAATTTGT
Organism: Rhodeus uyekii; assembly: GCA_037043235.1. Lineage (NCBI taxonomy): Eukaryota > Metazoa > Chordata > Actinopteri > Cypriniformes > Acheilognathidae > Rhodeus > Rhodeus uyekii. The sequence goes on along the minus strand of JAWRVZ010000493.1, from coordinate 1,408 downwards.
TTATAACTTTTGACCACAAGGTGGCGCTGCCTCGAAACTTTTTGTGTTGTATCAGGCCCAGATGCCGAAGACACATATCGAGTTTCGTAACGATACACCAATGTGTTTGTTAAATATAGCAATTTATGACAAAATTCAAAATGGCCGACCCTCAAAATGGCCGATATGGGAAAATTTGGTATTGCACGACTCGGCATGATGCCCTGAATCTAACGAGACCAGTTTTATGATTTTTGATCGAAGCGTTCAGAAGTTATAAGCAAATATTTCACTTTTTCATATCTCCAGACCACTAGGGGGCAGAGCGCCAAATCTCCGCAGGTAGCCTCAGACCATCATTGCCATAACACACACCAAGTTTGGTCAGAATACGCTAATGCGTTGCAGAGATAAAGCCTCGCTTTCATTTCTGCGGCCATTTTGTCGAATTCATTCGCAAGTTATTCGTAAACGGTTTGACAAATAAACTTTCTTTTAATAACTTTTTGTACGCATAGTCTGGAGATGATGTGGTTCAATTTTCGTGAAAATCGGACAAACGGCCTAGGAGGAGTTCGAAAAAGTAGGTTTTTCGTAAAATTCAAAATGGCGGGAAAATTTTCATGACGGAAAATGACGTCATAGGGTGCAATCGAATCGTCTTGAGCCAAGGAATTAGTGGACGAAAGAATTTTGTTTCTAGGACATACGGTTCAAGAGTTATTTACGTAAACGTGAGTGCAACTTTGGACAGTTGGTGGCGCTAGAGACATTGAGTTAGAGACTTCAAATTTGCTATGGTCAATGATTGGCTTGTCCTCTATCAGTGTGCCAAATTTTATCATTTTCCCGCAAACGGTTCTATGGCCTTACATAGACTTCCATGGCGGAAGAAGAAGAAGAAGAAGAAGAAGAAGAAGAAGAAGATGAATAATAATAATAAAGAACCGGAACAATTACAATAGGTGCCTCCGCACCTTCGGTGCTTGGCCCCTAATAATAATAAGAACCGGAACAAAAACAATAGGTGCCTCCGCACCTTCGGTGCTTGGCCCCTAATAAATATAGCTGCTAGCAGCCATCACGGGGCCAAGCGCAAGGAGGGCATTAAATGTCATGCCAACATGACTGGCATCATCAGACCAACGGCAGTAAGAATCTAAAGACATTTCAATATGACTTAAGTCTAAATGGCTGAAAAACCAACAATACGGTCTTTAGCAATTCGATTTAATGGTTTATCGCATTCAACCAACAGGCAGCGCTGTAACCAAATTGTAGTGTGTGGTACATTGAGAGTGTGGTGACATTGACACATGCAAAGTTTGCTTTCAATTGGGTAAACCATTGCTGACAGCACTAAAGTCATGTGTTTGTTAAACATAGCATCTTATAAGAAAAATCGAAATGGCAGATGCTCAAAATGGCC